>JAXLNO010004897.1:0-60008 GCA_038087875.1 Malacoraja senta | reverse complement strand
TTGTAGCCCCCGGTAGCGCCAGCAAGTCCCACGGCCACCAATGCCGCGCCGGGCGATGCCAGACCCCGCTCCAGGTCATCCCCAACCCTGCAACTCGGGCGGGAATAGCTGCCGTTGCGGGAGCCCCGAAAAGCGGTCTCCCACCATGGACCCGTGAGCTCCCGATGTTACCATCCACCAGACCTGCGGCTGAAGCCTCCGAATTTCCGGGGTCGGGTAGCAGCAGGGCGTCACCACAGCTCCTCCCGCTCCGAACTCGGCCAGCTCCACGATGGTGAGTAGTCTGCAGGCTCCGCGACTGGAGCCCCAGGTCGTTCCGGTTGGAGGCCGCTCCACGGTGCTAGGCCCCAACGACAACGGAGACCCGACAGAGAAAGGTCGTGTCTCCCGTGCAGGGAAAAGATTTTAAAAGTTTCCCCACCCCCGCCCCCCCACACATACCCAGTTTTAAAAAAAAACACTATACACTATACAAAACTCAAAATGAAACAAAAAAAATAAAAAAGACAGACGGATTGCAGAGGCCGCTGCAACGTGAGTCGCGCCGCCAACCAATAGAGAGAGGGTGGGAGGGTAGAAAATAGATGCAGGAGGCCATTCGGCCCTTCGAGCCAGCACCGCCTTTCATTGTGATGGCTGATCATCTACAATCAGTAACCCATGCCTGCCTTCTCCCCATATCCTTTGATTCCGCTAGCCCCAAGAGCTCTATCTAACTCTCTTTTAAATGCATCCGGTGAATTGGCCTCTTCTGCCTTCAGTGGCAGAGAATTCCACAAATTCACAACTCTCTGGGTGAAAAGTTGTTTCTCATCTCAGTTTTAAATGGCCTCCCATTTATTCTTTGACTGTGGCCCCTGGTTCTGGACTCCCCCATCATTGGGAACATTTTTGCTGCATCTAGCTTGTCCAGTCCTTTTATAATTTTATATGTTTCTATAAGATCCCCTCTCATCTTTCTAAATTCCAGTGAATACAAGCCCAGTCTTTCCAATCTTTCTTCTTATGATAGTCCCGCCATCCCGGGGATTAACCTGGTGAACCGACGCTGCACTACCTCAATAGCAAGGATGTCCTTAACTGCACACATCACCCCAGGTGTGGTCTCGTTTCACTTCCCTTTTCCCTAATCTGACACCATTGAGATAACAATCTGCCCCCTTGTTCTTGCCGCCAAAGTGAAGAACCTCACATTTATCTGTATTATACTGCATCTGCCATGCATCCGCCCACTCACGTAACTTGTCCAAGTCACCCTGCAACCTCCTCGCATCCTCTTCACAGTTCACAATGCCACTCAGCTTTGTGTCATCTGCAAATTTGCTAGTGTTACTTTTAATCCCATCATCTAAACCATTAATATATATTGTAAATAGTTGCAGCCTCAGTACCGAGCCTTGCGGCACTCCACTCGCCATGGCCCATTCTGACAGGGACCCGTTTATTCCTACGCTTTGTTTCCTGTCTGCCAACCAATTCTCTATCCATGTCAATACCCCCAATACCATGTGCTCTCATTTTGCCCACTAATCTCCTGTGTGGGACCTTATCAAACGCTTTCTGAAAGTCCAGAGACACTACATCCACTGGCTCTCCTTCATCCATTTTACTTGTCACATCCTCAAAAAATTCCAGAAGATTAGTCAAGCAGGAATTCCCCATCATAAGTCCATGCTAACTTGGACCAATCCTTTTACTGTTATACAAATGTGCCGTTATTACTTATTTAATGATTGACTCCAGCATCTTCCCCACCACCGATGTCAGGCTAACTGGTCTATAATTCCTCATTTTCTCTCTCGTTCCTTTCTTGATAACATTAGCTACCCTCTAATACACCGGAACTAATCCTGAATCTATAGAACATTTGGAAAATGATCACCAATGCGTCCACAATTTCCAGAGCCACCACCTTGAGTACCCTGGGATGCAGACCATCAGGCCCCTGGGGATTTATCAGCCTTCACTCCCATCAGTCTACCCAATATGGGAGGTACACAAAAATGCTGGAGAAACTCAGCGGGTGCAGCAGCATCTATGGAGCGAAGGAGATAGGCAACTTTTCGGGCCGAAACCCTTCCAGCTCAAGTCTACCCAATATTATTTCTCGCCTAATGCAAATTTCTTTCAGTTCCTCTGCCTCCCGAGATCCTCCATCCTCTAGTACATCTGGGAGATCTGTTCGTGTCTTTCTTAGTGAAGACAGAACCAAAGTACCTGTTCAACTCTTCTGCCATTTCCTTGTTGCCCATAATAATTTCACATGTTTCTGCCTTCAAGGGACCCACATTTGTCTTTACTAATCCTTTTCCCTTAACATATCTAAAGAAGCTTTTACAATCCTACTTTATATTCCTGGCCAGCTTCCCTTCGTACTTCATCTTTTCAGCCCGTATTGCCCGTTATGTTTCCTTCTGTTGTCCTATGAAAGTTTCCCAATCCTCTGGCTTCCGGCTACTCTTTGCTGTGTTATACATCTTTTCTTTTAGTTTTATTCCATCCCTAACTTCTCTTGTCAGCCACGGTTGCCTCCTACTCCCCTTAGAATTTTTCTTCCTCTTTGGAATGAAATGATCCTGCGTCTTCTGGATTATGCCCAGAAATTCCTGCCATTGCTGTTCCACCGTCATTCCTGCTAGGATCCCTTTCCAGTCGACCTTGGCCAGCTCCTCTCTCATGCCTTCATAGTCCCCTTTGTTCAGCTGCAACATTGACACTTCTGATTTAACCTTCTCAATCTGAAATTGCAGATTGAAACTAATCATATTATGATCGCTACCTCCTAGCGGTTCCTTTACCCCGAGTTCCCTTATTAAATCTGGTTCATTGGACAACACTAAATCCAGAATTGCCTTTTCTCTGGTCGGCTCCATTACAAGCTGCTCTAAGAATCCATCTCGGAGACATTCTACAAACTCTCTTTCTTGGGGTCCAGAACAAATCTGATTTTCCCAGCCTACCACATATTGAAATCTCCCATCACCACATTGTCATTACCTTTGTTACATGCCAGTTTTAAGTCCTGCTGCAACTTGTACCCTATATCCACGCTACTGTTTGGGGCCCTGAAGATAACTCCCATTAGTGCGTTCTTACCTTTACAATTCCGCAATTCTATCCACAGAGACTCTACATCGTCAGTCCCTATGTGACCCTTCGCAAGGGACTGAATTTCATCCCTCATCAATAGAGCTACCCCCGCCCCTCCTCTGCCCACCAGCCTGTCCTTTCTATAGGACGTATAACCCTGAATATTAAGTTCCCAGCCCAGATCCTCCTGCAGGCACGTCTCAGTAATCCCCACAATGTCATATCTACCAATCTCTAACTGAGCCTCAAGCTCATCTACTTTACTTTGCGCATTCATATATGCTTTTAATCCATTACTCACCTCACCTTTCACATCGATCCCTATTACACTAGGCCATACTCTCCTATCCCTTCGTGAGCTTTCTGCCCCGTTAATTCTGGTGTCTTTCTTAACTTTTCCTATACTCTCTTTCCCTTTAACTCCATCCTTGTATTTCCAATTTGTCTCTCCCCCCACTATTTACTTTAAACCCCCCCGAGTAGCAGTGGCAAACCTGCCTGCCACAATGCCGGTCCCCCGCCAGTTAAGGGGTAACCCGTCCCTTTTGTACGATTCACCCTTACCCCAAAACAGATCCCATGGGCTAAGAATACAAATCCCTGCCCCCTGCACCAGCTCCTCAGCCACACCTTCAGATCCCCTATCTCACTGTTCCTGCCCTCTTCAGCACGAGGAACTGGAAGCAAACCGGAGATAACCACCCTAGAGGTCCTGCTTTTCAGCCTTCTTCCGAGCTCTGTAAAGTCACGCTGCAGAATCTCTTTCCTCTTCTTCCCGACATCATTTGTGCCGACATGTACTACCACTTCCGGCTGTTCACCTTCACCCTTGAGGATGCCCCGTAATTGGTCCGTGATGTCCTGGATCCTGGCACCAGGGAGGCAACACACCATCTTTGAATCCCGCCTGTTGCCGCAGAAACCCCTGTCTGTACCTCTCACGATGGAGTCCCCGACAACCACGGCTCTGCCTGATGTCTGTCTCTTCGGCTTTGTTTCAGCGCCATGTTTAAGCTCGCAGACTGTGGGGAGAGAGAAGGTGCAGGTGTGTGTGGGGGGAGAGAGAGGGAGTGCGGAGACAGAGGGCGGGAGAAGTGTGGGGAAGGAGGGACAGGACTGTGGGGAGAGAGAGGGTGCAGGTGTGTGGAGAGGGAGTGGGGAGAGAGTCGGGGAGGAATGAAGGAAGAGAGTGGGGAGAGGGGGACGTGTGGGGAGAGAGAGGGAGAGTGTGGAGAGGGGAGAGGAGTGGGGAGAAAGAGGAGGTTTGAGGGAGCGGGTAGCAGGAGCGATAGAGACAGAGGTGGAGGGAAGAGTGCGAGAGGTGGAGGGCAGTGAGGAGCATGTGGTCATCAGGTCATCCGTTATAGGAGTAGAATTAGGCCATTCGGCCCATCGACTACTCTGCCACTCAATCATTGCTGATCTATCTCTCCCTCCTAACCCCATTCTCCCGCCTTCTCCCCATAACCCCTGACCCCGTACTAGTCAAGAATCTTTCTACCTCTGCCTTAAAATATGCACTGACGGCCTCCACAGCCTTCTCTGGCAAAGAATTCCACAGATTCACCTCCCTCTGACTGAAGAAATTCCTCCTCCTCTCCTTCCAACATGAGCATCCTTTAATTCTGAGGCTACGCCCTCTAGTCCTCGACTCAACCACTAGTGGAAACATCTTCTCCACATCCACCCTATCAAAGCCTTTCACTATTCTGTACGTTTCAATAAGGTCCCGCCTCATTCTTCTAATCTCCAGCGAGTACAGGCCCAGTGCCGACAAACGCTCATCATAGGTTAACCTACTCATTCCTGGGATCATTCTTGTAAACCTCCTCTGGACCCTCTCCAGAGCCAGCCTATCCTTCCTCAGATATGGTGCCCAAAATTGCTCAAATAGTGATGGGGACTCTGCTGTTTCTGCAGCCATGGGCGAGACTACAGTACGATGTGTTGCCTATCTGGTGCCAGATCTGAGCGGACACAGGACATTGGGTACTTTTCATAATGGCCGGCAGTGACTAGCGGAGTGCCGCAAGGCTCAGTGCTGGGACCCCAGTTATTGACAATAGATATTAACAATGTAGTCAAAGGAATTAAATGTAACATCTCCGTTTGTATATGACACAAAGCTGGGTGGCAGTGTGTGCTGCGAGGAGGATGCTATGAAGCTGCAGGTTGACGGATAGGTTGGGTGAGTGGGCAGATGCATGGAAGATTCAGTATAATGTGGATAAATGTGAGGTTATCCACTTTGGTGGTAAGAACAAGAAGGCAGATGCAGCAGGCAGTGAAGAAAGCTATTGGCATTTTGGCTTTCATAACAAGAGGATTTCAGTATAGTAGCAATGTTACAAAATTTTGAGATTTTAAAAATAAAGTCTGCAATTTATCCCATCAGATAAAGCATAAAAAGAAGTTTAATTTGACACCTAATTCACTTTCATATCTTCAGTATTAAAGAAGTTATGGCCATTTTCATACTCGGAAATTAGCATCTTGTTCCCTATTGCTTTTCAATTGACTTAACTCAAAAGCTGTGATCGAGGACAGTTAAAAGCCCATAACTTTCTTCAAAATTAAGATAACTGAAAGAAATTTCCAGTTATTATAGATTGAAGCATTCTGAAACAAATATGAAACAATCTTACTTAGAAGACATGAAAGTAAAGCATATAATTAGTTAGTTACCTAATTGTAGCTAATTACAAAATTCAATTACTAGATCTAAACATCTATCAATTTCTTAAGAATAGATTAACATTTTTAAATAGCCTAAGTGTCCAAATAACATTCACACAAGAATTCACAATATAACATAATTTTTAAATCTCATTTTCATGAATTTACAGGCCAAATGGAAGGAATTGAATGTTTAATACCTGTAAATTAATGGGCATTTAATTCATCTTGTGAGTGAGGATTTCTGGAACGCGATCTTTTGGAACGTTCATTTGCGGTGAATTTAACCCCGTATTGGCATGAAAAATACTGCCGTTAATTCGGGGAATAAAATCACCGTGTCGCATGAAAAAATGTGAATTAAAGGCTTCTTAAGAAGCACTTTTATACATTTAAAGAAACCCCTTTCGTTTACCTGTCCCACTGTGAAATCCCTCCCCGTTATTGGCGTTGACGCTTCAGAAGCTGATTTTAAAATTACTCTAGCGCTGACATTGACGATTTAATAAAAATAAAAAATACACAAATCGCCACTAGGAACGATTCATCAGCCAACGCTTGTACTCCAACAAAATATTAACTAGGACAAGGGAGGAGAAACCCGCGTTTTAACCCCGCCCCCCCTTAAAGGCGCCAAAATCGCGCACACGGCCAGTGGCAGAATTACAGCGCGACTGAAGGTAAGTTTTGTAACATACCTAAGTATAGGAGCAAGGAGGTCCAACTGCAGTTGTACAGGGCACTGGTGAGACCACACCTGGAGTATTGTGTACAGTTTTGGTCTCCCTAATTTCTGTAAGGACATTATTGCTATAGAGAGAATGCAGCGTAGGTTCACCAGCTTAATTCCCGGGATGGCGCGACAGACATATGATGAAAGAATTGATCGACTGGGCTTATATCCACTGGCATTTAGAAGGATTAGAGGGGATCTTATAGATACATATAAAATTCTTAAGGGATTGGACAGTCTGGATGCAGGAAAAATGTTCCCAATGTTGGAGGAGTCGCAGTTTAAGAATAAGGGATAGGCCATTTAGGACTGAGATGAGGAAAACTTTTTCCACCCAAAGAGTTGTGAATCTGTGGAATTTTACTTCGGAGTCACGTGAGTGACTACGTGAAGAAGTGCCCGTCCAGCCGCACACGCGTCATATCGGTGTATGTGGTCCAGAGACCTTTCATTGCGCATTGTCGCCCATTTTATACGCAGTTTCCCTTTTTATTATTTTTTAAAAGAAGCACCTTTTATTATAAACAAAGATAATAATGGTCTAACATAGAAGGCTAAGAGACCAAGATAAACTGCTAAATCCAATGGACTGACGTGGATTAAACTGCGAGGCATAACGGGGATCGGGGTCTTATTCCTAAAATGGTGGAAGTGACGTTCCGTTGCGTTCCGATACATACTACACATCAGTCCATTGGATTTCGTAAGAGTGGTCTATCTTGCTCCTCTAGTATCTTTGACCAAAGATCCTATAGCGGAGCAAGATGGACCACTCCTGCGATAAACACGTAGTACGGTCATGGGCAGATTCATGGGTAATTATAGGACCCATTTCCGTAACCAGCTTCCGTCCATCTTGCTTCCGCCCAAAGATAGGATCTTTGCTTCCGCCTCCCTCCGCACTCGTATCTTTGCTTTGGCCATGGTGTCCACGTCTACTAGTGTTGCATTCTGCTCTGCGGTAAATTGTTCCAATCACCAATGTAGGCGACCCCACTTGTCTTTCTTCTGGTTCCCCATTAAGGAGGAAAGGTAAGAAAACATTTATTACTTCTGTGGCATATTGAAAATGTTATTTAGCCTGTTCAATCTCTCAATGTAGTTAGATCATAGAGATCAGATAGTCGAGTCCTCATGGCAACATCCTTGTAAAAATCTTCTCTTTCTACCTCTCTGTTATTTAATGCAGAATAAGAACATAATTGTCTGTTTTATACTGACAATTGTATTAAGTCTGCCCGAACTCTCACTATAGTTCAGATCTTAGAACTGGGTGCTCCCCTTTGTCCCAGGTATAGTCGAGGCCTCATGGCAACATCCTTGTAAAAGTCTTCTCCTCAAGAGCATTTTCTTTCTACCTCTCTGTCATTTTAATGTAGAATAAGAACATATTGACTGTATGATATTTTCTGTAATTTCAGATGTCGACAGTGGGTCCAGAATACTCGTCGACATGATCTCCTACACCGAACTGCGGAGTATTTGTCAAATAACTGCCGTCTTTGTTCTGAGCATTTTGATCTTGACCAGTTTTCCCACAAGCAGACCAAGAACAGGCTAAATTGGAATGCAGTTCCAACGCTCTTTGACATCACTAACCCACCGAAACATCTGTCTACCCAACGCAGGATACTGAAGAGGAAGAATGAGAACCTGCCATCTTCACCGAAGCTTCAAAGCAGCAAAGAGGCAAGTAATGTTTAAATTAACATTTATTTTCTCACTTATGCTGAATTACAATGCTGGATCCTAACTGATACAATTGTCAGTGGCACAATATGTAATAACATGTATGACACTTATATTTTCATGTGTGAGATGTTCTAGAACATTCCAGAGCAAACGCCGGAACGCCGCTCACCAACCCTGTGTCTCGGTGGCATGCGGCCACCATCAGCCGTGGTGAGAGAGGAGCGGGCAAAGAGGGATCCTGACTGGGACCGGAGTAGCGGACAGCTGCAGTAAGCAACGCGTCCTGGGAGACAGTTTCATGTAAGATCATTATTTAACTTTCAATTTCACTTCGGAGTCACGTGAGTGACTACGTGAAGAACCCGTCAGCCCACATGCGCGTCATTACGTCTACTGCATGGCGCCACGACTGGCTGACAGGCGCGTCACTCCTGCCACCGGTAAAAGACCCGCAGGTAAGTTCTAGAGCTTATTCTGAGGTCGTGTATTCGTTCAAACTTGTTTTGCAGGGTCGCTACAAGTTGAACGAGAAATATGGACAAAATGAAGACTAGACGGTCCGCGGGGAGATCCGCTACAGAATACCGCGGGACCGCGGGTAGCGGCGGGCCGTCAACTTCACCACCCCAGCCGCTGATGATAATTCCAGTGACTGCAGACTTGGTGGCTCTGCAGAGCACCGTGGCTATCCAGAGGGGGTGGGGAAGCCAAGCAGAAGTCTGCGAGGCCTATAGACTCAGATGAGTCAGGCCAGGAGGGTGCAACTTCCACTATGGATAGCATCGCCGGATGCCTGTCCCGAATGGAGCTCCTCATGGCAGCACCTGATACAGGGCTACTAGATGTCTCCCTCTCTGAGGAGGGGAGCATCCATAGTCCGTTGTGGGCTGACTCAGAGTTGGGCAATATGTCCAGTGGGCATACTAAGAAGCACAGGCAGCGAGGAACAGAGACACTCGCCATAGCATCAATATTTGCGATGCCATCACATACTGGAGAGCCGCTCGAAGAAGAACTGGCGGCAAATATCAACTATCTGGTTTCACACCAGCTTCAAGACGAAGTAATGGTGGACACGGCCATGAGGCACCACACACCCATTAACTGTGCATCTTTAAGTGTGCCGGCTGTCAACAGCTCAATATGGAATCATCTGGGTGGAGGCATAAGGAACCAGGAGGTGAAACTCCAGAAAATTCTGGGCCTGCTGGCTTCAGGCATCACGGCTTTTGCCACCTCAGTGAATGGAGTTCCGTTGTCGGAGGACCAACAAGATGGGCTTGCTCTACTATGCAACGCACACTTCGAGATCAATTGCTACCGAAAGAATGCCATCCGGCCCACCCTCAATCCTAAATTTGCAGCATTATGTAAACCCAGTCGCCGAACTACCTATTTGGTGAAAACCTACCTAAACAGGTCAAAGACCTGGATGACGAGGCAAAAGCATTGGGGCTAATCCAGGCTTCATCAGCCAACAGAGTTTCGGCTTTCCGGCGGCAACATCCATATGCCTCTACCAGCAGCAATCGTTTCCCTGAAGCAAGTAGCAGCATGAAGTCGGACAATTATGAGTCAAAGTCTTTTTTAGGGCATGGCCAAGGCCGGCCCTCCTCCAAAATGCGCACCTGACATACTCCAGGAGCTCTACCCCCCAGAGCTCGGGGACGGAAATTCATTCCGCGGAGCCGCCAATTACCATGAAGGTAGGTGGATATGGTTTATTTTAGAACATAGGGTGTGCACCACTCACAAGTTAGGGAATTAGCTATTTTAAACATTTGGCATTACAGAGATGCAAGAGTCACCAGTTCCTTTATGGTACAAGTACTAACCACCTAGAGTTAATGGGTGCAAGCTATGACTTAAGACTAATTGCGTGAATATGCATCACCTGCATGTTCAACTTTAATTAACAACACCACAGCAGTGGCTTATAGTTAATTACATGGGTGAATTAAGGCCATATGCTATGTTAATTGGCTACCTTATTTACACTGATGAATTGCAAGGAATATCTGAATGTCACCTACCTACCTGTCAGTTACACTCAATATAATGTTAGACACCGGGGTACGTTAATTCAGTGATACATCAGAATGGATACAATAATATGGTTACCGGTATGGACAACGGATATTGATTCGTCTGCGTGCCGACTAAGTGTCCAGTTACTAAGCATGTTGCACGTATGCAAGGCCCATAGGCAGAGGCGGTGGAGGTACTCCCGCAACTCCGGGGAAGGATGTGCTTTTATGCATTTCCCCCGTTCTGCCTTCATCAGTCAATGCTTGCTTATGGTCAAGCGATACCTGCCTCAGGCCTCCTGGTAAACCCAGGCTGGCTGACACAGCCATGGTTCTCTATTCGGGGTATGATCAGCCTTTTATGGCCGTCCCCAAGGCAGTATCTGCATTCCACCCTGTAACAGAGGGAGGGGTAAAACATCCTCTCCATGACTAAATTAAATTATTGGTTCAGAGTCTGAGAAGACCTTTCCTGGGGCTCGGATTGACTGAACGCACGAACGCACGGTGGATGTACTGACTGCAGCCTGGAGAGACAGTATGAAGAAACAATACGTTTCCCATATTAGGAAGTGGGAAGAGTACTGTTCGCTAGCCAATATATCATATGACTCAGCACACATAACCGATGTGTTAGAGTTTCTCTCCAAACAATTTTTTGAAAAGAATTTGAGTTATAGTGCTATTAACTGTGACCGAAGTGCACTATCGGCGTATCTGGGGCCAAGATTGGGACAACAACCTGTTGGGTCACACCCTCTAGTGTCCAGGTTCATGGAGGGCATCTTCAACACTAAACCTCCCAGGCCCAGATATACGGAAATATGGGATGTAGGTACAGTATTAACTCTGCTCCGCCGGTGGGCGCTGGCAACATCCCTGTCCCTGGCCCAGCTCACATACAAAGTAGTGATGCTCATGGCGCTGGTGTAAGCGCAACGGGCCCAGTCGTTACACAAGCTCCGACTGGACAGAATGATCTATCTGCCAATAGCATAACGTTCTACTTGTATGACCTAGTTAAGCAAAGCAGACCAGGTACATCCGGTCTCAAGCTGTGTTTTGCGGCTTACCCCTTGGACATCCGGCCATGTGTGGTAACACACCTACAACTTCATATTAAGGTCACTAAAAGCCTCAGGGGCTCGGAACTAGCATTATTTGTTAGTTTTAAGAAACCTCATAATAAGGTTTCAGTTCAGACCATTTCCAGGTGGCTGAAACAGGTCCTGACATATGCAGGAGTTAATACTGATTATTTTAAATCTCACTCCACCAGGGCAGCATCAACGTCTGCAGCGAGGACAATGTACGTCCCGCTAGACCATATACTAGCAACCGCAGGATGGTCAGGACAACGTACATTTCAGGCATTTTATAATAAACCTGTCACCAGACCAAGGGCTTTTGCCAACACCGTTTTAAGTTCTGTTACATAGTTTCCCTGGATGAGAGGATCTACTATTATTATGATTTGTCCATTAAAAACATCAGCATGTTTTCAAACATTTGTCATGTCTGAATGCACTTATCTCTCATCCTTGGTCAACCTATACAGTTGTGTGGCTTGGACTTGTGTCCACGGCATGAAATCACAGAGCTTCGAAGTCTTCACGTAGTCACTCACGTGACTCCGAAGTGAAATAGTAAGATTAAACGAGAACTTACCAGTTTGAATTTTGATTATTTTATGAGGAGTTACGATGAGGGATTACGTGCCCTCCGCTCCCAATCCTCTCTCATAAAGGTCAGCTCGTAGTTCTAGTTTCTCGAACCTTACTATATTCAGTTCATCAACCGTTATCTGTGATTTCACACCGCTGCTTTGAAGATTGACGCGCATGCGGGCTGACGGGTTCTTCACGTAATCCCTCATCGTAACCCCTCATAAAATAAAGATCAAACTTCAAACTGGTAGGTTCTCATTCAATCTTACTATTTTTGTAGCCTGAAATTGGTGCATCACATTAATGAGAATTACCAGTAGATGCTGATTTATTTACATGTATATGCTAAATCCATTTCATTTATATACCTCTTTTAACCCCTTTCTAACTTTTTTTTCCTTGGCAGTGTCACACAACATACAGGCCGATCATTCTTACTGCTTAGTTGTGGACCAGATTCGTGAGAATGGACTTCAATTCACACCAGCTGTAAATTACAGAAGAGCTCTGAAGAATGAAATACAGCGTACTTTCCGTCTCAAGAAAAGGGTGCAACAGATGAAGAAATCAACGAAAAAGGGAACTACAGAAAGCAATGCAATTAGTGACTTGATCGGAGGAGAATTTTTACTAGAACCAGCAAAGTCTTTCTTTGCGTCACAATTACGGAATGCGTCAGGACGTAGAAGAGCAAGAGGAAGACGATGGAGTTATTCAGAAAAGGTACTTGCCTTGTCCCTCTACCACCAGAGTCCCCGAGCATATCAGTTGTGCCAGTGCATGTTCACACTTCCATCAATTTCATCCCTGCGTAGATGGTTGTGTAATGTCGAAGTAAGACTGGGATTTCCCCCTGAAACCTTGGAGCTTTTGAAGGACAGGATAGCAGGCATGACAGAGAGGGGTACATTCTGTATCGTCTCCTTTGATGAAATGAGTCTACGTGCAGGCCTCTCGTACAATATTACTGAAGATACAGTCAAAGGTTTTGAGGACTTTGGATCGCTAGGGAAGACGTCACGGCCTGCCCACCATACTCTTGTTTTCATGGTTAGAGGCCTGTTTGGGAAATGGAAACAGCCTGTAGGTTACTTTCTGTGGTGAGACTGCACAAGGGTGGACAAACTGCAAACATTACTCAATGAATGCTTACATAAGGTTAAGGCAAGTGGACTACAGCCTAAGGCCGTGGTTTGTGACCAAGGCCCAAGCAATGTTCGACTCTACAACAACCTGGGTGTGACAGAAAATCATCCTTTCTTCATCCACGGAGAAGCCAAGATCTTTTGCCTGCATGACCCGCCACACATGCTAAAAAACACGAGATCAAATTTAGAGAAGTATGTTTTTGAGGTCATTGGAGAGGATGGCAGAAAGAAACGTATCAAGTGGGCACATATTCACGCATTTTTTGAAATTGAATCACAGTTGCACATTAGCATGGTCCATAAACTGACCAGAGGCCACTTTGTTCTGAACAGCTTCTCCAAAATGAGAGTCAACAAAGCAGCGCAGGTGCTCAGCCGTTCGGTAGCATCAGGCGTGTAAACCTATTCATCTATTGGAAAGTTGCCTGGGGAGGGAGGCTGCTTATACTGCGGAGTTCATTGCAATGATAGACGGACTATTTGATGCATTTAACAGCAGGTGTCTCAAGGCCAAAACAATTATGAGGAGGCCCATGTCTGAAAACTCTGCGCATTGATCATTCTTTGAATCATGCTTGCCTGCACTGCAAAGATTCAATGTGCTGGGAGCAAATATTGTTTGTCAAAGGATGGCGGCTTGCAATTTCTTGCATTTCACAGCTGTGGCAGCACATAAAGGAAAATACAGACGCTCGTTTCATGCTCACATCCAGGCTTAATGAGGATATCGTTGAGAATTTATTCTCCACCATTCGGCGAAAGGGCAGATTCTGAGAAAACCCATCAGTGAAGGAGTTTCTCTGTGCTTTAGAATGGTCATGGTAGCTGAACTGATAAAGCCAGTTCTGAGTGGCTTTATCAATTCTGAGTGCAACCTGTTCACCTGACCATGCAAAATTTATCTTGACACTGCAAACACTGACAAAGGACAGAGTCAAGAAACCACCTCCATCTCTCTCCCATACCAATAGGACACAACAGAACAATGTTGTTTGCAGCATTTCACTTGATCTCCCTGAAGACAATACACTGGCTTACATCGCAGGCCACATCTCTCGTAGAATCCTCATCACACATGAACTGACCTCAACATGTCACACATGCAGAGAAGTTCTGCTACAACCTGATACCACCTTTGTTGATCCTGCCCTCATATTCATGCACCATAAGGTATATGACACATCGACGTCTGACTTCGGCTCCCTGATGGTGCCTTCTGAACACTTTCTCACGTTCTGTGGGGTGTGCGAGAAAGTGTTCTGCACAGAATTTGACAATGTTAACATGAGCAGGAACAACATTTCCCATCTAATAAATACAGCAATACACAATACTCAGGAATACAAGGACATGAACTGGCTGCCAGAGATTCAAGGCACGAATTGTAGCCATCTTTGTGAGTGTCCACATACGTTATGGACTCAAATTTAAGAATAGAAACCTGCAGAATTTTTTTTTTTTTTTTTTTTTTTAATTTTTATTTATTGGAAGTACATTACATTACAACCACATACATTAATACTCGTCATTTATATCTTCTTACAATTAATGTACTCCCTTTATTTATTTTTTTACACTAGAAAAGGAAAAGATTGAAAGAAAGAAGAAAGTGAAGGAAAAAGTGAAAGTGTAGAAAAGTGTAGAAAATGTAACAACAAAAATGGACGAAGACCCTATAAGAGCGAAATTAAAAACAAAAGAAAAAGAGTTAAGAAATAGGCCCTAGGAAAAAAAAGAGAAAGAGAGAGAGGAAAAAAAAAAAGAAAAACAAATATTTTTTTGAGCATTACGTAAATGGGACATACCAACTCTTCAACTATCATCCCCCCTTACCTGACCTCAATTTTTTATTTTTTTTAAAGTACTTTTGCACCCTATGTTTGTAATAATTCTATAAATGCAGACCACGTCAGGTGGAAGTGATCTGGTTTACCTGCTAGGAGGAGTCTTATCTCTTCTAGGTGTAATGTTTCAAACATATTTGAAATCCACATATTTATAGTTGGTATTGGAGCCTTCTTCCAAAATTTTAGAATTAGCTTTTTTCCAGTTATTAACCCATAGTCCATTAATTTCTTTTGAAACACATTTAGTTCTGGATCATCTTCCGTTATTCCGAAGATAATCCATTCTGCTTTGGGTATCAGTCTTGTTTTAAATAACTTTGTAAAGATTTCAAAAATTTCATTCCAAAATTTTTGAATTTTTGTACAGAAGACGAATGAGTGCGCTATAGTAGCTTCTTGGGATTGACATTTATCACAAATAGATGATACATTTGGGAAAATTTTATGAATTTTAGTTTTCGAATAATATAATCTATGTAAAATTTTAAATTGTATTAAAGTGTGTCTTACATTAATCGAGCATTTATGCACGTTTAATAAGTATTCATTCCAACTTTCCTTTGAAATTTTAATAGCTAACTCTTGTTCCCAGTCTCTTCTGATACACTCCGTAGGTGGTATTTGTACATTTAAAATAATATTATACAAATATGATATTAAGTTTGCTGATTCTGCTTTTATCTGCATTGCCTCGTCCAATACATCTACTGGGTTATTATAATAATCTTTTGTATATTTTTTCAAATAGTCGCATATTTGAAAATATTTAAAATATTGATTATTTCCGAGTTTATATTTTATTTGTAATTGTTGAAATGAAAGTAATTTTCCAGTTTCATACAAGTCACCAAGCGTTTTAATTCCTAGTCTATCCCATTGTGTATAAGCTTTATCTATAATAGAAGGACTAAACGAAGGGTTATTGACTATAGGTAATAAAAGTGATAAATTTCTTAATTTTAAATTTTGTTTTATTTGTTTCCAAATTCGGATTGTACTATGAATAATTGGGTTCTTATTATAATTTATGTTATTCAGTTTCATTGGAGAGAGGAGGATCGCTCCAATGTTTCTAGAGGAGCAATCATCTTTCTCCATTACAATCCAGTCTACTTGCTGGGCGGAGTTATCCATCAGTTGAATCATGTTTTTAATATTTACTGACCAATAATAATACATAAAATTAGGTAGTGCTAAACCCCCCAATACTTTAGGTTTATTCAGATGAGTTTTTTGTATTCTATGTGATTTATAGTCCCAAATAAAATTAGTGATATCTGAGTCGAGTTTTTTTTAAAACTTCTTAGGTAAGTATATAGGAATTGATTGAAATAGGTATAAAATTTGTGGTAAAAAGATCATTTTTATTGCATTTATTTGGCCTATTAAAGACATCGGGAGCGTTTTCCAGAATTTAATTAGTGTATTTAATTTATTAAGTAGGGGGTCAAAATTTGCCCTGAACATACCTTGATATGTTCTGGTAATTTCGATTCCCAAATATTTAAATTTTTCTGTAGCTATTTTAAAAGGGAATTTTAAAAGATGTGTTGAATCTTTCGGTTTTATTGACATAATTTCACTTTTATTCCAATTTATTCTATATCCAGAAAAAGATCCAAAGTCTTCAATTAAATTTAATATATTTGGTATAGTGATTTGAGGTTTTGTAATATACAGTAATATATCATCCGCGTATAAAGATATTTTATTATATGGGTCTTTAGTATTATATCCATGAATATCAGGGTGTATTCTAATTTTTTCTGCTAGCGGTTCAATAATGAGAGCAAACAGCTGTGGTGATAATGAGCATCCTTGTCTATTTCCCCTTGATAGTTGAAATTTCGAGGATAATATGTTATTAGTTAGTATTCTAGCTGTAGGTTTGTTATATAGTAACTTAATCCATAAAATAAAATTCTCTCCCAGTTGAAATTTTTGTATTACTTTGTCCATATAATTCCATTCTACTTGATCAAATGCTTTTTCAGCATCCAGCGAAATAATTGATAATTCTTGATCTTCAGATTTGTGTGAGTGCATTATGTTGAGTAGATGTCTCATATTATTAGAAGAGTATCTCTTAGGGATAAACCCTGTCTGATCTGGGTTTATTAATTTACTAATGTATTTACTTAATCTTCTTGCTAATGTTTTCGCTAATATTTTTTGATCTGTGTTTAACAATGCTATAGCTCTATATGAACCAGGTTCAGAAACCTGCAGGGCTTGACCATTAAAAGGAAGTGTAGGAAAGTTCAAAAAGTAGCACATAAGTAAAGTACATGATGTTGTTGAATTATATATTGATGAAATACACTCATTTATGTACATAGTGTGAAATTGTGATTTGTTAACGGCACAAAACAATGCAAATGGCAATTTATTTATTATTGTATCTACGTTGGACATTTTGCCCTTTGGTGTAAGCAGGGGTGGGGCTATCATTGTGTTACATACGTTGAATTGTAGATCACTTTCATTGGTTAGCTGATATGCTGAATACTGCAACCCTGTATATCTCGCGCACAGAATAATGTGAATTATGTAAATCTTACCATGCATGTCAGAAATGAAATGTGTTAACCATGTTTTGGTCAGTTTTGGTCTCCAAATCTGAGGAAGGACATTATTGCCATAGAGGGAGTGCAGAGAAGGTTCACCAGACTGATTCCTGGGATGTCAGGACTTTCATATGAAGAAAGACTGGATAGACTTGGCTTATACTCGCTAGAATTTAGGAGATTGAGAGGGGATCTTATAGAAACGTACAAAATTCTTATGGGGTTGGACAGGCTAGATGCAGGAAGATTGTTCCCGATGTTGGGGAAGTCCAGGACAAGGGGTCACAGCTTAAGGATAAGGGGGAAATCCTTTAAGACCGAGATGAGGAAAAACTTTTTCACACAGAGAGTGGTGAATCTCTGGAACTCTCTGCCACATAGGTTAGTTGAGGCCAGTTCATTGGCTATATTTAAGAGGGAGTTAGATGTGGCCCTTGTGGCTAAAGGGATCAGGGGGTATGGAGAGAAGGCATGTACGGGATACTGAGTTGGATGATCAGCCATGATCATATTGAATGGCGGTGCAGGCTCGAAGGGCCGAATGGCCTACTCATGCACCTATTTTCTATGTATCTATGTATCTATGTTAATGGATTTCTATTATAATTATTTAAAATTGAGTGGGTTGGTGCAATATTGGTGTAATATACTGCTAATGTGTCGTTATCAGATATTCAGCTTTAAAAAGAGAAATAAATCACAGTAAAAGGGAAAAGATGCCTATGTTCCTTCCACAGCGTGTGGGGAGTCTGGCCCGGATCAGCACGGCTGGGACACCAGGGTGAAGTAATGGGGAGGTTTACAATGTGTTTTTAATTTAATGTTGTCTCTTATCTAGTCCGAAATAAAGTTTATGATTAAAATTAGAAATCTGGAGAAATATATATGTGTGTTATATGATTATATACATTTATATCACATTCATATATATGTGTGTGTATGTGCATCTAATCAGTTGTATGCTCGCTGAATAAAACCATCCTTAAGTTATACATCATTTGTAAATCTGGTTCAAAACAAATTATATTTTGTGAAAGACTTCATTCAGATAACCCCACCATTACAGACAGATCTCATTCCACTCTCTGGCTATTGGGAAGACCAGACCCATTTTATTGTTGAGAAACAACTCCATAGACACAAAAAACATGAAGGTGTAGCGGCCCCTGCTGGCGTACGCAGAGATCGAACCCGGCGTTCGGAAGCCGCGGTCACGTGACTCGGGAGCGGCCGCTTGTTTCACGCGGTTTTCACTTGCACGCGTTAGTTCAGCGCTGACCGTTGCGGTCCGGATCCGCCCCCACTTCTACTCCCAGAGCGGGGCCAAGAAAATTGAACATAGACACAAAATGCTGGAGTAACTCAGCGGGACCGGCAGCAACTCTGGAGAGAAGCAATGGGTGACGTTTCGGGTCAAGACCCTTCTTTCAGAATGAACAAGAGTCTCGAACAGAAACGTCACGCATTGCTTCTCTCCAGAGATGCTGCCGGTCCAACTGACTTACTCCAGCTTTGTGTCCATCTTCAAATAACGTCACGCACTCCAGACGGCTGTACGTACGCATGTAATCGCGCTCGACCGTCTCGGCTCAACGCGGCAACGAGGTCGCGTAATTTGCGTGCCAAGGACATGTAAATGGGACAGGCCCTTAAATCTAAACAGCTCTCAGTAAAGGCACCACACATAATCCTCATAATCAACACTAAACACTGAAGGCAACCATTGATGGTGACATGAATCTTTGTTCACCAAAATCAAAGCATCATCAACTGTCACAAAACAAGATGGAGAAAAGCAAAAGATTGCAGTTGCTTCAAATCGTGCAAATACAAGCATTTGGAATATCCATTTCCTGACATGCAATTCACAACCGGCAATTGCCCAGGGCCCAGCACGTTCATCATTCATAGGGGCAGAATCAGGCCATTCGGCCCATCAAATACCACTCCGCCATTCAATAATGGCTGAACTACCTTTCTCCCAACCCATTCTCCCCTCTACAAAGAGTAACAGTGTAGCAGTGAATAAAGGAACAGAAGGGAAAGGACACAATGTGTTGGAGAAACTCAGTCTGAACTGAAGAAGGTTTCCAACCCAAAATAACACCTCATGTGCTCCAGAGATGATGCCTGGCCTGCTGGTTTACTCCAGCACTTTTCCCCCTTTAGTGTATTAACCAGCATCTACAGTTTCTTGTTTCTACAAAGGAACAGAAACAATTGATTCATGGTCAACTATAAAAGTCAGAGAACAGCACAAATTCAATGTTTCCATAAATGGGTGAACTACTTGAAGCCCTGTGTAGACAGAAAGTCAACGGCTTGTTTCACACAAATACAGGGAACCACAGTCATGCCACTGAAAACAAGTAGTGTGGATAGTTATACTTCTTCAGATAGATAAACTGTCAAGCACACCAGTGTTGCTTTCAGCAATCCAATCCTTGTGATGAGATTGTTTTCACTCTTTTCAAAGAATTCATTCAAAGAAGTCCTACAGTTCCAGCTTACAGTTAAATACAAGCAAAACGTTGCAACGGAACACACCTGAACTGCACCAGACCACAGATTTCCCCCTCTTTTCATTTGATTAAATTTCAAAATTCCAATGAGCATCTTAAGAATTTTTAGACGCAGATCTCTGCAAAAGCAAGAGTCATCTGTGAGCAACTTGTAAACTGAACATGAGCCATCCTGTTTTTCCTGTCTTTCCCCTCCATCAGCCAGCTGCTGTTTCGTGTTGAATCCACAAAGGCTTGATTCATCCTTATGATTACTCTTGTACTTTGCACCACCACTTCCCGCCCATCGCCCCAACCCCCGGCCCAATGATACAGTCAGGGACTGGCAATGGCAGAATTCTGCCCACCCTCCAGAGCAAGTCATCCTACCCCACGGACTTCTTCCCAATACACACCAACAGCACAGTGCCCACCCTCCTGTCTCCGGTCCCAAAACATGTGGACAAAGGTTTAGTTGCCGGGGCAGAGCCCGATTGATAAAGCAATCACTCCCTAGGCCCAAGACAGACAAAAAGAAGCTGGAGTAACTCAGCGGGTCAGACAACATCTCTGGAAACAGGATTAAGGTCGAGACCCTTCTTCAGACTGAGACAGGGGAAAGGGCTCCAATTTACAGTTAAATGCAAGTTAAACTTTGCATCATTACTACATCTCTAGTGGACACCGGAACTGCACCAGACCACAGATTTTACCCCATTTCTTTACCCACTTTGATAACATTTCCAAATTCTAATCAGTACCTGAAAAATGTTTAGACGGGTGACTGAGTAGGCAAGAAGCATCTCAGAGCAACTTGTAAACTGAACACTGGCCATCCTGTTAAAAGATTATATTCACAAAACTTTCCTCACCTGGCCTTGTGATTCCCTTCCATCAGCCAGTTGCTGTCTTTCCGTCTCGGATGTAAACCTGGCTTGTGATGAATCCACAAAGACTGCCTTTATCATCACCTCTTCCACTTGCACCGCCCACCCCTCGCCCATCACCCCAACTCCACCCACCCTCCAGAGACAGTCTCCCACCCCACTGACTTCTTCCCAATACACAGCCGGCCCCTCGTCTCTGGTCCCAAAACATTTGAACAAGAATGTTGTTGGTTTCCAGATTGACAAAGCAATCACTAGGCCCACTCATGTCAATGTGTTAAATTGAACCGTGCCCAGCCGGAGTCCTACGTTAGTGGCAGGCACGTGCCGTGAGCAATTACTCAAGGTAGGCAGTCAGTCAGCTTTAAAACAATTAAACCGCGCATGCGCAGATTGTTCTCTCCGTAAAAATAAAAATAAAAATAAAGACAGTAACAATTCAATTTGCCCAAGGCTTCCAAGTTTCTTTATTCAGAATTACTGAATGGGTGGGGGGTGAAGGGTGATGGCAGGTGGAGAGATGGTGGGAAAAACGGGAGTACAGGGAAAAGTTGAATTAGTTGTCATCGAATTGAATGACAACACTTGTTCAAGGGACCAATTGGGGGGAGAGTTCCTTCCACAGCGCGTGGAGAGTCTGTGCCAGGGGTAAAGTTGCGGGGAGGGCAGGAGTGTTGAGAAGGAGGGGATTGGGGATAATGCCAGTAACTCACTCACCGCTGCTGCGGCGCTCCGGGCGCCACCGCATTGTAGCCGGTTATAGAAGCAGCTCGGGGAGCTGCGAGCGGCCACCGGGAGCCAACGGCAGAACAGGCCGCCACTTCAGCGCCTTCTGCCGGCCCGCTCACCTTTGGCAGTGCTCTCCGTCTGAACACCTTGCACCTGCTGCTCGCTCATGTCAGCAGCTTCCTGCAAATCCTTAAATTCCCACAGCCGAGTAACCTCAACCTCAACCTGACATGAGTGAGGCCAGCGAGCGGCAGGAGAGAGGTTTTTAGACGGAGAGCTGCCAGAGGTGAGCGGGGGCCCGCAGAGGGAGCTAAGGTGGCGGCCGGTTCCGCTGTCCAGCCCGGCGGCTGCTCGCAGCCACCCGAGCTACTTCTCCCCCCGGCCTCAATGCGGTGGCTCCGTGCAAGGAGCGTTGCAAGTGGCATGATCCCGACCCCTCCTTCACAACATTCATGCCCTCCCCGCAACTCTACCCCAGGCCAGACTCTCCAAACGCTGTGAAAGAATCTCTCCTCCCCCACATCCCGGGAAATACGGTATTTAGAAACATAAACACAAAATGTACTTACCACATTATCGGTACACAAACTCCATTCTTCTCTCTTTGTTTCCTACGATACACTTAAAATATTGACAATCCATATTTGAAAACCCCGCCAAGAAACCAGCTCTGCGCATGTGCAGTAGGCTGCTGCTGCCCAGTGCTGCAAAGGCAGAATTTCTGCTACCTTCAGCCCCGCTTGTCATTGACGGCTTGAAGCAGCGCTGACGGCACGTGGGTTGCACAGACCTTCAAGGGTTACAAGCGCTGCGGATGTAAGGCACGGATAATTATGCCTACCTAAGAGATCGATCCCTTAGATAGGCATAATTCTCCCATGACTTTACTATTTATATTTAGTTATTACCATTTTATAATTTTAGTCAGGGTAGGCAGTGCCTCCCTTACCTACCCTGACGGCACGTGCCTGGTTAGTGGTGATGTTTACAGAATACAAACTGTGGTTCACCTGCAATTTACTTTCTCTTCAGATTTCCCGCCAACATTGTCCCTATAGGTGTGTGTCATTCACAGTGACACGAATTGTCATTTTGAATAATTTGCTAAAGATTTTTTAATATTTTGTCAGACCTGGAATCGCAGTTGCATCTTTGGGTCCAAATCCTAGCGGCAACTCATCTTTTCCCTTTAAAATGTAGATTGTTGAAATTAATAATTAAACCATTCACTCCACCACCCTCCCAACGCACACACAAACCAAATATTTAACACTAATTTGTATTGGTCATAGATGGTTGCCTGAATCTTTGTTCAGCAAAAATCTATCCATCATTAACTGCCAGTCTGAGCGGCGGACAGGTCTGTGAGTCAATAAGTGGCATTGAAACAAAGCCGAAGAGACAGACATCAGGCAGAGCCGTGGATGTCGGGGACTCAATCGTGAGAGGTACAGACAGGGGTTTCTGCAGCAACAGGCGGGATTCAAAGATGGTGTGTTGCCTCCCTGGTGCCAGGATCCAGGACGTCACGGACCAATTACAGGGCATCCTCAAGGGTGAAGGTGAACAGCCGGAAGTGGTAGTACATGTCGGCACAAATGATGTCGGGAAGAAGAGGAAAGAGATTGTACAGCGTGACTTAACAGAGCTCGGAAGAAGGCTAAAAAGCAGGACCTCCAGGGTGGTTATCTCCGGTTTGCTTCCAGTTCCTCGTGCTGGAGAGGGCAGGAACAGGGAGATAGGGGATCTGAAGGTGTGGCTGAGGAGCTGGTGCAGGGGGCAGTGATTTGGATTCTTAGCCCATGGGATCTGTTTTGGGGTAAGGGTGAACTGTACAAAAGGGACGGGTTACACCTTAACTGGCGGGGGACCAGCGTTGTGGCAGGCAAAGTAAATAGTGGGGGGGAGACAAATTGGAAATACAAGGATGGAGTTAAAGGGAAAGAGAATATAGGAAAGGTTAAGAAAGACACCAGAATTATTATTATTATTATTATTTTTTTAAATTATTTTTAATGTTTTTATTTTTTTATTAATACTTTTGTTAGAAGCAATGTACAGTAGTATAAACCGTGTATAACATAATACATTTTGTGTACAACTTCTTGTTTTACATTTAATAATAGAGAAGTAACAGAAGCAAGGAAGAAAGTGAAAGAGAAAGTTAATTAAAGTAGGGATATTGATAGTTCGTGAAAGAATAGAAATAAAGAGCTCGTGAAGATATAAAGAAAGAGAAAAAAGAGAGAAAATAAAAGAATGAAAAATAAAAACAAAAGGAAAAAAAAGGGGGATATACCTGCTTCATCTCTTTCCACACCCCTCACCCAGTTCTGAAACAATTAATTTCCAGGGTTATGTTGCACCATATACTTGTAATGTTGATAAAAAAGGAGACCAAATCTTTAAGAATTGGTCTGATTTACCTGCTAGGATGAATCTCATATCTTCGAGATGTAACATTTCAGACATGCTTGAAATCCACATTTTAAGCGTTGGGGTGGGTGCATTTTTCCAGAATTTGAGTATGTTTTTTTGCCGTTGTCTAGCCATAGTTTAGAAGACAGTTTTGGAATGAAGTCAGCTCAGAGCCGGCTTCCATTGTTCCAAAAATAATCAATTCTGTGTTGGAGTACAATTGTATTTTAAATAATTTTGTGAAAATTTCAAAAATGTCTTTCCAAAATTTGTGGAGTTTTAAGCATGGAACTGTGCTATAGTTGTATCTTGAGATAAGCATTTATCAGAGATGGGAGAGACATTTGGAACAATTCCATTCAGATTAGTTTTCGAGTAATATAGTCTTACATTAATCGAACATTTGTGTACGTATAACAAATATTTATCACATCTGTCTTTCCAAATTTTTATAGATAGTTATTGTTCCCACTCTCCTCTAATTGCATCTGACAATGGTATTTGTATATAGACACCAGAATTAATGGGACAGAAAGCTCACAAAGGGATAGGAGAGTATGGCCAAGTGAAATAGGGATCGATGTGAAAGTTGAAAAGCATTCTGCCAACGCACAGTTAAACCAAATATTTAACACTAATTTGTGTTGGTCATTCATGGTGACCTGACACTTTGTTCAACAAATCTAACCATCATTAACTGATTACAGATCAAGATGGAGGAAAGCAAAGAATTGCAGTCTGGCAAACCCGAGCTTTTGGAATGGCTTCTTACTGACAAGTGAGTCATACTGTTGCTCCCAGGCAATTGCCCAATCCCCGGCCTCCATCCTGCACCATCCCTCCAGCCACAGATGTTAGTTTAGTTCAGTTTAGTCAAGTCAAGTCAAGTCACATTAATTTATATAGCACATTTAAAAAACAACTCTCGTTGGCCAAAGTGCTTTACATTGGTATAAGAGGCAGTGCAGCGTAGGTTCACGAGATTGATCCCTGGGATGGCGGGACTGTCATATGAGGAAAGATTGAAAAGGCTAGGCTTGTATTCACTGGAGTTTAGAAGGATGAGGGGATATCTTATAGAAACATATAAAATTATAAAAGGACTGGACAAGCTAGATGCAGGAAAAATGTTCCCAATATTGGGCGAGTCGAGAACCAGGGGCCACAGTCTTAGAATAAAGGGGGGGAGCGGGTCATTTAAGACCGAGGTGAAAAAAAACGTTTTCACGCAGAGAGTTGTAAATTTATGGAATTCCCTGCCACAGAGGGCAGTGGAGGCCAAATCACTGGATGGATTTAAGAGAGAGTTAGATAGAGCTCTAGGGGCTAGTGGAGTCAAGGGATATGGGGAGAAGGCCGGCACGGGTTATTGATAGGGGTCGATCAGCCATGATCACAATGAATGGCGGTGCAGGCTCGAAGGGCCGAATGGCCTCCTCCTGCACCAATTTTCTATGTTTCTATGTTTAATAGTATAACAAACAAACAACATACATATAGCCCTCGCTCAGAGGACGTCAAGAAAGGCTTGGGAGTACAAATGAGTTTTTAGTCTAGACTTAAAGGAGTCGATGGAGGGGGCAGTTCTGATGAGAAGAGGAATGCTGTTCCACAGTCTAGGAGCTGCAACCGCAAAGCGCGGTCGCCCCTGAGCTTATGCCTAGACCGCGGGATGTTCAGCAACCCCAAGTCGGCCGATCTGAGGGACCTGGAGGTGGTGTGGAGGGTGAGCAGACTTTTAATGTAGGTGGGGGCAAGCCCATTAAGGGCTTTTTAGACATAAAGGAGGATCTTGAAATTTATTCGGAACCGCACAGGGAGCCAGTGGAGAGAGGCCAGGATCGGGGTGATGTGGTCCCTTTTTCGGGTGCCCATCAGGAGTCTCGCTGCAGCGTTTTGGACCAGATGCAGGCGGGGCAGGGAAGATTGGCTGATGCCAGTGTAAAGGGAGTTGCAATAATCTAGGCGGGAGGAGATAAATGTGTGGATGATCTTTTTGAGGTCATCAAACTGGATGAATTGTTTTATTTTAGCTATCGTCCAAAGCTGAAAGAAGCTAGCTTTTACCACGGCATTGACTTGTTTGTCAGATTTCAGTGCTGAGTCAAATATCACGGCAAGGTTTTTGACGTGAGGTTTGAGTAGTGGGGTAAGGCTTCCAAGGCTGCCTGCTATCATTTTGATTGAGTCTGAGGGGCCGTGAAGGATGACCTCAGACTTACTCTCGTTTAGTTGGAGGAAGTTCTGGGCCATCCAACACTTTATATCCTCGAGGCAGTGGATAAGGTTAAGCAGATTTGATTGGTTTTGGGGCTTCACGAGGAGATAGAGTTGTGTATTCTCTGCGTAGCAATGGAAGGAAATGCCGTGCCTTTCAATGACTTGCCCTAAGGGGAGCATATCCAGGGAGAAGAGAATGGGGCCAAGGATGGAACCTTGTGGAACCCCACAGCAGAGACTAGCTGAGACTAGATTAGATATACAGCATGGAAACAACCCCTTCAGCCCACCGAGTCCGTGCCGACCAGCGATCTCACACACTAACACTATTCTACACACTAGGGACAATTTCCAATTTTACCAAAGCCAGTTAATCTACAAACTTGTGTAAGAAGGAATTGCACATACTGGTTTAAACCAAAGATAGACATAAAAAGCTGGAGTAACTCAGCGGGACAGGCAGCATCTCCGGAGGGAAGGAATGGGTGACGTTTTGGGTCGAGACCCTTCTTCAGACTTGTACACACTTGTACGTCTTTGGAGTGTGTGAGGAAACCGGCGCACGCAGAGAGAACCTACGCAGGTTATGGGGAGAACGCACAAACTCCGTATTCCGTAAGGACAGCACCCATAGTCAGGATCAAACCCGGGTCTCTAGCGCTATGAGGCAGCAACTCTACCACTGCACCACCTTCTATGTCTGTGTACACAAACAACATAAGGAGAAACAGCTCAGCTGTGAGCAGAGGAACAGAGGCAATTGTTTCCTGGTCAACTGTAAAAGTCAGAGAAATCACAAAATGAAAGGTTTAATATATGAGTGAAGTGTCTGAGGCCCTGTGCAGACAGAATGTCTACAGCTTGTATCTGACAAATGCATTCTAGAGTGCCACTCCCAGGGAAGCACAGCCACTGAACAATTGTAATCACACAAATAAATGTGTGAATGGGTGCACTCCACCTTCAACTTCAAAAGCTGCTGAGCACATCATTGTTGATGTTAGCGTTTCTTGTGAGCAGAGTTTTTTTCTCTCTTTTCAAACACTTTATTTTTGTCAAACTTTTGAGTCTTAGACTTCCAGATTGCATCTAAATGCAAGCTAAACTTTGCATTTCTACACCTCTAGTGGCCACAGGAACTGCATCAGAACTGAATCTATCCCTCTCCTTTACGTCGATTAGCTTTCCAAATTCCAATCAGCAACTGAAGAATTGATGCAGACGTGTGACTCTCTCAGAATGCTGAAAAGGGCGAGAGGTTTCTCAGAGCAACTTGTAAACCTGCCATCCTGTTTACCCTGTTAAAAGACAACATTCAGCCCATGGAATTTGTAGTGTAGGAAGAAACTGCAGATGCTGGTTTAAACTGAAGATAGACAGGAAAAGCTGGAGTAACTCAGCGGGACAGACAAATGTGAAGAAGGGTCTCGACCTAAAACGTCACCTATTCATTTTCTCCAGAAATGCTGTCTGACCCGCTGAGTTACTCCATCTTTTTCTATTTATTTCTAGGAATCAGCTCCCTGCTCTGTCACTGGATCTTTGACTTCCTGACCCACAGACCACAAACAGTGAGAATAGGTGAAACCTCCTCCATAATATTACTCAATACAACGATGGCAAGCAACGATGCGTTCTCAGTCCATTACTAAACTCCCTATACAATCACGACTGTACGGCCAAATTCAACGCTAACTCCATCCACAAGTTTTCAGGTGACACCAATGTACTGGGCTGCACTAGACAATTGCCTAACCGCCAGTGACCTTGGTAGAAACAAAGAACTGCAGATGCTGGTTTATACCAAAGATAGACATAAAGTACTGGAGTAACTCACTGGGTCAGAATTCTTGCAGCTGTGTGACTATGAGAAGGCAACAGGTGTCTCAGAGCAACCTGTAAACTGAACACTAGTCATCCTGTTAAGGCAACATTCACTAAACCTTGCTCACCTGGCCTTGTCTTTCTCCTCTGGCAGCCAGCTGCTGCCTCTGCTCCTCAGCCAGAAGGCTCATGATAAATCTACAAAGGATGTCTCTTGCACTTTGCACCACCCACTCCCACCCACTGACTTTTCCCAATACACAGCCGACAGAGCAGTGGGCCTGCCACTCATCTCTAATCCCAAAACAATTAGAAACATAGCAAATAGGTGCAGGAGTAGGCCATTCGGCCCTTCGAGCCGTTTAATATCACCATGGCTGCTCATCCAAAATCAGTACCCCGTTCCTGCTTTCTCCCCATATCCCTTGATTCCGTTAACCTTAAGAGGTTGGCCGTTAGCCCTAAGAATTGGGCAAGAATTTTCTGTGGGACACGGTAGGATTGTTAAACCAATCATTTCCAAGCAAGGCTCACTCATGAATGTATGAAATGTAATTTAATTTGTAAACAACACCGCTAACCTTGGACTGTGGTGTAGTTTACAAATATATGATCATCTTGTTGACATGCGTTGACTTTCTGATCAGATTGAGACTTTGGAGTCTCATGGGCCTGTCCCACTTACGCAACTTTTTCGGCGACTTGCCGGCACCCGTCATAGGTCGTTGCAGGTCACAGAAAATGTTCAACGTTGAAAACCCAGCGGCGACTAGAACAAGGTATGACTCTTTGGGTAACTACTCACGACCATACAGGCTTCACCCTGCGACATGTCGCCTGTATGGTCGTGAGTAGTCTCCTCAGTCACCCAAAGAGTCGTCGCATCTTTCTGGATGCCACTGAATTTTCAACATATTGAACATTTTCAGCGACCTGCAACGACCAATGACGGGTGCCGGCAGTCGCCGAAAAAGTCACGTAAGTGGGACAGGCCCATCAGAAGATGGTCAGTACAATTTCCTAAAGAATTTTTCTTAAGCTATAATTGATCCTGAAAGCTCAGTTGAATTTTTGGGCCACATCCAAGTCACAGCTCATCCTTTCCCTTTAAAATATCAATTTCTGAAATGAATAAAAGCAAACTATTTGAGTCCACCACCACATCAACACACACAGAAACATAACATTCAACACTAATTTGTATCAACCATTGATGATGGCCTGACTCTGTTCACCAAAATCAAACCTGAATTAACTGATTACAAATCAAATAGTGGCAAAAGCAAACTGCAGCTTATGCCTATCCACATATTGCTGCTGATTTTGGCAGTAGTGTTGAGATAAGAAACAAACTGCAAAGGTCAAGGAGTCACTGAATCACTGCAATAGGCAACGTTGGATGGGTTGGGCTGGCCTTAATGTCAATCATTGTCCCATTGACAAGTTGGAAGATTAGAATTAGACCATTCGGCCCATCAAGTCCACTCCGCCATTCAATCATGGCTGATCTCTGCCTCCTCATCCCATTTTCCTATCTTCTCCCCATAACCCTCGACACCCGTTCTATTCAAGAATTTGTCTATCTCTGCCTTAAAAATATCCACTGACTTGGCCTCCACAGCCCTCTGTGGCAATGAGTTCCACAGATTAATTACCTCTGACTAAAGAAGTTCCTGCTCACCTCCTTTCTAAAAGAGCACCCTTTAATTTTGAGGCAATGATGCCACAGCAAGCATCCTCTCGTAGTTTCAGTTGATGGAATATGTACTGCAGAATGTTGTCAGATTAGCCGAACACTAGTGCTTGGTCTGCCAACATACTGGATCTTCCAGTTGCTCACCATTTTAACTGCCCTTCACATTCCCATCATAAGCTTTCTGTCCTCAGCCTCCTCCATTGCCAGAGTGAGGCAACACATAAACTGGAGAAGCAGCATTTCATCCACATTGAACATTGAAATCACTAACTTCTCTCCTAGTTTTCTCCTTCCTCCCGATCACCATCCATCTGAAGAAAGGTCTTGACCCAAAATATCACCTATCCATGTTCTCCAGAGATTCTGTCTGTCTGACCCATTGAGTTACTCCAGCACTTTGATTCTTTTTTTGTAAACCAGCATCTGCAGTTGCTGGTATTTCTTATACAAGCAGTTGGCTTAAAACTTTAAAACATTGGCATCCATATAGAAGGTAGAAAGACAGGCAGCAGGACTTCCTGTTTAGAACATCTCAGTAACCTTACCCCAGCACAAATGTTACAAAAAAAATGGCCCAAAAGTGGAACTGAGCATCAAGGAATAAGCCAGTTCGGTATTCCGAAAAACGCAAGGAATCAGGGGATTTGGGAAAGGTCATTCGAGAATAAAAAACCGAACGGGGTACCTGGTAGTGGGGAGAGCGGGGTGTAACAGCGAGAGAGAGAGAGAGAGGGGGGGCAGATGCAAGTGGGAGACAGGGAGAGACGGTGAGAGGTGGGGGAAAGAGGTTTCAGTTAGACAAACAACCACTGGTAAAGCCATGTTGCTTCTAGGAGAGTGGAGAAAATGTCCTCAATCGACAGAATGCAATTTCAGAAACCCCTCGTCTCCACCGCGCTGGAGATTTCCGCTGGTGCAAGGTACAAATGACCTAAAGTTTGCGTTGAGTGAACTGAGTGTTCTTACCGTCCTCGTCGTACACCGGCGTTTTGTGAGAGTGGTTGTATCCCGGGATCCAGGGATGGAGGAGTCAGCGGCCGACAGACAGGTGAGCGGGCCACGGTAGCTGGTGCCTCTCCCTCCACTCACTCGCCGCTGGAAGAAGTGATACCTCTACACCCCGGGTCGAGAGCTGCCTCCTCCATCCCGCTGCTCAGCGGCAGCTGACTAGGATCCCACAGCATCACCGATGCCTCACATCAGCTCCTGATCCCCCGCCCGCCCGCCTGTCTGTCTGTCTGTCCGGATAATGTGACCGACGTTGGTTGAGCTGAAGCTGGGATCCAACCACTCTCACAAAACGCCGGTGTCCGGCGGCGAGAATGTTAACAACACAGTTCACTCAACGCAAACTTGAGGTCCTTTGTTCCTTAGTTGCGCCCGTGGAAATCCCCGCTCCCATCCATCCCAACCACGCTCACACACACGTCTAATGTGTAGGAGGTGTGAAGGAGGCTCTTCTATCCAGAAGTCCGCGGACGGGAGTGTCGGTCGGTCCAGGCCCGCAGGCAGTGCGGAGGGGAGACGCCGGTGGGGTTGAGCTGGAGTTGGTGCTTCTTTTCCGCTAACAAGAGGATTTCAGTATAGGAGTAAAGAGGTTCTTCTGCAGTTGTATAGGACTCTGGTGAGACCACATCTGGAGTATTGTGTACAGTTTTGGTCTCCTAATTTGAGGAAGGACATCCTTGTGATTGAGACAGTGCAGCGTAGGTTCACGAGATTGATCCCTGGGATGGCGGGACTGTCATATGAGGAAAGATTGAAAAGACTAGGCTTGTATTCATTGGAGTTTAGAAGGATGAGGGGGATCTTATAGAAACCATATACAATTATAAAAGGACTGGACAAGCTAGATGCAGGAAAAATGTTCCCAATGTTGGGTGAGTCCAGAACCAGGGGCCACAGTCTTTGAATAAAGGGGAGGTCATTTAAGACTGAGGTGAGAAAAAACTTTTTCACCCAGAGAGTTGTAAATTTATGGAATTCCCTGCCACAGAGGGCAGTGGAGGCCAAATCACTGGATGGATTTCAGAGAGAGTTAGATAGAGCTCTAGGGGCTAGTGGAGTCAAGGGATATGGGGAGAAGGCAGGCACAGGGTACTGATAGGGGACGATCAGCAATGATCACAATGAATGGCGGTGCTGGCTCAAAGGGCCGAATGGCCTCCTCCTGCACCTATGTTTCTATGTTTCTATGATGGGCCAGCGCCCCGCCGGGACAGGCAGAGTTGGAGCCGGCACCAACGCCCCCGGCCCGGGGCCGCCCCAGACGGGACACTCGGGAGGGGACGGAGACGGGGACGGCCCAGCGGCGGCTGGATAGGGACAAGACACAGGTCTGCATCCATCCAGTGGCACGGCCACCACCAGTGTTTAGCCCGAGCCACCTATTGACCTGTGCATTCACAGTCGGAATACCGAACTGGCTTATTATAAATCGCTTTAGCGATAACATGGGACTCTACCTAGGCATGCTTATATTTAACATGTTTGCATGAATGGCCCTCAGATGCTTAGTCAATCTGTCCCAGCCGTCCACAATACCCTTGCTCATGTGTTTTGGGATTTGTAATGTGGGTCAGGCACTGTGCTGTTGGCTGTGTATTGGAAGGAAGTCTGTGGGGTGGGATAGTGTGCAGGCTTCTGCCATTGACAATGTCTGAATGTATCGCTGGGCTGGGGGTTGGAGTTGTGGGTGAGACCCCCTCTATCTCTGATGACCTTCCCTGCACCGACAGCCCCTCCTTCCTCTCTGACGGCACACCTCGCACTCCTGAACCGGGACGATTCAGGCTCCTACATCTTTTTTTTTAATTTTTTTATAATTTTTTTAATAGAAGTACGGTAGATTACAGTGATGTACAGTGATAATACATTTTTTGTACCGCTTCACTTTTTTAAACTTTAAGAAAGAAAAAGAAAGAAGTAAGAAAAGTGGAGAAAGTGCGCAAAGGTTGTGAAGTGCAAAAGAGTGTTGGGAAAAGAAAGCCCCTTAGAAAAGAAGTTAGAGAAGGAAGTAAAGTTAGAAAATAGACCCTAGAAAAGAAAGAGAAAGAAAGAAGGAACAATCGCTCTATTATAACTCTTATAACATACTTCATAGAGAAGGAACTACCAACCAAGTCTGTTTTTGTTTTACCTCCCATTACCAGGTCCAGATACCTTTTATTTATTTATTTGTTTTTCTAAATTACTATTGCACCAGGCTCCTACATCTTACTAGACTATGTCCCAGTCACACGGGAGGGAGGCCTGGTTCCCCCAACGCAATATTCCACTACTCACCCATAGCCCCTAACTTCCCCTCATCCCCCAGCACCCCCTCACCCTCATGGGGAGGGGAGGAGGGAAGTGGGGTGTGTGGCAGGGGTGTGGGGTGGGAGGGGGAGGTGTGTATGTGGGCGGGAGGGGTGTGGGAGGGGGGATTTGGGAGGGGGGGAGTGTGTGAACAAGGGAGAATGTTTGGGCGGGGGAGCGGTGTGTGGATGGGGGGTTGAGTGGGCGGGAGGGGATGAGTGGGAAGGGGGGTGGGTGGGGGAGAGGGGTGGTTTGTGGGTGGGAGGTGATGTGGGGGGGAGGGGGTGTGTGGGTGGGGGTGGGATGTGGGGGGGTTTATGGGGGGGAGAGGGTGTGTGGGAGGGGGGATGTGGGGGGGAAAGGGGTGGGTGGGTGGGTGTGGGGGGAGGGGTAGAGAGCTTGGAGAAAATACAGGGGAAGAGCCATGGGGGAGAAGGGGTATCACAGGAGCCAGCGAGGGGGACCAGAGGGGTAGTGGCTTGAATTGGCAGTGCGATGGGGACTCACAGTGGGCGCTGGTCGTTCTCCTACGCTGGGATTAGAGTCTCCGCTTTCCGTTTGGCGACATCTCCGACAACTCCATACACCCCCTCCCCCACCCCCCCCTCCTCCCCCCACTACCCCAACCCCGCTCCTTCCCCCACAACCCTCCCTCCTCCACAACCCTCCCCCCCACAACCCCAACCCCGCCCCTCCCCCACCCCCCCTCCACCACAACCCTCCCCCACAACCCCAACCCTGCCCCTCCCCCCACAACCCCCCCTCCTCCACACAACCCCTCCCCCGTTAAAATTAAATTTAAAATAGTTAAAATAAAAATGAAAAGGTTATTCAAGTATCATGTAGGCTAGCCGTAAATGAAAAAAACATTCAAATTAAGGATGTTTCATTCTAAATATATTTAATATAAAATAATTATAAATAATTTAAAACACTATTAACATTTATGACAGAAATTGACATTGTTGCGGGAAATCAACTTTGAATCCAGATTACGTAGAGGTTGTTAGTGTTGCAGAGTGCGGGGCAGCCGAGCTCCAGAATCACATCACTGGTTCTCCGTGGACACGGAACGGTAGAGGCAAGTGTATTCTGGATGGCCCCAGTTGTTATTCACCCGCAGTTCAGTGAATTTGTAAACGGCAGCATCTTTATTCTACAAAGTAAAAAACATGATGACAGATCAGGGAATCTGTGCTTCAGTATGAAAGTACTGTACGCTGGAGAGAAGATGGATTAGCTACAAACTAGTCTTCAAACATCCTGCTGATCATGGATTTCAGGACATTCTATTCAATTACATACAGCATTGATAACAAGCATTTTATCATGGTAAAGGTAGATGTTTTACAGAGGTATAAGGGGAACATGGATCTCAAATGACAGCAGGAAATACTGGGAGCAACAGCTTTACTCCATGTAGCATCGTGGATGGGGAGAGAACATGCTTACGTACACAGGCTTGCTTTGTGGCAACTGACAAATTGTGAATAAAGTGGCCATGAAAAATAAACTTCTATTCTGGAAAGATAAAATGCTGGAGTAAACTCAGTGGGTCGGCAGCATTCCTGCACCTGCCTTACCTGCTGAGTTACTCCAGCATCTTGTGTCTTTCCTCGGTAAACCAGCATCTGCAGGTTCTTGTTTCTACAATCTGTAATCTGGATTGGTTCAGCAAGTTTGAAACTTGTAGATGCTTCAAGTAGTTCAGCCACTGATCCAGCTCTCCTCAGTTTCCCTATCTCTGCATCTGAAAACATGTTTATCCTTGACCAGATTGTATGAATGGTCAATTAAAAAAAGTATCTGTGCGCACCTGCTGCCTGACCCGAGTATTTCAGGCATTGTGTTTTAGTCCTCCATCACTTGCAGATTTGCTATTTTATATTTGTAACTTGTCATTTGTTCCAGTCAATACGATATTTGTGATAATACGTGTCTGAAGAAGGGCCTCGACCTTAAATGCTTCCCATTCCTTCTCTCCAAAGATGCTGCCTGACCCACTGAGTTACTCCTGCATTTTGTGTTCATCTTCAGCATAAAGCATCTGCAGCATCAACATTTCCTTCTTACACAATGCGCTATTTGTAAATCACAAACTCCTGACATACTTGCCCAATATATTTAATCTTCAGCAAAAGACACATGTGAGAGAACTTACTGACAGTCCATCTCATCCCGTGGGTCAGATCTTACAGCCAAGACCCATGAGTATTACTGAAGGGGGCTGCAAATCTGTTCAGTTGAGAAGGGATCAGCTGCAAATAAGATTGGGGGAAGGGGTTGGACAGGAATCTACAATAGGGCCTCCATTGTAAGTCTTAGCTGATCAGTGGCGCAGGAACATGAAAGATTGGGGTTAGATCTAGGGGATCAAGAGGCCAGTACAGGGCCCACCTTAGGTTCCAACCAGTGTTGCATTGTCAATGGGGAAAGAAATTGTGGAGAACAATACATCCAGAATGAAGGAGCTCGGTGAAATTAGCATTAGTAAAACAAAAAAGCATTGGGGGAAATAAAGCAACTAAAGATGATAAATCCCCATGGCTGGACAAACTGCATCTTAATATTTTGAAAGATGGCTATAGCAACAGTGGTTGTCATCTTTCAAAATTCCATAAATTGTAGAACTTTCCCCACAAAACAGAAGGTAGCAAATTCCAGAAAGGAGGGAGATTTAAAAAAAGGAAAGTTTCAGATCATTCTGCCTTTTAGAGTTATGGAAAATAATGCAATCTATTAATACAGAAGTAGCAACATGATGCTTAAAATAAATAGGCTGGGTAGGGTCAAGATTGATTTTCAATGACAAATGTTTGACAAATCCATTCAAGTTTTTTTTAAAAGGTTTAAATAGAAGGTGTAAGGGTGTGTATTTAGACTTTCAGAAAGTGTCCAACTAAGTCCCATTAATAATTTGAACGAAGGGATCAAAATGTATAGAAGTTTGCTAACCAAAGCAGGGTGGCTGTGTGAGCTGAACAGGATTAGGAGAGGCTTCTTTGGATAATGACAGGTTAAATGAATGAGCAGGGACATGCAGATGAAATATCATGCAGAAAAATGGTTGGAAGAAACACAAAAAAGTATGTTCTTTATGACACAGTATCCTGGGCATGATCAACTTGGTTGTACGTATGTGGTAATGCCCCAAAAGAAGAAAGAGAAAAAAATGTGAGTCTGTGGAATTCTCTGCCACAGAGGGCGCTTCTCTGGAAACTTTCAAGAGAGAGCAAGATAGAGCTCTTGAAGATAGCGGAGTCAGGGGATATGGGGAGAAGGCAGGAGCAGGGTGCTCATTGTGGATGATCAGCCATGATCACATTGAATGGCGGTGCTGGCTTGAATGGCCATATGGACTACTCCTGCACCTATTGTCTATTGATAGTGTTAGTGTGCGGGGATTCCTGGTCGCTGGTCGGTGCAGACTAAGGGCCAGTCCCACTTGGGCCATCACTTACGCAACAGGCCGGTAGTGACGGTCGCGCGATGGTCCCGTGAGAGTCGCGCGCGTCATCATGCGCCCGCACAGTCGTCTGGAGCGCGTGACGTCATTTGAAGATGGGCACAAAATGCAGGAGTAACTCAGCGGGACCGGCAGCATCTCTGGAGAGAAGGAATGGATGATATTTTGGGTCTGAAAGAAGGGTCTTGACCCGAAACGTCACCCATTCCTTCTCTCCAGAGATGCTGCCTGTCCCGCTGAGTTACTCCGGCATTTTATGTCTATCTTGAATCGTCTTGGCCCCGATCTAGGAGTAGAAGTGGGGGCGGACCCGGATCCGCAACGGCCGTGAGTCCCAGGCTGAGTTTGACGATCGTTTGCTTGCTTCAGCTACTGTTGGAGGTGAGACGTTGCGTCGCGCCAGGGTCTTGGGCCTGTCCCACTTTGGCCGTCAGTTACGCGACAGGCCGTTGGCGCGTGAAGATTTCGTGCAGGACGAAGTCCACACTCCTCCACACCACACCATGCGCCCGTCCCCGTGCTACCCACGTACTACCCACACGCTAGCAAGTCGCGTAAATGGCGCGCGAAAGACAGCCAAGTGGGACAGGCCCTTAAGGCCCTGTTTCAGCACTGCATCTTTAAGCTAAACTAAAACATGGGTGAAGTCAGCACCAAAACTCAGAATCATAGTTCAAACACCAGTGAGCGAACTGTCAAATATTGGCACATGCCAGATTTTGGTTAACAGTTACTACATCGCAAAATATATTTTGTAAAAGATAGATAAATATTGGAGGCAAAGGAAAATAAAAGCTTGCAGGAAAAGGCGAAGGTTATAGGATTGTTCCAGCAAAGAATCAATGATCCTTTATTCACTTCCATACCTGCACCTCAAACGTCTGGATTGAATCCCCTTCCACGTTGTACATGTATTGTCCCAATAGGATCACTTCGGCTTGATTTTCATCATCCAAGCCCTGTGAACAAGTAGAAATTAGCAAGCTTTACACACAGAAAATTACTCTCCAGTCACCCCAACAATTCTACCAGCTGGTGAAAGCAGGACTTTCACCCTTGCCTGGAAGAAAGCTTCAAGATTCAAGATTCAAGAGAGTTTATTGTCATGTGTCCCTGATAGGACAATGAAATTCTTGCTTGGCTTCATCACAACAGAACATAGTAGGCATTGACATAGTAGGCAAGACATTGGTTGAATATATAAAGTCATTTCATTTCAAACAGTCAATTGGAAAAATGTCATCACCTCATTTAGCACATGAAGTGAATCTGTACACAATCAAACAGAATGAAACGATGCGTAGCATCAACTCTCATCTGTGGTAGAATCAGTGTGTCCCACCACAGGGGTCTCATCAGGCACCTCTATTCCCACAGAACTAGAGTGGAAGCAAGTCATCCTCAATCCTGAGAGAATACCAGTGAAGAATTGTTCACCCCCACTCAGGAAAGCACTTGGCATAAAAATTGTCCCTAGTATGTGTAGTGTTAACTTTAATCTCATCTATTGGTTGTAAAGTTGCTTCATCACTGTATGAAGCTTTTGTGGTTAGCAGTGTTGAGGATTGTGCAATAAAGTGACAAAACTCAGTGAAGACAGTGAAAACCCAGAATCACAGTTCAAACACCAGTATGAGCAACTTGTGTAGCATGGAAGATTGAAGATTATATTAGAGGGCCTTCTATTTGAGGGATTATTGTTCTGGACTGTGAAATGGAATTTACTCATTTTTAACAGAACTTGTTAATGTTATTGACGTGGATTGTGAGACCACTCAGGACCCTGAACATGGAATCCAATGTCCAAGAAAGCCTTGCCATGTTCAGCAGTATGCTCCACACAAACACCATGGTTCCCAAACATTCACTCATATTCTATACGTTTCACTCACATAAACAGATTAGTCTTGAGGGGCACTTCTAATTGATCCATGTGGAGAAATGGATCTTGGAATGTGCTCTAGGGTAAATGCTGTAGGCCTGATCCGGACAGCAAGCTCGATGACAACAAAGCCTTGGGAGCCTTTAAATGGCCAACAGTTCTCAGGATAAACCTCCGGCTGCAAGAGAGAACAAGAACAAAAAAATTAGGAAAGATTCTCAGTTTCATTTCGATATTCAGCGCGGAAACCGGAAATATTAACACTATCCTACCCACACTCGGGACAATTTTGTGTTACATTTACCAAGCCAATTAACCTACAAACCTGTACGTCTTTGGAGAGTGGGAGGAAACCGAAGATCTAGGAGAAAACCCACGCAGGTCACGGGGAGAACGTACAAACTCCGTACAGACGGCACGCATAGTTGGGATCGAACCGGGGTCTCTGGCGCTGCAAGCGCTGTAAGGCAACAACTCTACCACTGTGCCGCCCACAATTCTCTACCCACAATTATCCCCCTTCCTTTCAACAGAACACTGATTCTTCCTAAAGGGACAGCAAAGATTTGGATTTTTGGACACGATCCACGAGATATTTACAGAATAATGAAAGGCATAGAGTGGATGTGGAAAGGATGTTTCCACTGGTGGGAGAGTCTAGGACCAGAGGTCATAGGCTCAGAATTAAAGGGTGCGCCTTTAGAAATGAGGTGAGGAGGAACTTCATTACCACAGAGGGCTGTGGAGGCCAAGTCAGTGGATATTTTTAAGGCAGAGATAGACCAATTCTTGATTAGAACGGGTGTCAAGGGTTATTTTGGGAACAGGGATGGGTTGGTGGGGTGGGGGTTGCTATGGCAGGAATCTGCAGTCTCGACCCCTCAATGTTTTCTGCCAATTTACCTCAACCCTGCACAATGAGAAAACGCGCTACAATTTTCCAGCGGAGCCCATTGCTGCTTTTGGTTCATGGTTTGACAATTATTATGTTAATGCAGAGAACAGGAGTTACTGAGACATTTTTAACACACTGTCCCCAACATAGATACTCTCTCACCATTTACAAAGTATCAGGACAAGTACCTGAACCAGCAGGACCTCTGTCCCGGGCAGTGTGATCAAATGCAACCCACAATATGCTTTCTCCGATCTCCTCTAAATCTCTCTTTGCTTTAAAACCTCAACCCTCTGGACTTAGGCACCTCTGTAAGCTACAGGCAAATGCTGGCAAATGGGATTAGTTGTACGGGTACCTGATGGTTGACGTGGACATGTTGGGCACAAAGGGCCTGTTTCTGTGCTATATGACTCCACAAGTGGATTTAACAAATCTGAACTCAATTGAAGATTTGACAAACACACTGGCAATCTACATCCAGGTGAGAGGAATGGGGAGCAGAAAGCGTCGTAGTTTGGTTAAAGCAGATGGAAGGAGCCCACTTTTCCTTAAGGAAGGATATTTTTGCTATGGAGGGAACACATCAGAAGTGCAGCAGATTAACTGTAGGGATGGCAGGGCTGACGTATGAAGAGCAATCTGGTCAATATTCACTGGAGTTTGGAAGGAATGATCATTTTATAGAAACCTACAAAATGTAGAAGTTGTAACAGGACTGGAAAGATTCGAGGTAAGATGTTCCTGATGCTGGGGAGTTTCAGGACCAGGATCACAGAGCGAGGATAAGTTGAGGTCATGTAGAACTCAGAGGGGGAGAAACCTCTTCATCCAGAGTGGTGAACCAGAGGAATTCTCAATCATGGAATGCAATTGAAATCATATTGTTGAATATACTCATGAGTTAAATATTGTTCTTGTAGCTAGAGGGACCAAGAGGTATGGGGAGAAAGTTATGGGGAGTCCCCCAACTGGGGACACAATTTGGATGATCAGCCATGATCACACTGAGGGGTTGAGTGGGCTTGAAGGGCCACATTGCTTACTCCTGTTCATAATTTCCATGTTTCTATTCCATATCCCACAACTGTGGTACTGAACAAGCACGCATGGTGGGCCAGTGCATGATTTTTTGGACATATATATCAATACCTTGCATTCTTCTGACTGGGAAGAACTGTTATGCAGACAGATTATGTTTCACATAAACCTGGGGAAAGCAGAAGACGCACACTAGTTGTGGTGCCCCCAACAGCAAATCTTGAAGTTGTGGACCTATAGGGTCCCTGTACCTTGCTGCCTCTAGGAGAGTATTCGAAGGTGACTGCTTTCAAGACAGAAGGGAGCAGCAGTACAAGGAGTATATACCTGAATGACAGCTGTGGGTGAGTGAGATTGGTACCACAGTGGAATGCCAAACAGACTAAGAATAGTCTTGGTCTTTAACATCTCTGTGCAGCGAGTGTGGATCACACTGCCACCTAACAAGAGAAAACAGAATCATTATCATATCACTGAATGGACAAAGTTAATCATGAATCCTTCAAGAAATATGCAGGTTTGCAGAGAACTGCAAAACTCTGGCAGAGGGATTGGAAAGTTTTTGCTTGAGTGCTGACCACTAAGAAGAACTTTCCAATTTGTCCAGGAACTCAACACATCCTGCACAACTGCAGCAATAATTTAATGTTACAATCGCAATTGTTTAAGTAAATTTGAAAGCTAATTTTCATACAATGTCCAACAGGTTGGAGCACAGAATCCAGCTGAAACTTTCAATGCACAGCTGAATGGCCACCAGGTGGCAGTGGTTGGATAAGTACCCTCCCAAATTTCAACCATTTACTTGCTCTCATCATTTTTCCATTGAACACAACTATAATAAACTAGGAGCTATTTTTGCAAAAAATTAAGTACAATGAGAAAGATTTCTGTGACATAAAATGGAAGCAAAACTTCTACCCGCTGACCAAGATATAAAAATATTGTTATTCGTAGGCAGTTAGCTGGGAACATGTGCAACAAATGACTGCTGTCTGCATAGGTTCTTTTTCTCAATTATATAAAGCTGTGGCGATCCCTGGGGGTTAGGCCACTCCTTGGGTCATCCCCCTCGGCTATTGAGGGACAGGGGCGTTGGTCTGCCACGGGGTTTCCCGAGGTTCTTCTCAGGGTGTGTATGTTCTCACTGCGACATTAAAAACTACTGTTGAACCTGCCTGACCTCTGGCCTCTTCCCGACCTCATCCAGGCTGCTACAAAGCCATTTAGCATTACATCTGACCTAGTTTAGAGACTAACCAGGAAGGACAATTTATCTTGTAGAACATATATTTTTCATATATTGTAGAACATATATTTACATCGCAGGAACAGGCCCTTTTGTCCCACTGTGTCTGCACCAACCATGATGTCAGCCTAACTCATCCCATCTGACTGGACATGGTCTACATCCCTCTACTCCCTGTCTGTACATGTATCTGTCCAAATGCCTTTTAAAGATTACTATTGTATCTGCTTCCACCACCTCCCCTGACAACACACCTACAGCTGTGCAAGAAAAACTTGCCTCACACATCTCCTTTAAACATCCCCCCCTCTCACCTTAACTCTATGCCCTGGCGTATTTGACATTTTCACCCTGGGGAAAGACTGCCTACTCTATCTATATATCTCTCATAATTTTATATACTTCTATCAGGTCTCGTCTCCGCCTCTGACGCTCCAGCAAAAACATTCCGTTTGTCCAACCTCCCCTTATAGCTAATATTCTACTCTAACATTCTGTCTAATCCAGGCAGCATCCTGGTCATTCTGCCGATGGCTGAAACCTAAAGTAGATCTTCAGCTTTCTACACAATTCCAATTGTCCAATGTTAGCTTGAGAAGAACCAAGCTTCTATCCACATTTCAAACCATGAGCTTGTCTTCTTTTCTTGCACTTCTACAGGTGTTTAAGATTTCATTCGTCTGCACTAGTTGCATCTCCACCGATCCAGCTGGTATCGACATTCATCTCAAATATCTCCTGGTCTCCAGTCTATCTACTTTGTTCTCACTTTCTCTGCAACGTAAACTTTGCTTCACAGAATAAAACTGGCCAACCAACAGTAGAGGGGAGCAATTAAATCAGGGCAGCACAGTGACGGATCGTTAGACCTCCTGCCTGACAGCACCAGAGACTTGGGTTTGATCCTGACTACGGGTGCTGTCTGTACGGAGTTTGTACATTCTCCCTGTGACCGCATGGGTTTTCTCCGGGTGCTCTGGTATCCTCCCACACTCCAAAGATGTACAGGTTTGTAGGTTAATTGTAAGTTGTAAAATTGGCCAGAGGGCAGAATAAGACCCATCTTTTCTTCATAAGCATTAAATGACTTGGAGTTCCAGATTTGTAGATGATACTGTGAACTGGAGATATTCATGGAATTGGAGGCAAATACAGAATTGGGTTTGAACAGCTGTAATTCAAATGTGAAATATTTCATTTTGGGAGGAGGAATAAGGCAATGTAAACTAGAGGGCACAATTCTAAAAGGAGTGAAGAAACAACAGTGTCTCTGGAATGGGTGACGTTTCGGGTCGAGACCCTTCATCAGACCTTCACATCCTTCTTACACACGTGGGTGATATATGTGCCTAGTTTACTGAAAGAAGGAAGTTTAGGATGTTGTTTAAAAACGCCTGTACTTTATACAGAGTACAAGAGCAAAGAAGTGATGGGGAACTTTGTAAAACATAGATACATAGATACATAGAAAATAGGTGCAGGAGTAGGCCATTCGGCCCTTCGAGCCTGCACCGCCATTCAATATGATCATGGCTGATCATCCAACTCAGTATCCCGTACTTGCCTTCTCTCCATACCCCCTGATCCCTTTAGCCACAAGGGCCACATCTAACTCCCTCTTAAATATAGCCAATGAACTGGCCTCAACTACCCTCTGTGGCAGAGAGTTCCAGAGATTCACCACTCTCTGTGTGAAAAAGTTTTTCCTCATCTCGGTCTTAAAGGATTTCCCCCTTATCCTTAAGCTGTGACCCCTTGTCCTGGACTTCCCCAACATCGGGAACAATCTTCCTGCATCTAGCCTGTCCAACCCCATAAGAATTTTGTACGTTTCTATAAGATCCCCTCTCAATCTCCTAAATTCTAGCGAGTATAAGCCAAGTCTATCCAGTCTTTCTTCATATGAAAGTCCTGACATCCCAGGAATCAGTCTGGTGAACCTTCTCTGCACTCCCTCTATGGCTATAATGTCCTTCCTCAGATTTGGAGACCAAAACTGTACGCAATACTCCAGGTGTGGTCTCACCAAGACCCTGTACAACTGCAGTAGAACCTCCCTGCTCGTATACTCAAATCCTCTTGCTATGAAGGCCAACATACCATTCGCTTTCTTCACTGCCTGCTGCACCTGCATGCCTACTTTCAATGACTGGTGTACCATGACACCCAGGTCTCGCTGCATCTCCCCATTTCCTAATCGGCCACCATTTAGATAATAGTCTGCCTTCCCGTTTTTGCCACCAAAGTGGATAACCTCACATTTATCCACATTATACTGCATCTGCCAAACATTTGCCCACTCACCCAGCCTATCCAAGTCACCTTGCAGTCTCCTAGCATCCTCCTCACAGCTAACACTGCCCCCCAGCTTAGTGTCATCCGCAAACTTGGAGATGTTGCTTTCAATTCCCTCGTCCAGATCATTAATATAAATTGTAAATAGCTGGGGTCCCAGCACTGAGCCTTGCGGTACCCCACTAGTCACTGCCTGCCATTGTGAAAAGGACCCGTTTACTCCTACTCTTTGCTTCCTGTTTGCCAGCCAGTTCTCTATCCACATCAATACTGAACCCCCAATATCGTGTGACTTAAGTCTGTATCCTAATCTCTTATGTGGTACCTTGTCGAAAGCCTTCTGAAAGTCCAGATACAACACATCTACTGGTTCTCCCATATCCACTCTACTAGTTACATCCTCGAAAAATTCTATAAGATTCGTCAGACACGATTTACCTTTCGTAAATCCATGCTGACTTTGTCCAATGATTTCACCACTTTCCAAATGTGCTGCTATCCCATCTTTAATAACTGACTCTAGCAGTTTCCCCACTACCGATGTTAGACTAACTGGTCTGTAATTCCCCGTTTTCTCTCTCCCTCCCTTCTTAAAAAGTGGGGTTACGTTTGCTACCCTCCAATCCTCAGGAACTACTCCAGAATCTAAAGAGTTTTGAAAAATTATCACTAATGCATCCACTATTTCTGGAGCTACTTCCTTAAGTACTCTGGGATGCAGCCTATCTGGCCCTGGTGATTTATCGGCCTTTAATCCATTCAATTTACCCAACACCACTTCCCGACTAACCTGGATTTCACTCAGTTCCTCCATCTCCTTTGACCCGCGGCCCCCTATTTCCGGCAGATTATTTATGTCTTCCTTAGTGAAGACGGAACCAAAGTAGTTATTCAATTGGTCCGCCATATCCTTGTTCCCCATGATCAATTCACCTGTTTCTGACTGCAAGGGACCTACATTTGTTTTAACTAATCTCTTTCTCTTCACATATCTATAAAAACTTTTGCAGTCAGTTTTTATGTTCCCTGCCAGTTTCCTTTCATAATCTATTTTCCCTTTCCTAATTAAGCCCTTTGTCCTCGTCTGCTGGTCTCTGAATTTCTCCCAGTCCTCTGGTATGCTGCTTTTTCTGGCTAATTTGTACGCATCATCTTTTGCTTTGATACTATCCCTGATTTCCCTTGTTATCCACGGATGCACTACCTTCCCTGATTTATTCTTTTGCCAAACTGGGATGAACAATTTTTGTAGTTCATCCATGCAGTCTTTAAATGCCTTCCATTGCATATCCACCGTCAACCCTTTTAGAACTAATTGCCAGTCAATCTTGGCCAATTCACGTCTCATACCCTCAAAGTTACCTTTCTTTAAGTTCAGAACTGTTGTTTCTGAATTAACAATGTCACACTCCATCCTAATGAAGAACTCAACCATATTATGGTCACTCTTGCCCAAGGGGGCACGCACAACAAGTCTGCTAACTAACCCTTCCTCATTACTCAATACCCAGTCTAGAATAGCCTGCTCTCTCGTTGGTTCCTCTACATGTTGGTTTAGATAACTATCCCTCATACATTCCAAGAAATCCTCTTCCTCAGCACCCCTGCCAAAAACACAGGCTTGGCCACAGCTGGAGTAGTGCATCCAGTCCTGGCTGCCTTGCCCTCAGAAAGGCATGAAGCTTCGGAGAGAGTGCACAAGAGAGTAACCAATGTGTTTGCAGGGATGGTGGAGCAGTGGACAGAATGAAGATGGCCGATAGTGCCCCAGGGCAAGGCCATCCCACCGATGCCTCGGCCTTTAAATGAGTTGTGGATTGGCGCAACATCAAGCAGTTACAAGTTAAATTAACATTCAGCAGTGTGAACCTCAGCAGCTCTGGGGAAACCTGTACTGTCAACATAGATTTGTACTTGCCTATTCAGGACATATTGCCCAGTGTGAAAGAGACCCCATTCCACAGGAGCAAGTCAAACATGACTAAAGTGCCTGCCTACACAACACCCTTTCAGTCTGTTACATTCAGAGTTTTACTTGGCCCGGGCTTTTGTCTGATACTTACCAGCAGATTCCAGTGCATAATCCACCAATCCAACCCTGTCAGCGCTGTATTTTAGTGCTTGCTCCACAATGCTTTTCACATCCTACCAAAGGAAAAAACAACAATAATCTGGGATAAGAAGGGGGCAGTAGAGGGCAATAGAGTGCAGAGCCCACACACATACAGAAACCAGACGGGCAATGCTCCCTTCAACCGTTCCCACAAAATGATCCCTCATATCCATTCCCATAATCTGGAATTAGCAAGGTGTAATAAAAGTGAGCGATGGATAGCCCAAGTATATTGCATAGAAGGCAGCAGGATTATGTGATCAGGTCAATAATTATTACAGTACATTGTCATTGATAGGACAGGTTTGGAGGGATCTGGGGCAAACGCAGGCAGGTGGGACTAGTGTAGCTGGGACATGTTGGCCGGTGTAGACTTATGCAATGTTCCATTCAGTTTGACATTGCCTTACTACCTGTCCTTCACAGAAAGGTTCCTGAAGAAAACTACCCGTGACCACGTGATCAAGGTAGAACGAGCTACAGGCACTGTGGGAGAAGGACTCGATGGATCCCATCAGATGGCTCCCCAAGCAGACAGAGGAACTCGCCAACAGTAGTGTGAGGAGCCCTCCCAGTCAGACCCTGCCTGCTCTGTCAGAAAAGCATCCCACTGCACGCTGCCATTGAGATGGTTGTGGTGTGGACAACATTCACCTGCTTATGCACTGGGTGTTTGACAGGAAGGTCAGAAGAAGAATGCAAGGGCTCTTGTCATGGTTCATCCTGTGCAGTTGTGCATTAGTGATCTATGAGCTGTTCACAGGGACGCACAAGATAAATGTCAACTGCTGCTGGAAGATCATTATAGCCATAGAGGGAGTGCAGAGAAGGTTCACCAGACTGATTGCTGGGATGTCAGGACTTTCATATGAAGAAAGACTGGATAGACTTGGCTTATACTCGCTAGAATTTAGGAGATTGAGAGGGGATCTTATAGAAACGTACAAAATTCTTATGGGGTTGGACAGGCTAGATGCAGGAAGATTGTTCCCGATGTTGGGGAAGTCCAGGACAAGGGGTCACAGCTTAAGGATAAGGGGGAAATCCTTTAAGACCGAGATGAGGAAAAACGTTTTCACACAGAGGGTGGTGAATCTCTGGAACTCTCTGCCACAGAGAGTAGTTGAGGCCAGTTCATTGGCTATATTTAAGAGGGAGTTAGATGTGGCCCATGTGGCTAAAGGGATCAGGGGGTATGGAGAGAAGGCAGGTACGGGATACTGAGTTGGATGATCAGCCATGATCATATTGAATGGCGGTGCAGGCTCGAAGGGCCGAATGGCCTACTCCTGCACCTATTTTCTATGTATCTATTATCTCAGCGGAAGACTCACTTTGGTCTGCCCAAAAATTGATCTTCCTGCATAAGATGTGGGTAAATGAATTGCTGCCGACTGGCACATTCCAGGGTGTGAGAGAATGTGGTGTGAGGGACACACTGAAGCTCAGTGTAGTCACTACAGAGGCTGTGGGGGAGTGGCCTTGGTCTAAGGTCCGGCCACCACTAGACACTGAGGGACTCTCAGACACTTCATAGGAGCACAGTTTAAGGATGTGGTGTTTATTGACACATTGCAAGTGAAAGTGCTGAATTGATGGAACGTAGAGCAAGACATGCCCCAATTTCATTACTAGATATCTATATAATTAAAATTCTCATCTTGACCACTTCCTGTTCGCACTTCATATTGATTTTAGAAAAAACACTACCACTTACGGTTGTGATTTTTAGTCTTCTTACTCAGAGTCCCCCTCCGCTGCACAGGGCAAGAGGATTTTTCCCATTGATGAAAAATAAAAGAGTTATTTGTGTTTAAAAAATGTTGAGATTCTCTCTCCTGTCAATCACTGCCATGAAGGCCACGCCCCTTCTGGTGGGAGGGGGAGGGACTATAAAACCCGGAACTGTGGGAGTGGCTCAGGGTCTGCAAGATGGGGGAGGGAGAGGTCACCTTGATGGCCTTGCACCCTGCTTGAAATGGTAACCATATAACCATAACAGCACGGAAACAGGCTATCTCGGCCCTAGGAACTGCTTTTCAATTTGGTGGCCTTGCACCCTGCTTGAAATGGTATGAAACTGCTTTTGAATTTGGTGGCCTTGCACCCTGCTTGAAATGGTAGGATACTGCATTTGAATTTGGTGGCCTTGCTCTCTGCTTGAAATGGTAGGAAACTTCATTTAAATTTGGTGGCCTGCACTCTGCTGGAAATGGAATTTAAAGGAATAGCCTCGAGTCAACTGCCAGTCCACCAGCCGTGAGTGAGTGAGCTGCCAGCACACCAGGCTTGAGTGACTGAGCTGCCAGCCCAATAATCCATTCGGCCCACAATGTCCATACTAGCCCTCTGGAAACCAGTCCCTTCAGCCCACAACACCCAGAAAGCCCCCCCCCCCCCCCCCCGGCCACCAATATTGGAATTGGTGGAGAGGTGGAATATTGCGTTGGGGGACCAGCCCTCCCGTGTGAACATGGAACCCAACGGGTCCCACTTAGTCTAGTATTATCAATAAATTACATTTCTGAAATACAATAGTGTGTTCCAGAGTTAGAGCCACCGGCTGCTTGCATGCTTGTACCTTAATAATCCCTGCTCTGACAGCTGCCGAGTGTGTCTCCATTGCCGGACGAGGATAAAGTGAAGCATCTGAGAGGATCTTCTTCTCCAAGCCAGCGAGGAGGGCCTCGAGTTCCTTGCGATGCACCAGCTGTGCTGTCAGTGGTTCCCATGTGCTGTCTTGTGATGAACCGACGAGCAGCTTGTGGACAAGTGGGAGCAACGCCGTCTCCTTCTAAACACACAAGAGCTAGATAGTCAGTGCTCCTTCTTGTAGACATTGAAATCAATGCAAAGCAGTATCTTTGTCATCTTAAAAAATATATTATTTTACAATTGTTGATCCTTTGGCGAGGGAGACAAGGCAAGGGAATACATTATAGCTGAAAGGATACTGAACTGTGGTGGGGAACAGAAAGATCTTGGAGAGATTGTTGTGTAGGAAGGAAATGCAGATGCTGGTTTACACTGAAGATAGACACAAAATGCTGGAGTTACTCAGCAGACCAGGCAGCATCTAATGCTCCAGAGATCCTGTCCATGCCGCTGAGTTACTCCAGCATTTTGTGTCTATCTTTGGAGAGCTTGTTGTGGGATCTTTGAAGGTAGTGGGACAGTCATCTTGGAACTGTGGAAAATGTTAGCTCAGCCGTACCTGTAACATTGTGTGGATTCTGGTTGCCTCGCTACAGGATTGATGGGAGTTCACTAGAGAGGCACAAGAAAGGTTTACGACATTGGCAGGACTAGAGAAGAAAGGTTGCAAGGAGAGAGTCGTCAGGTACTGCAGCAGGTAGATTGTTTGAGTGGTTATATTATAGAAAAAAAGACAAAATGCTGGAGTAACTCAGCGGGACAGGCAGCATCTCTGGAGAGAAATAATGGATCATGTTTCGGATTGAGACCCTTCTTCAGACGTCTCGACCCGAAATGTCATCCATCTCCCCTCCCCCCCTCCCCCAGTGATGCTGCCTGTCTTGCTGATGTCTATCTGCGGTGTAAACCAGCATCTGCAGTTCCTTCCTACACATAAGGTTATGATATTCTGACTGGTCCATTCAGAGTAAACAAGGTAACCATCTTTCCTGCACAAAGTTGGAAATGTAATTCAATTGGCACAAGGGTTTGATGCAATTAGTACAGTGGGCCAAGGGTTCACTGCCTGAATGGTTGTTGGAAGCAGAACTCACATTTACTGGGCACCTGGACCAGCAGTAGAAGAGGCTGTGAGTGAGATTCACCTGGCCTCCCAGCACGTAAAACAGAAGGTGGGAACTAGAGGTCAATTGACAGGTACATGGATAGGACAGGTTTGGAGGGATATGGACCAAACGCAGGCAGGTGGGACCAGTGTAGCTGGGACATGTTGGTGGGTGTGGGCGAGTTGGGCCGAAGGGTCTGTTTCCACACTGTATCACTCTATGATTCTAATTCATCCAGCACTCATAGTTCACAAGAGGAAATAACTAATCATTTGGTAAACTGCATCTAATCAAACGTAGCCGACATGGTTTAATGAAAATCATGTGTGACAAAACTTGACAGGATGTGATAGGGAGTTGATAAGGGAAACCTGTAAATGTAGGAGGAAGGAACTGCAAATGCTGGTTTAAACCAAAGATAGACACAATAAACTGGAGTAACTTAGCGGCTCAGATAGCATCTCTGGGGAAAAGGAATTTTCTATTTGTTTTCTCCAGAGATGCTGTCTGACCCGCTGAGTTACTGCAGCTTTTTGTGTCGATCTCCTGCAAATGTAGTGTGTATTTAGATCTTCAAAAGGCATTTGCCACATATGAGGCTGCTGCAAAAAAATGAAGAGCCCAAGATATTGGAGGAAGTCTGCTAACATGGACTGAAAGGTGGCAGTCATATAGAAAAACAAGTTAGAATAAATGCATGAAAACTGCAGATGGAATAAATCTGAAAAATAAAATGCTGGGAGCACTCGGGTCAGGCTGCATCTGGAGCCAGAGAAACAGAATTCATGTTTCAAGTCAAAGACCCTTCGTCAGAACTGGGGAGGTGACAAAATAAACTTGTAAAGCTGCACAGGTGGGTGGATGACTCTGATAGTGTCAAACCAGGTGGCCATGGGGATAAGCTGCACACAAAGTTATCTGGTCAAGGAGTGAATAGGAGCGGTTAGGTTCTATACAAGGAAAATAGACAAAGATCGTAGCAGTTGCAAAATGCAAAGCAAGAAGACATGTCTAGGAAGGAGTGGCAGATGCTGTTTAAACCAAAGATAGACAACGGGACAGGCTGCATCTCTGGAGAGAAGGAATGGGTGACGTTTCAGGTGGAGACGCTGTTCAAACAAGACATGTCTGGCAGGTCAGCATGGACATGCCCTCCACTTTTGGATAGAGATTTTTAAAAACAAGACAACCCAATTATCACAAATGGACAACTGATACTAACAGAGGAATCAAGTTACCAAGATTATCAAATTCCATTCAAGCCCAGAGGACTGCCATGAGCCCAAATGGAAGGTGAGATGCCATTCCTCAAGATTGCTTTGAGCCTCATTGCAACAGTGCAGGATGTCACAGACTGTTCGGTCACTCCCACATCCAAGAGTCAGAATGAGATAACATGAAGCTCAGGAGTGCCCCTTGGATCGAACCCAATGCCTGTTTGGTTTCTCCAATGTTGAGGAGACCACGTCGTGAACACAGGGAAAGGAGCAGAGGGGGGAAAGGAGAGACAGTGAGAGAAAGGGAAGAACACAGTAGAGGGAGGGAGAGAGAGTTGAGTGTTAAAGAAGGGGAGGGAAGAGGGCAAGATACTTTCCACACTTTCGTCTTCACCTCAATCTCTTTGATCAAGGCAGAAGAAATGCTAAGTGTTGACCTTTTACAGTTAAATAAAAAACTATTTGGGAAAACTTACATCAGTCATATTTTAATTCAGTTTTCCAGAGCTTGCATGCTGGAGTCCATGTCCTTCTGTGCTGCACGTACAGCCTGCAGCTCCAGCCGTGTCTGGCTGAGCTGCTCCTCCAGCAGCACCAGTGCAGTCAGTAGCTGCTTCTGTTCATCTGTCAACCTATATTAATAATAATCCATATAATTTTATTAGCCCAGTATGTATACATACAAGGACTTGCCTTGATGCTTTGCTTGCAAGGATAAAAACATTATATACAGTAGACAATTAAAAATAAGACATTATAATTTAAACATGTGGAAATAAGGTACCAGATTAAAAGAGGCTACAGACTTTTGGCTATTGAGTCGAGCTACTGCTTGTGGAAAAATACTGTTTTTATGTCTGGCTGTGACCCAGATAAAACCTGTCCTATACAGGACAAAGCAAGTCATCAGATTGCAGGAGCAGAGGCAGCACGGTGATGCAGAGTAGAGCTACAGCCTTACAGCGCCAGAGACCCGGGTTCAATCCTGACTACCGGTGTAAGAGTGATCGTTGGTCTGCATGGACTCGGTGGGCCGAAGTGCCTGTTTCCACGCTGTACATCTAAACTAAAAGTGACGTTGATCTAAAAGCGACATCGACGTTCACGCAGCAACTGACAAAGCCCCCCCCCCCACCACCAAGGGTCTGCTGCTACTCCACTCCGGGCTGGAAACACTCTGTACCTTTCCACAGCAGATTCCATTTCCTTCAACTTCTGCAACATCTAGAAATAGAAATTTAAACAAAGTTTATTTTCAAGTTTGGAGGCTTTTTAATTCTACTCGCAGCTACATATTTCACAACATACACGTCAAATTTACAAATATGTAATGCAGAAAAGTCACTTTTCCATACTTCATATTTCCTTATGACATAGGCTATTTCAGCCCATCAAATCAATGCCAGCTCTCAGAGAATCCCAGTCCTTCACGAATTTTCCTTGAAACTAGTTCCTCACAAATTCCCATCAATTGTCCGCAGAATCCACCATTCAATTGAAAGCAAACTTCACTGAACTGTAGCAGCTTAACACCCAGAGGATGGGAAATGCAGGGAATTCTCTGCCCAAGTGGCTACGGAGACCAGTCCTTGATAACAGTTCAACACCGAGGTGACTGGCCTTGATATTACAGAATTGAGAGTATGGTGTTAAATGGTGCCGAGATAAATGGTCTGACTGAGAGGTAGAGCAGCTGAGGGGCAGCACGGTGGTGCAGCGGTAGAGTTGCTGCCTCACAGCACCAGAGGCCCAGGTTTGATCCCGACTACGGGTACTATCTGTACGGAGTTTGTACGTTCTCCCCGTGACCTGCATGGCTTTTCTGCAAGTGCTCCGGCTTCCACCCACACTCCAAAGACATACAGGTTTGCAGGCAAATAGCTTAGTAAAATTGTACATTGTCCCTAGTGTGTGCAGGATAGTGGTAGTGTGTGTGGATCGCTGGTCAGCGTAGACTTTCCACGCTGTATCTCTAAAATAAAACAAAAAAAAGAGTAAAAGCAGCCATTTCAGGCAGAATGTGAAAGAAAGCTTGCCATGCTAGGGCCAGAGGCCTTAGCCTCAGAATAAAAGGACGTTCCTTTGGGAAGGAGATGAGGAGGAATTTCTTTAATCAGAGGGTGGTGAATCTGTGGAATTCACTGCCACAGTAGGCTGTGCATCTTTTCAAGGAAGAGATAGACTATTGATTAGTATGGGTGTCATGGGTTATGGGGAGAAGGCAGGGGAATGGGGTTGAGGGTAAGATAGGTCAGCCATGATTGAATGGCGCAGCCATGATTGAATCTCCCCGCACCCACCTTGGTATTGCAACCAACTTCCCGTAACGCCGGCTCCGTCCGCTCCTCATGCATCTGCTGGATGGCGGGGATGTCAGCCTGGAAGCAAACACACACAGCGTTACTCACCAGGGGCATGCACCCACCCACCCCTCCACCTCTGTCCAACACAGAGCCAGAGCCTTTGTGGAGAGAGAATACCAAATGTGTACAGATCCGTAGGTTAATTGGCCGCGGTAAATTGCCTCTTCCATGTCAGCAAGTGGAGAATCTAGGGGGGAGGGCGGATTGAAGACAATATGGAAAGAATAAAGTTCAGTTTAGTTTAGTTTATTGTCCACGTGTACAGTGAAAAGCTTCTGTGGCATGCTATCCAGTCAGCAGAAAGACAATCCATGATTAGTAGGCCCCCTTCGGCCATGACTGACCATGGGTGATGCATCCTAGTTTGCAGGTGATGTGTGGTCGGATGCAAGCCTGGGCGATGTCATATGGAGGACAGGCTGTTGCCCCATGCAGCACGTCCCCCCTCTCCACGTCACTGATCCATCCAAAGGAACAGCAGGGCCGTTACAATTTGGCACCAGCGCCGTCGCAGGAGCTGCCAGAGCGAGGTTGTAGACAACAAAGAACTGCCTTCGGGGCTCCAACTCCAGGAGCCTTTTGCATGACTGGATATGGCCACAAAGGCAGTGGAGGTTTTAAATCAGAGTTTTCCCTCTCCTAGATGGACTGCCTTCCCAGGCTGACGAGCCCCATCTGCCCGAGATTACATGATTACAATCCGGGCATTTACAGTGTATAGATACATGATAAGAGAATAACGTTTAGTGCAAGATAAAGATAGTACAGTCCCATTAAATATAGTCCAAGGTCACCAATGAGGTAGATCGTAGTTCAGGACTGCTCTATAGTTGTGGTAAAATTATTCAGTCGCCAGATAACAAATGGATTAGATTAGTGCAAATGGGTGATCGATGGTCAGCGTGGACTCAGTGGGTCAAAGGGCCAGTTTTCATGCCATCTCTCTCAATGACTACCAGGCAGGTTAAGCAACAGCTGGATTTCCTCCTGTGTCAATCACGGCTCTGCTCACCCCCCTACGGACAGACTCTACACATCACTGCCAGGCAGGAGTGGGGGAAGAGAGAAATCTGCCAGCATTTGACACTCACCTGCACCCTCTCGAGCGACTTGAAGGGCAGCATGTTCCCGAAGCTCCTCCAGTGTCTGAAGGGTTACCTTGCCCAGCAGCTTGATGACGTGGGCTGGTTTCAGCGGGGGAGGGAGACGTATGGTTTCAGACGGCTCACCGCCCCAGTCTAGCCAAGCCCGGAAGGCAGCGGTCAGCAGCTCCAGCTCCTTCTCCATTCTCTGCATTCGCACCTGCAGGCCAGCCTAGGAACAGAGCAAGATGGTCAGCTTGGGCAGTATGGCAGTGGTAGAGATGTTGCCTTACAGCGCCAGAGACCCGAGTTTGACTACAGATGCTGCTGTATGAAGTTTGTACATTCTCCCCGTGACCTGCATGGGCTTTCTCCGAGATCTTTGGTTTCCTCCCACACTCCAATGATGTACTGGCTTGTAGATTAATTGGCTTAGTATTAACGTAAAATTGTCCCTAGCGTGTGTGGGATAGTGTTAGTGTGCGGGGATCACTGGTCGGTGTGGACCCGGTAGGCCAAAAGGCCTGTTCCTGCGCTGTATCTCTAAACTAAAGTCCATATCAACCTGACCCAGAATAGACATCGCTGCCCTTCAATGAGACCGTGCACCGCACATTTATTGTCAAGGCCAGGTTCCACAGCATGGAGGGGGGACACCTCCAACCTAATGCAGGCCAACTGCAGCCAACACAGGCAAACTCTCCATCCTGCAACCCCATCTCAACCCCCAACTCTCCACCCCATTCACTCTGCCCCCAACCCACCCAGCAGCCCACCCCTTCTCCTCCACTTATCTCACATCTCTCCTCTATTTTCCCCTCAACTACTTACTCCTCAGGGTGGAAATGTCAAAGAGCTTTACGATAAGAGGGATAAAGTTTAAAAGGTGATAGATTTTTTATACCAGGTGGATGCCTGGAACACGCTCTGCCAGGAGAGGCGGTGGAGGCAGTTCCGATAGAGGCATTTGATAGTCGTATGGAGATGCAGGGAATGGTGGGATATGGATCCTGTGCAGGCAAGCAAGATTAGTCATCTTTGCATTATGTTCCACATTGACATTGTGGGCTGAAAGGCTATTCCACTGCTGCTCCCTCTCGTCTCTGCTCACCCATTCCCCCATTGTCCATGGGAAAGCTTTGATCAACATTTCTCCAATGACTCGAGTTCAAGTCATACCAGCAACAGAGGGAGGGAGAGGTAGGTAGGGTAGAGGGGGAGGGGGTGGATGGTGTGTGTGGGTTGGTGGGTGTGTGTGGGTGTGTGTGGTCCCTGGGTGTGTCTTGTCCCTGTCTTGTCTACAGCTCTGCCCTCATCGACCTTTCTGGTCCATCTTCAAAAAAATCAATCAGATTTGTGAGACACGACCTGCCACGTATAAAACCATGCTGACTATCCCCAATCAGCCCTTGCCCATCTAAATGCCTGTATAACCTATCCCTCAGAATACTCTCTAGTAACTTTCCAGCTGCAGATGTTAAGCTCACCGGCCTATAGTTCCCAGCATTTTCCCTGCAGCCTTTCTTGAAAAGAGGCACAACATTTGCCACCCTCCAGTCTTCCAGGACCTCTCTTGTATTTAAGAACGACTCATAAATTTCCCCTCTAGTTTCCCGCAATGTCCTCGGATATATCTGATCAGGTCCCGGAGATTTGTCTACCTTCAAACTCGACAGTACCTTCAATACTTCCTCGACGGTAACACTGACTGCTCTTAAGACACTTCCATTGACTGCTCCAAGTTCCTCCGTCCTACTGTCCTAGCGGAGCTGGTCCTTACCCTCAATAACTTTTCCTTTGACTCCTCCCATTTCCTCCAACTTATGCAAACCATATCAACCCATCCAAACGGCGTTAGCAAACCCATCGAGGAGATTGGTCCCAGCCTCGAGGTGCCACCTGCCCTCAGAACCAGTGCCAGAGCCCGAGGAATATACAGCCCTCCCTCCTGCATCATCACTCCCCTACGCATCACCCACACTCCATTCCCACCCACACACTCACTGTACCAGCTACTGGGAACAATCTGGAGATTAGCATCTTTGCACGCGTTAGAACAGCGAGTTGATCAAATACAAGCACCCTGATAATAGAATATAAAGACAGGGATGTAACGCTGAGGCTTTACAAGGCACTGGCCAGACCACATTTGGAGTATTGTGAGCGGTTTTGGGCTCCACATCTGAAGAAGGAAATGCTGGCATTAGAGAGGGTCCAGAGGAGGTTTACGAGAATGATCCCAGGAATGAGTGGGTTGACGTGTGATGAGCATTTGTAGGCACTGGGCCTGTACTCACTGGACCTGTACTCGCTGTAGGATGAGAAGGGACTTCATTGAAACTTGCCGAATAATGAAAGGCCTGGATAGAGTGGATGTGGAGAGGATGTTTTCCACTAGTGGGAGAGTTTAGGACCAGAGGCCATAGCCATAGAACAAAACCACGCACCTTTAGAAAGGAGACAAGGTGGAATTTCTTTGGTTAGGGAGTGATGAATCTGTGAAATTCATTGCCACAGACGGCTGAGGAGGCCAAGATAATGGGTGTGTTTAAGGTGGAGATTGATAAGATTCTTGATTAGTACGGGTGTAGGAGGTTATGGGGAACAGGCAGGAGAATGGGGTTGAGAGGGAAAGATAGATCAGCCATGATTGAATAGTGGAGTAGGCTTGATGGGCCAAATGGCCTAATTCTGCTCCTATAATTTATGAACAATATAACACAACCTCAATTCAGCTGCTTGGACTTCACTCTAATTCCAATAAGAACCTTGGGCTCGGGATACTCAGTTGACACTATAAATTCACCAGTGTTGTTCTGTCAAACAGACTGTTAAATACAGCCCAGGGCCCACCCCAATCCCTCCCTCCACCTTTAATCCTTTACTCTCAACTTGACTGTTTCTCCTCATGCTTTGCCTCAACTGCTCGAACACTCAGTGAAGATTTTCTCTTCATATTGTCTGCAGACATCAATGATCGATGAAGTGAGATGTGAAATGGAGCAGGTCCTTACCCAGTAATGCCAGCAGCACCAGCAGCATCCACTTCTTCACGTGAGGGACACACCTGGAGAGGAAACACACACAAGTCAGCCGGCTATTGAACCCAACCCCGTCTCAAGCAAGATGGATACAAAAGCTGTTGTAACTCAGTGGGTCGGGCAGCATCTCTGGAGTCTGAAGAAGGGCGTTGTCCTGAAATGTCACCCATTCCTTTTCTCCAGAGACGCCATGGACCCACGCTGCTGACAGACCGTCAGTCCACACACCCAAAGCTCAGAGCCACGGTGACACTGGTACAAAGATTAGTCAACCTAGGGTGCAGTTTCACAGGGCTGTTCTATGGATGTATCTGGGGTAGAGTGTGGGCAGGCTATCTTGTAGTCCGTGACTCGAAGGGCCGAATGGCCTACTTCTGCACCTATTTTGTATGTTTTTCCTATGTTTCTAGTGGGTTTATCTGGGGTAGTACAAGTGGGTTGGCCTGTGGTGGGTTTATCTGGGGTAGTACAAGTGGGTTGGCCTGTGGTAGTTTTACCTGGGGTACAATAAATGGGTTATCATTTTTTAAGTTTAGTTTAAAGACACCGCACAGAAACAGGCCCTTCGGCCCACTGAGTCCGTACCGCCCAACGATTCCCGCCCACTAACACTACCCTACAGACTAGAGTCATAAAATGACAGTTTGGAGACAGGCCCTTCGGCCCAACTTGCCCACACCGACCAACAATGTCCCAGCTACACTAGTCCCACTTGCCTGTGCTTAGTCCATATTCCTCCAAACCTGTCCTATCCATGTACCTATCTAACTGTTTTTTAAAACGATTGGATAGTCTCAGCCTCAGCTACCTCCTCTGGCAACTTGTTCCATACACCCACCACCTTTTGTGTGAAAACGTTACCCTTTGGATTCTTATTAAATCTTTTCCCCTTCACCTTGAACATATGTCCTCTGGTCCTCGATTCCCCTACTCTGGGCAAGAAACTGTGCATCAACCCGATCTATTCCTCTCATGATTTTGTATACCTCTATAAGATCTCCCCTCATCCCGCTGAGCTCCATGGAATAGAGACCCAGCCTACTCAACCTCTCTCCATAGCTCACACCCTCTAGTCCTGGCAACATCCTCGTCCTGAATCCTTTCAAGCTTGACAATATTTTACCTATAACATGGTGCCCCGAACTGAACACAATATTCTAAATGCGGTCTCACCAACGTCTTATACAATTGCAACATGACCTCCCAGTTTCCACAATCAAAACTCTGACTGATGAAGGCCAATGTGCCAAATCCTTTTTGACCACCTTATCTACCTGCGACTCGACCTTCAAGGAACCATGCACCTGCACTCCTAGATCCCTCTGCTCTACAACACTACCCAGAGGCCTACCATTTATTGTGTAGGTCCTGCCCTTGTTCGACATCCCAAAATGCAACATCTCACACATCTCTGTATTAAATTCCATCAATCATTCCTCAGCCTACCTGGCCAATCGATCCAGATCTTGCTGCAATCTTTCACAACCATCTTCACTATCTGCAAAACCACTCACTTTTGTATCATCAGCAAACTTGCTAATCTTGCCCTGTATGTTCTGATCTAAATCATTGATGTAGATGACAAACAGTAACTGGCCCATCACCTAACCCTGAGGCACACGACTAGTCACGAGAAGCAGCCTTCCACCATCACCCTTTGCTTCCTTCCATGGAGCCAATTTGCTATCCATTCAGCTATCTTTCGTTGGATCCCATGGGATCTAACCATCCATAGCAGCCTACCATGCAGAACCTTGTAGAATGTCGTACTGAAATCCATGTACATAACATCTACAGCTCTGCCCTCATCGACCTTTCTGGTCCATCTTCAAAAAAAAATCAATCAGATCTGTGAGACACGACCTCCCACGTATAAAACCATGCTGACTATCCCCAATCAGCCCTTGCCCATCCAAATGCCTGTATAACCTATCCCTCAGAATACTCTCTAGTAACTTTCCAGCTGCAGATGTTAAGCTCACCGGCCTATAGTACCCAGCATTTTCCCTGCAGCCTTTCTTGAAAAGAGGCACAACATTTGCCACCCTCCAGTCTTCCAGCACCTCTCTTGTATTTAAAAACAACTCATAAATTTCCCCTCTAGTTTCCCACAATGTCCTCGGATATATCTGATCAGGTCCCGGAGATTGTCTACCTTCAAACTCGACAGTACCTTCAATACTTCCTCGACGGTAACACTGACTGCTCTCAAGACACTTCCAATGACTGCTCCAAGTTCCTCCGTCCTACTGTCCTAGCGGAGCTGGTCCTTACCCTCAATAACTTTTCCTTTGACTCCTCCCATTTCCTCCAAATTTTCCTTTGACTCCTCCCATTTCCTCCAAATCCAAGGCGTAGATATGAGCACGCGCATGGGCCCCAGCTATGCCTGCCTCTTTGTAGGGTACGTCGAACCGTGGCCCTATCCCCAACCTCTACCTCCACTACATCGACGACTGCATCTGCACCCAGGATGAGGTGTTCCAAACCAGGGCATCGGAGATGTCCTCATTCTTTAGGGAACGGGGAGTTCCTCTCTTTGTCTACAGATGAGGCTCTCACCAGGGTCTCTTTCTTTTTCCCG
>JAXLNO010004896.1:0-51048 GCA_038087875.1 Malacoraja senta | reverse complement strand
CCCCCCCCTCCCACCCCCCCCCCCCACCCCGCACTCTACATCAGCCTGAAGAAGGGTTTCGGCCCGAAACGTTGCCTATTTCCTTCGCTCCATAGATGCTGCTGCACCCGCTGAGTTTCTCCATCACTTCTGTCTACCGTGAGCGGTGTTGGAGTCATATATGATAGTGGCATTTAAGAGGCTCTTGGACAGACACATTGATATTCAGGGAATAAAATGTTATGGCGCACGTGCAAGCAAAGGACATTAGTTTAACTTGGCATGATGTTCGGTGTTGATATTTAGGGCGGAATGGCCTGTTCCTGTTCTCTAATGTTTTGTGTTGTCATTTGTAAAGTATCCGCTCCAATGAGGCCGTCGCTCTGAACGCAGCCTCTTCTCTCACACTTGGCTGCTGATTAACTGGTTATTTTGCTGCACATTGTTCTTTCTCCAGCTAACGCGATGACAGCTGCGATCCTGTGCCGGGGAAAGAGCGGTCTCACCAGTGGAATCAACCGTTACATGGTGGCGATGGCAATGGCCGATCTGCTCGTGGTCATCTTACAGGTATTGCTCAAAGAAGTCTACATTCCCCTACACCTATAATTCCTTCCTCTCCCGCAGCACGAGGTGTCCTTCATATATATACCTGCGCATCCTCGCCCTGGACTGTTCCGTCTGGTTAACCGTGTCTTTCACCTTTGACCGTTTTGTCAGCATTTGCTGCCGGAAGCTGAGACTCGTCTATTGCACGGATAGGACGGCCACCATTGAGTCTTTGTGCGCGCAGAGCTGCTTAAAGTACATTCCCTTTCACTTCATGTATGAGCCATACTTCACCATGGAGAGTGTGAATTGGGGGTGCCGGCACAAAGCCGCCTATACCTGCTGGATGTTGTTTTCTTGGACGTGTAACATGTCATTATCCTTCCTCCCTATCATTCTAATCCTGCTTCTGAATGGGCTGACAGCCATGAGTATCGTAGCAGCGAGCAGGATCCGCCGGCGACTGAAATCACTGAAAGGTAAGGACACTGAGGCGGAGAATCGACGCAATGCAATCGTGTTGCTCTTCACCGTGTCCGGCACCTACATATTACTCTGGACGACAGGGGCAGTGACTTTCATATTTACGCGAATTACAATCAATTTTGTGGGCTCTGATCTCACAAGCCCCTCGACCATCGCAAATGAGGTGGGATTCTTACTCATTCGTCTCAGTTGTTGCTCCAACACCTGTATTTACGCAATGACCCAAAGCAAGTTCAGAGAGGAGGTGAAGAACGGGATTAAGATTCTAACTCGTTTCATCGTTAAACCTGTGCAACTGGCGAGGCAGTGAGCCGAGATTTGCAATTCGATTATCTATTCGTTCTATGTATTTCCATAATCAAATCACCCCGTTCTGTGGAATGGTCCCAACCAGAAACGACGCCTGACTATTCGCTCCACATATGCTGCCTGACCCATTGAGTTCCTCTTGCAATTTGTGGTTTTGTTCAAGATTCCAGTATGTGACGTTCCTTGTATCTACTTTCTTTCAGCACGGTTTCGGCCGGAACGATCTCATTCAATAGGCGTCATCATAGTTTTTAGTCCGGAATATCTCTTAGCGTGTTCAATCTGCCCCCACCCTTCGCTATTTACCGTCGCTCCATTATACTCCATTATTTCAATGTGTGCAGTTGTGTTCTCCCCTTTGCAGGGAGAATGCGAAGGCGTTCCAGTGACACAGGCTAAAGGGAAACCAGACAGAAGTATATCAAATTATGATAGGGTAGATAGTCAGAACATTATTCCCAGTGGGGAAATGTCAATGAGTAGAGGATGTGCTTTACGGCGCAAAATGTAAAGCAGATGTGCGGCGCAAGGGCAGGCCTCTCGCATATGCGGCCTACGTGGCAGGGCGTGTCCACCTATCCTAACCTTCAATGATCCATGGACATTAACACAAAACCCCTTACATTACCCATCATTTTTCCGCTGCAACTTGCCGCTCTGAGGTTGTAGCCCGATCAACCAACCTACGTATTGCGACTCTTGCAGTTTTTTAACCTGCCACTTTCTCTGTTGCTGTAATGTTGTGACCATGTAACGTTTTATTCAGCACACTGGTCATGTATCCATTAGACTACATGTTGTGTTTGTTGATGTTTTGATTTTACTTGTGAAAGGTACGTCGTGACTGGATGCCACGCAAATACGATGTCTTGTGACGATAATAAACCAATGCCAATTCCAATTTCCCGGCTCGGACTGTGCTGCACTGAACCGTAACCACCGGCATCGATAAATATCTGTAATGAAAGTAAATGAACGCTACAATAAAGTAGATGGATGCACAGACTGTTAGGAAATTGGGAAGGCCAAGTGGCTGAAGTGCTTGCCGATGAACGTTTTCGGATCAGTGACCACTATTCTATTAGCTTTAAAAGAGTTATGAATAAAGACAAGGCGGGTCCGCGTTAAAGTTCTGTATTAGGGCAAATTCAACTATGATTATATGAGACAGATACTCGCTCAAGTTGATTGGAATACGTTGTTTGCAAGCGCAGGGACGCCTGGAATATAGGATGCTTTTAAAAATGTGAAGACGTGAGTTCAGGGCATGCGCGGCCCTGAAAAAAAGTAACGGACAAGGCAGGTGGGATTAGGAGATAAATGGAGGATGTGGTCAGGAAGTAGGAGACATGCGACAGGAATGTGCAGTGAAATCAATTGTTTCCGTGCACGAGTTTCGGGAACTGAGGGGCGCACCTGAGAATGACGTCAGGAGGTCAAAGGGTTAGGACGAGATAGCTCCTGGCTAACTGGCCAAGATATCCATGGGTAAGGGGAAGAAGAGTAACTAGAGGGGCAGGTAACTTGCTGGTCGGGACTATTTTACAAACCGGGTATTTAACGAATCTGGGACGCTGTCCGTCCCTAATAGTGGCGCCTCACTCGATTAACATGAGGAATTAGCATAAGCAAACATGTTTCCGTTACTTTGTGGCGGCACCGAGTGATGGGCCGCGTACTGTACATAACCTTCGGCTCATGGGGGGGTCACGTATCGCGGTCACGGTGTGGTCACGGGTGCCCCTGGGGAGTATTTAAGTGTTAATCGCGCGCGCACGGTGTTGGTGAGTGAGGGGAAATAGTGTAACAATAAAGAACAAGACTTTCGGACGAACTTCGTATCCTGCCTCGTTCTCTGACGGACAACTCCGCGTCCGGTACATTTTGGTGACCCCTACGTCCAGAATAGATATTCTGGAAGAAAAACTGTGCCCCACCAGCGCCCAACACTGCCGCCGCCGACGACGACCAGGCCCAACTCAGCGCCGTCGTCCTGCAGCTGCCGACCTTCTGGACCGCCCAGCCGCAGGTATGGTTCCAGCAGGCTGATTAGGAAAAGGGGAGATGCAACGAGACCTGGGTGTCATGGTACAGCAGTCATTGAAAGTAGGCATGCAGGTGCAGCAGGCAGTGAAGAAAGCGAATGGTATGTTAGCATTCATAGCAAAAGGATTTGAGTATAGATGCAGGGAGGATCTACTGCAGTTGTAGAGGGTCTTGGTGAGACCACACCTGGAGTATTGCGTACAGTTTTGGTCTCCAAATCTGAGGAAAGACATTCTTGCCATAGAGGGAGTACAGAGAAGGTTCACCAGACTGATTCCTGGGATGTCAGGACTTTCATATGAAGAAAGACTGGATAGACTCGGCTTGTACTCGCTGGAATTTAGAAGATTGAGGGGGGATCTTATAGAAACGTACAAAATTCTTGAGGGATTGGACAGGCTAGATGCAGGAAGATTGTTCCCGATGTTGGGGAAGTCCAGGACAAGGGGTCACAGTTTAAGGATTAGGGGGAAATCCTTTAGGACCGAGATGAGAAAAACATTTTTCACACAGAGAGCGGTGAATCTCTGGAATTCTCTGCTCTGTTAAGAGGGAGTTAGATGTGGCCCTTGTGGCTAAAGGGATCAGGGGGTATGGAGAGAAGGCAGGTACAGGATACTGAGTTGGATGATCAGCCATGATCATATTGAATGGCGGTGCAGGCTCGAAGGGCCGAATGGCCTCCTCCTGCACCTATTTTCTATGTTTCTGTGTTTCTATGAATAACAATTCTTTCGTTCGCTGGGTAACAAACGATGAGACCCGCTACCATTACGTGGAAGGCGCGCTCGACCAGGAAATGGCCGGGCGAATCATCCCCTTCCTGCAGAATCCACCAGCGGCCGATATATATGGCGGCCTGAAGACGCTTCTGCTCCACATCTTCGGCCTCAGTCGGAGCAAGCGGCCCGCATTTACAACATGGACGGGCTCGGCGATCGTAAACCATCGGCCCTAATGAGCGAAGACTGCCTCCCGACAAACTCCGGCTTGCGAAGGTTAGTTCCAAAAGATGGAAGCAATGGGAATTGTCCGGCGATCAAACAGCCCATGGGCCTCCCCTTTACACATGGTGCCCAAGGTCTCCGGCGGCTGGAGGCCTTGTGGCGACTACCGCCACCTGAATGATGCCACGATTGCAGACCGGTACCCCGTCCCACACATTCAGGACTTCTCTGCCCATGTGGCTGGAGCTAAATTCTTCTCCAAAATCGAGCTGGTCAGGGGGTACAATCGGATTCCCGTGCGACCGGAGGATGTGCCCAAAACGGCAATTATCACCCTCATCGGGCTTTACGAATTTGTGCGTATGCCCTTCAGCCTTAAGAACGCCGCACAGGCATTCCAACGCCTGATAGACACTGTGGGACGGGGGCTTAATTTTGTCTTCATTTATCTGGACGACATCTTGGTGACGAGTTACTCACGGCAGGAACATTGCGCCCACCTCCGGCTGTTGTACCAGCGCCTGACCGAGTTCGGGATGGTATTTAACCCGGATAAGTGCCAGTTCAGCCTTCGGGCCATCGACTTCTTCGGCCATCGGTTTGCGCAGCATGATGCGGTGCCTCTATCGGGCAGGGTGGATGCCATTCACCAGTTTCTACAGCCTTGGGGGCTTGCAGGAATTCATCGGAGTGATACAGTTCTACCACCGATTTGTGCCGACGGTGGCAAGAATATTGCGGCTCTATTTAACCTGTTGTCGGGTAAGCGGCGGGACGTGTTGTGGACCGACGTCGCCGTGGCAGCCTTCGAGGGGGCGAAAGAGGCATTGGCTCGGCGACGATGCTGGTACATCTGGGTGTCGACGCCCCTACAGCATTAACTGTGGATGCCTCGGACTCTGCGGATGGTCGTGTATTGGAACAGTTTGTGGATGGTCACTGGCGGCATCATGCCTTTTTCAACCACAAACTCAACCCGGCGGAGCATAAATACACCACATTCGACCGGGAAGTACTCGCTTTATACCTGGCGGTTAGGCAATTCCCTTATTTCATGGAGGGCCGGAACTTCGTTGCGTTTACTGACCATAAGCCCCTCACTTTTGCCTTTGCCAAGATGGCCGACCCTTGGTCCACTCGGCAGCAGCGCCACCTCACCGCTATTTCCTAGTTCACAACGGACATCCGCCATATTGCCTGGAAAAATAACCTGGTCCTGCCCAGCTGTTATGGCCGTTCTCGACACATCCCCGGGAATCGATTACTCCGCTGTGGCGGCTGCGCAGCTAGCGGATGAGTAGATCAGGGCGGACCGAGCTGCCATCACAGGACTGGTGCTCGAGGACATGCCTTTGGGTTCCGCTGGCATCGCTGCCCTGTGTGACGTCTCCACGGGGCAGACGCGGCCTATTGTTCCGGCGGCCTGGCGTCATCGGATTTTCGACGCCATTCATGGTTTAGCCCATCCATCCATCCGGGCGACGGTGGCATTCGATGCTGCAACATTCATATGGCACGGATTGCGGAAGCAGATCGGTCATTGGGCCCAAACGTGCATTCCCTGTCAAACATCGAAGGTTCAGCGGCACGTCTGGGCACAAGTTCAAGACTTTGCGGTACATCGCCGACGTTTCGACCACATCCACGTGGATATCGTGGGGCCGCTGCCTCCGTCCCGCGGCATTTCACACTTGCTTATGGTGGTGGACCGTTTCACCCGGTAACCGGAGGCCATCCCGCTTGTCGACACCTCGACCCTGTGCTGCGCACTTGCCCTGGTGGCCTATTGGGTTGCCCATTTCGGGGGACCACTGGACATCTCATCCAACCGGGGTGTCCAATTCCTGTCGGCGCTGTGGTCAGCAATGGCTCGCCTGTTGGGGGATCAGCTCTACCAGCTCAGCTCTACCCCATAGAGACGTCACACAGGACGGTGATGCCAGCGGACGAAGGTCCTTTTCGGGTGCTATGGCACGGGCCCACGACTTTTGAATTGGAAAAGGGTGGTTGGGGGAGACCATGTCGGTGTCTAATTTGAAGCTGGCCCATTTGGACCTGAGCGAGCAAGTCCAGGTGGCCCAGCCTCGCCGTCGAGAGCATCCGCCATCTCGGGCCCCACCTAGTTCGTCCTTACCAAAAATTAAACCGTTGCGTGGGGACGTAGTTCGAGGTCCGGCCGCCTCGTTCGGCTGTCCGTCTGTTTTTGTGCCTCCGGTTCTGGGGGGGGGGGGGTAGTGTGGCGGCACCGGGTGGTGGGCCACGCACTTTACATAACCTTCGGCTCTTGGAGGGGTCACGTGTCCCTGTGACTAGAGGTAGGGGGTCACGGTGTGGTCACGGGTGCGCCTGGGGAGTATTTAAGGGTTAATCGCGCGCGCAGGGTGTTGGTGAGTGATGAGAATTAGTATAACAATAAAGTACAAGAATTTTGGACAAACTTCATGTCCTGCCTCTTTCGTTTCCTTACCCTGAAAAAAACGTGTAATTGGCCTGTTGTTGAAAGCACGAGCTTTGTGAGCTGACTGGTATTGTTCCTGAAAAAAACTTCCATTCCCAGCCCTCGGATAACACCGAGGTAATGACGGGCGTGTGATCGATGTTGCCTTCGTGGAATTCAGTAAGGCTTTTCACAAAGTTTCAAATGGGACAATGGTCTCAGGTGGTCCAGGGCCACATGGCAAATTGGGTCTGATATTGATTCAATACAGGAGACGCAGATGATAGTCGAGAATGTGCTTTTGGCAATTGGAAGTCCGCAGCGACTTTCTCATCATTGACTTCCTCTTTTGTGTATCCAATTGGTGATTTTGGGAGTACTGTGGATAATAGGTGTGAGGCTCTCCTTGAATAAAGGATACTGATGAAAGGTGAGTAGCTCAGCAGTCTTGACACGGAACATTACCTATACGTGTTCTCCAGAGATGCTGCCTGAACTACTAGTTACTCCAGCACTTTGTGTCTTTCAGTGTATCAACCAGCATTTGCAGTTCTTTGTTTCTTCGACGATATTGGTGAGTTGTGATGGGAACATAAAAACATGATTTGTACGTATGCAGATGTCATTACAGTGGGTGGTATTGTAGTGAAGATGGTTGTCAAAAATTGTAGCAGGATCTTGATCGGTTGGGTAGGTGGGCCGATGAATGGTTATTGGTTTAATGCAGATAGGTGCGAGAAGTTCCAATTTGGGAAGTCTAACCGGGAGGGGGGAGGGGGGGGCTACACAGTGAATGGAACGGATCTGTGGAATGTTGTCGAGCAGACGGATCCATGAGTGCAGGTACTTAGTTACATTGAAAATGACGTCGCATATAGATAGGGTGGCCATCGTACTTTCGGTACATCGTCCTTCATCAGTCAGAATAACTAGTATAGATGTGTTTAAGAAGGAACTGCAGATGCTGGAAAATCGAAGGTACACAAAAATGCTGGAGAAACTCAGCGGGTGCAGCAGCATCTATGGAGCGAAGGAAATAGGCAATGTTTCGGGCCGAAACCCCTCTTCAGACTAGTATAGATGACGAGATGTTGTGTTACAGTTCTACAAGATATTGGAGAGGCTATTTCTGGAGTATTGTGTTCCGTTCTGGTCATAATGTTACAGGAAAGATGTTATTAAGCTGGAAAGGGTGCAGAGAATGTTTACGAGGATGATGGCAAGACTCGGAGGAACAGGCTGAGATTCATCTATTGCACGGATAGCACGACCGCCGTGGTCACTGTGTCCTTGTGTGCGCTGAGATGCTTAAAGTACATCCGCTTTCAATTGAACTGGGGCGACCGGCCTAGAGCCGTTACATTCTATACTACCGCCCCCCCCCCCTCCGCACCCAACGTATTTTAAACCGTTCTTTGCTTTTTGTAGATGTACGGGACAGGGTTCTTTTTCCACGTGCGTTACTTGTTTCCTCCCGATGCGTCTTTGGTGCTCTGCGGGAGCGAACGCCAAGACCTCTGCCAGTACCCAACTACTTCTGGAGCCGATGACCATTAAAGCTAGACCTTTCTACCTCCCGAGAGAGTTCAGCTCAGTCCTCCTTACAGCTGTTTACATCCCCCCCACAGGCTGATAAATCCCTAGCCCTGGACGAACTGTATAGGACTGTAAATGAGCTGGAGAACTCCGACCATGAGTCTGAGGTCACTGTTGTGGGAGACTTCAACAGAGCCAACATGAAGAAGGTTCTACAAAAATATTAACAACATATCACTTTTCCCACCAGGGGAGAGCAGACCCTCGACAATTGTTACACTCCATTCGGAGACTGCTACCAGCCAATCGCCCGCCCGGATTTTGGGAAGGCAGACCACTGTTCCATCCTACTGCTGCCTGCGTGCAGGCAGAAACTAAAACAGGAAAAATCAGTTTCCAGGGACAGTTACAAATGGAACAATGAGGCTGATGAGGTCTTGCAGGACTGCTTTGACAAGACTGACTGGCAGATGTTTGACGATGCAGCAGAAGGCAGCATCAAAGAATACACAGTCTCTGTCTTAGGCTGCATAAGTAATTGCATCGATGATGTTGTTCCAAAAGCCACCATCTGCACTTACCCAAATCAGAAACCCTGGGTCAGAGCGGAAATTTGTGCCAAACTCAAAGCACGGACCACTGCCGTCAACTCAGGGGACAACAAAGCAGCTGGATATGACCTCCGGAAATCCATCAGGAAACCCAAGAGAGTTTACAGGGACAAAGTGGAATCTAATTACTGCAGCTCTGACCCCAGACGCATGTGGAGTGGATTACGTTGCATCACGGATTACAATGGGAAAAGCAGGAGCACCGTCCAGCCTACCGCTTAGCTCCTGGACGAGCTTAACACCTTCTATGCCCGGTTCGATGCAGACAACACAGCGCCCAACATGAGTCCACAGGTGAGCAGGGGGACTACCTCACTGACCCTACAAACGGCAGACGTGAGGCGGTCCTTCAAAAAAAGGTCAATGACCGCAAAGCTCCAGGGCTGGATGGTATTCCAGGGCGGGCTCTCAGGGCGTGCGGTGATCAACTGGCAGAGGTGTTCACCAACATCTTCAACCTCTCCCTGGGTCAGTCTGTGGTTCCCACTCCCTTCAAAGCATCCACCGTTGTTCCTGTTCCAAATAAACCATTAATCTCCTGTTTAAATGCCTACCATCCTGTAGCACTGACATCAGTCATCATGAAGTGCTTCGAGCGGCCAGTCAAAACTCACATCTGTTCCTCTCTCCCTGACACCTTGGACCCTCTTCAGTTTGCGTATAGACCAAACAGGGCCACGGACGATGCCATCGCCATGGCAGCTCACACTGTGCTCACCCACCTGGACAAAGGGAATACATATGTGAGAATGCTCTTCATTGACTACAGCTCGGCATTCAACACTATCATTCCCTCAAAACTCGCCCCAAGCTCCTTGATCTTGGAATGGAGACCTCCATCTGCGGCTGGATATTCGACCATGACGGGTAGGCCCCAGGTGGTGAGAATTGGCAGCCACACCTCTTCCTCACTGATCCTCAACACAGGCGCACTACGGGGCTGTGTGCTCAATCCTCTCCTGTACTCCTTGTTCACGCACGACTGTACTGCTAAGCACAGCTCCAACATCATCTTAAAGTTGCTGATGACACGACCATCCTGGGCCACATCACAGACAACAATGAGACGGCCTATAGAGAGGAGGTAAAGGCACCAAACAGCCGGTGCCAGGAAAAGAACCTCTCTCTCAATGTCATCAAAACTAAAGAGATGATCGTGGACTACAGGAGACAGCAGGGGAGTGGACACCTCCCCATCCACATCGGTGATGCTGAGGTTGAAAGGTTCAGCAGCTTCAAGTACCTCTGTGTGTACATCACTGAGGACCTCTCTTGGACACTGCACACGGACACAATAACTAAGAAAGCCCGCTAGCGGCTCTTTTTCCTGAGAAGACTGAGGAAGTTTGGCATGAACGCCAGCATCCTCACAAACTTCTACAGTTGCACCATCGAGAGTCTGCTGACGGGCTGCATCACAGTCTGGTACGGGAACTGTTCTGCCCACAGCCGCAATTCACTACAGAGAGTGGCGAAGGAGGCACAACATATCACTGGCAACTGTCTCCCGGCCATTCAGGACGTTTTCCACAGGCGGTGCCTGCGGAAGGCAGACAGCATCAGCAAGGACCACAGCCACCCAGCGCGCAGACTGTTCTCCATATTACCGTCAGGCAGACGATACAGGAGCATGGCTGCACGTGCCACCAGACCTAAGAACATTTTTTATCATCATGCCATCAGGCTTCTGAACTCATAAACACATCATATATGTTGATTATTTTATTTATTGTCTTTTATCTACCAACGTCATTTTTATCTTATCTTTTTTTACCTTAATTTTATCCTTGTAATATCATTGCTGAGGTGACCCGTTGTCTTGTCTAACACATTCCATTGTACCGTTGACCCCGTGTTAACCTACATATGACAAATAAAACTGAACTGAACTGAACTGAACTATTTCCCCACAACTCCCCTACTTTTACTCGATCTGGCCTGTGCGCTGGATTGAAATAAAACCATTTACACTCAGTCGGTTTGGAATTAAAGTCAACGCAGTTTAGCGTAAAAGATAAGCAAAACACAACGGGTCAGGGGTCAGGCAGCGGGTCAAGCAGCATCTGTGAATGGAATGGACAGGTGGCGTTTCGTGTCGGGCCAACAAAGGCTGTTGGCTTAAAACAATTTATAAACACTGAATTCTAACCCTTGTCAGCACATTAGAAATTGCATTGCATGTTCAATTATCTGCCTGGTTGTAAAGAACACAAGAACATTGATGGACTGCGGTTGATGAAGCCATAAAGTAACGCGCCTTTCTCTCGCTGAGGAGACTTTGTGCTGCTCGCCGGGATGTGGATGCAGTCCCGGCGCACCCGTATGGGGCAGATTGTATGCGTCTGTGGGGCATTTAGGGCTGTGGGTCTTTGTTGGGCTGACCAATACACAGAGTCAGGCAGCATCAGTACAAGGAATGGATAGTCGATAGTCGCGGCCCCTTTTCAGTCACTTTATTTAGCTAGCTCGAATAAAATCAGTATATTATGATAATTTATCGTTGAAATATTTAGTATTTAACTCATTTAACTGTCTAATTCTTTAACGCATATGCTTGATGAAACTGATCCGGACTGTTCCTTCGTTGCTAGTTTCATGTGTTTACAAGTTTGTGCTTTTCAGCTCAATCTATCACTGTTCATATGAAAGATAATCCGTCACAAAATGAGAGATCCAATGTAAAATTGCCAATGAAATCGCTGGGAGGAGGATTCATGGTGTATTTTAGACAAGTTGGCGATATCAAAAGGGGTTTTAAAAATTAAGGCCGAACGTGAAAAGAATTCTCCGTTTCCCTGGAGTCAACGTTAAGCATCTATGTGATGAATAGAAAAAGGGATTTAAGAAAGCCATTGTAAACCGTCCTATTTCTTTTTCCGCGGATGTAAATGTAATAAAGGGCGGTTTATATTTCGCATTTCCTCCTGTTAAAAATCCACCGTCATCCAGCACATTGTCCTCCAAGGTAACGAAGCGAATCCCGCCACAACAAATGTCTTTCACCTTACAATGTGGATCGAGAAAAGGGTTAGTAAAAATCCGTGCCCTCCTATAATCTTTGCATTGAGTATTCCTCCTCCAATATGTAGCTTGAATTACGTGGAAATGTTTGTTAAGATGTCCGTGACTAATGTCTTTGTTTTGTCACTCTGCGAATACACTAGAGGATTGGACGCGGGTATTTTTTAAATTTTATTAGAAGTCATACACAGTAGTATCAACCAAGAATAATATAATACATTTCATGTACAACTTCTTGTTTTTAAATTTAATAATACAAAAAGTAGCAGAACCAAAAAAGAGAAAAAGTAAGTTAGATAAGATGGTGAAAGTAATAGATCGCGAAAAAGTGCAGTAAAAAGAGAGAGAAGTTAAAAAAGAAAAAAAAGAAAAAAAGAAAATAAGGAGATAACAAAAAAAAGTCAAACATTAAAAAGAAGATAAAAGGGATATAGCTGCTTCATATCTTTGCGCACCCTCACCCGGTTCTGAAACAGTAATTTCCAGGGTTATGTTGCACCATATGCTTGTAATAAATCGATAAATGGAGACCAAATCTTTAAGAATTGGTCTGATTTCCCTGCTCGGACGAATCTCATGTCTTCTAGGTGTAATATTTCAGACATATTTGTGAACCACATTTTAAGCGTTGGTGTTGGTGCATTTTTCCAGAATTTTAAGATAATTTTTTTGCCGTTATTAAGCCATAATTAAGGAAACTATTTTGGAACGAAGGGCCGACCTCCGTTGTTCCAAAGATAATCAGTTCTGCGTTGGGGTTCAGTTTTATTTTAAATACTTTTATAAAAATATCGAAAATTTCCTTCCAAAATTTCTGAAGTTTTATGCAAAAGACAAAAGAATAATAATAATAATAATAATAATAATAGATTTTATTTATATACCGCTTATCAGGACTCATTGTGCTATAGTTGCATCTTGAGATGAGCATTTGTCGCAGATGGGAGACACATTTCGAAAACAATTATTCAATTTAGGTTTCGAGTTATATAATCAGTGTAAAATTTTGAATTGAAGTAAGGTATGTCTTACATTAATCGAACATTTGTGTACATGTAGCAAATATTTATCCCATCTGTCTTTCGAGATATTTATAGATAATTCTTGTCCCAATCTCTTCTAATTGCATCAGACGGTGGTATCTCTATGTTTAAAATGATATTATACAAATATGATATTACATTTGTTGAGTCCGCCTTTCTGTTCATAGCTTCATCTAATATATCTGAAGACGAAGTGTTATGTTCTACTGTATGTTTTTTCAAGTAGTCACGGATTTGAAGGTATTTAAAGTATTGATTACTTTTCAGGTTGTATTTAAGTTGTAGTTGTTGAAATGTTAAAAGGTTTCCCATTTCATACATATCTCCAAACGTTTTAATTCCTATTCTTTCCCAATGTGTAAACGTTTTGTCGATAATAGATGGTTTAAACGTCGGATTATTAACAATAGGAGAGAGAAATAATAGGTTTCTTAATTTGAAAGTTAATTTTATTTGTTTCCAAGTTCGTATTGTACTATGAATAATTTGATTTTTCTTGTATATTGCATTATTCAATTTTATCGGTGAAAGCAGGATCGCTCCTATATTAAAAGGAGAGCAATCCTCTCTCTCCATTACTATCCAATCTACCTGTTGGGCAGAATTGTCCAACAATTAAATTACATTTTTGATATTCGTTGCCCAGTGATAGTACAAAAAAATGGGTAGTGTCAGTCCTCCGAATTCTTTGGGTTTACACAGGTGTCTTCTTTGAATTCTGTGGGATTTATAGTCCCATATGAAATTAGTGATATCAGAGTCGAGTTTTAAAAAAAATTCGGTAAATATATTGGTATTGATTGAAATAAATATAAGATTTGTGGCAAAAAAAATCATTTTTATGGCATGTATTCTGCCTATTAAAGACATCGGTAGTGTTTTCCAAAATTTAATCAACGCATTTAATTTAGTAAGTAAGGGCATATAGTTTGCATTGAATAAAGCTTTATATTTCCAGTCTTTGCTGGGCTCAACACTACACAGAGTCAGGCAGCATCAGTACAAGGAATGGATAGTCGATAGTCGCGGCCCCTTTTTCAGTCACTTTATTTAGCTAGCTCGAATAAAATCAGTATATTATGAAACAATTTATCGTTGAAATATTTAGTATTTAACTCATTTAACTGTCTAGTTCTTTAACGCATATGCTTGATGAAACTGATCCGGACTGTTCCTTCGTTGCTAGTTTCATGTGTTTACAAGTTTGTGCTTTTCAGCTCAATCTATCACCATTCATATGAAAGACAAAACCGTCACAAAATGAGAGATCCAATGTAAAATTGCCAATGAAATCGCTGGGAGGAGGATTCATGGTGTATTTTAGACAAGGTGGCGATATCAAAAGGGGATTTAAAAATGAGGCCGAACGTGAAAAGAATTCTCCGTTTCCCTGGAGTCAACGTTAAGCATCTATGTGATACATAACCATATAACCATATAACCATAACAGCACGGAAACAGGCCATCTCGGCCATTCAAGTCCGTGCCGAACATTTAAATTTTTTTTTTTTTTCAATTAAAAATAAAATACTTCCCCATTGTCCCATCTACCTGCACTCAGACCATAACCCTCCATTCCTTTCCCGTCCATATACCCATCCAATCTATTTTTAAAGGATAACATCGAACCTGCCTTCACCACTTCCACTGGAAGCTCATTCCACACAGCTACCACTCTCTGAGTAAAGAAGTTCCCCCTAATGTTCCCCCTAAACTTCTGTCCCTTAATTCTCAAGTCATGTCCCCTTGTTTGAATCTTCCCTACTCTCAATGGGAAAAGCTTATCCACGTCCACTCTGTCTAACATAGAAAAAGAGATTTAAGAAAGCCATAGTGAAACGTCCTATTTCCTTTTCCGCGGATGTAAATGTAATAAAGGGCGGTTTATATTTCGGATTTCCTCCTGTTAAATATCCACCGACATCCAGCACATCCCAGTTAACGAAGCCAATACCGCCACAACTAATGTCTTTCACCTTACAATGTGGATCTTGGGAAAGGTTAGTAAAAATCCGTGCCCTCCTATAATCTTTGCATTGAGTATTCCTCCTCCAATACGGAGCAAGAATTACGTGGAAATGTTTGTTAAGATGTCCGTGACTGATGTCGTTGTTTTGTTACTCTGCGAACACACTAGAGGATTGGACGTGGGTATTAATGAGGTCGGAAACCGCATACCTTGTTCAATTCGCTCTTCAGAGAGAGCTTCCGATCTCTTCTGGAATGGGGCGGACTCCGGCTCTGTACATGAGGGACATCGCCTGCCCGATTCTGGCGGCGTTGGGAATCCCCGGTAAGACCGATCACGCCGTTCAATGTGAACTGTTACAGTATGTCGCAACGCTATCGAGTGCTCTGTATTATGAAATTAATTTAACGGCGTAAGATTTGGCGCGGACACTGCTTTAAATAGAAATTTCGCTGCAATGTGTTCTTCCTCCAGCGAACCTGCTGACGGCTGCGATCCTGTGTCGGGGAAAGTGCGGTCTCACCACAGGAATCACCCATTACATGGTGGCGATGGCAATGACCGACATGATCGTGGTCATCTTTCACATCTTTCACGTACTGCTCAAAGAAATCTTCATTTACTACAACCCTAACTCCTTCCTCTCCCTCAGCACGGTGTGCCCTTCATACATACACCTGCGGACCGCCACACTGGACTATTCCGTCTGGTTAACTGTGTCCTTCACCTTTGACCGTTTTGTCAGCATTTGCTGCCGGAAGCTGAGACGCATCCATTGCACGGATAGGACGGCCGCCGCGGTCATCGTGTTCATGTGCGCACTGAGCTGGTTAAAGTACATCCCCTTTCAATTCTTGTACGAGCCACGATTCCACGTGGACAATGTGAACTGGGGGTGCCGGCCCAAAGTCGACTACTTCACCTCCATCTGGTGGGCTGCTTTCACCTGGATGTGTAGCGTCTCTCTCTCCTTACTCCCATTCGGTCTCATCGTACTCCTGAACGGTCTGACGGTCCGGTACATCATAGCGGCCAGCAGAGTCCGCGGGCGCCTGAAGTCACAGGAAGGCAAGGACAGTGAGTCGGAGAATCGGCAGAAGTCCATCCTATTACTCTTCACAGTGTCCGGCACCACCATATTACTCTGGACGACGGCGACGGTAACTTTGATCTGCAATCGGGTCTCAGTCAATCACGTGAGCGCGGATCTCACGAACCCCTCCAACATCGCCAACGAAGTGGGAATCTTACTCGTTCGGGTCAGTTGTTGCGCGAACACATTTATCTACGCAATGACCCAAAGCAAGTTCAGGCAGGAGGTGAAGAATGGGATTAAGATTTTAACACTTTTCATTATTAAACCCATTAAACTGGCGAGACAGTGAACTCTGAGTTGGCGATCGAACATGATGTCTCCCTTCTCTCTATTCTGATGAACGAACCGCACCATTCTTCGATAGGGTCCCGACCCGGAACGTCGCTTGTCCATTCCCTCCAGTGAAGGTGCCGACCCGAAGCGTTTCTCCAGAACTTTGTGTTTTTCTCAAAATTTGACATCTGCAATCATGGCCCGAAACATCGCGAATAGATTCCCTCCACAGTTCCTGCACGTCCCGCTACGATTCTCTAGCACTTTGTGTAGTTCTCAAAATTTCAGCTTCTTTAGGTCCCTTATTCTTTGCTCCAGTTATGTCCGCAGAGGTCCCGGTGAAAAGGAGTATTTATAGATGTTACCACAGAATACATATTAATGCGTTTAATCCGCCTCCACCATCCGCGCACTGTTTTCACCCTCTTATCAGATGAGACAAGCCTTCTTCGAGTCCCCCGCCTCCCGCGCCATAGTAAGGCGGTAGCCAAGCTGAAAAGAGTGCCATGATTTAGAGACTTGGACTTTAGGGAGAGATTGGGCTGACTAAAACTTTATTCGTTTGAATTTGTAACTGAATGATGATAATTTGGATGTGATTAAAATAATGAGAAAAATTTGCAGGGTGAATACACAGTCATTTACCCAGCGTATGGGAATCACAAACAAGGGAGCATACGTTTGTGAGAGGGGGGCCTCAGAGACAACCTTTTCACACGGACGCTAATGGGGATATTGAACGTGATGCAAGTGGAAGTAGTTGAGGAACTATGAAAATTAAAAGACATTTGGACAGGTACATGGATCCAAACGTTTTAGACGATTAAGGATGAAATGTGGGTACCTGTGACTGGCGTAGTTGGGCGTCTTGTCCGGCATGGTCAAATTGGGCAGAAGGAACTGTCTCCTTACTCTGTGGCTCTTTGGCTCCGTTCAAGAGTGACCCTGCGCTCCTTTTATAGTCCAGCCGTTGATTCTGAGCGCGTCTTTTCGGCCCATTATTTCACCCATTTTCGGCCCATTATTGCAGGTGAATATAAAGCAGGATAGTAAAAGCTTCTTTAGGTATGTGAAGAGGAAAAATTAGTTAAGACCAAAGTTGGACCCTTGAAGACCGAAAAAAGGTGAATTTATTATGGGGAACAAGGAAATGGCAGATGTGATGAACAGCTACTTTGGATCGGTCTTCGGTAAGGAGGACACAAACAATCTTCCTGATATAGTAATGGCCAAAGGATCTGGGGTGACGGAGGAACTGAAGGAAATCAACATTAGGCAGAAAATGGTGTTGGATAGACTGATGGGACTGAAGGCTGATAAATCCCCAGGGCCTGGTGGTCTGCATCCCAGTGTACTTAAGGAAATGGCTCTAGAAATCGTGGATGCATTCGTGATAATTTTCCAATGTTCTATAGATTCAGGGTCAGTTCCTGTGGATTGGTGGGTAGCTAATGTTATCCCACTTTTTAAGAAAGGCGGGATTGAGAAAACAGGGAATTATAGACCAGTTAGACTGACATCGGTGGTGGGGAAGATGCTGGAGTCAATTATAAAAGATGAGATAGCCGAACATGTGGATAGCAGTAACGGGATCGGTCCGAGTCAGCATGGATTTACGAAGGGAAAATCATGCTTGACTAATCTTCTTGAATTTTTTGAAGATGTAACTAGGAAAATGGAGAAGGGACAGCCAGTGGATGTAGTGTACCTGGACTTTCAGAAGCATTTGATAAGGTCCCACATAGGAGATTAGTGGGCAAAATTAGGGCATATGGTATTGGGGGTAGAGTGCTGACATGGATAGAGAAGTGGGTGGCAAACAGGAAACAAAGAGTATGGATTAACGGGTCCCTTACAGAATGGCAGGCAGTGACTGGTGGGGTACCGCAAGGCTCGGTGCTGGGACCGCAGCTATTTACAATATACATCAATGATTTGGATGAAGGGATTCAAAGTAACATTAGCAAATTTGCAGATGACACAAAGCTGGGTGGCATTGTGAACTGTGAGGAGGATGCTATGAGAATGCAGGTGACTTGGACAGGTTGGGGTAGTGGGCTGATGCATGGCAGATGAAGTTTAATAAGGATAAATGTGAGGTTATTACCTACAAAGGCAGATACTATCAAAATGGCGTCAAGTTGGGAAAAGGAGAAGTACAACGGGATCAGGGTGTCCTTGTACATCAGTCTATGAAAGTGAGCATGCAGAAAGCGAATGGCATTTTGGCATTTATACCAAGAGGAATCGAATATAGGAGCAAAGAGGTCCTTCTGCAGTTGTACAGAGCCCTAGTGAGACCACACCTGGAGTATTGTGTGCAGTTTTGGTCCCCTAATTTGAGGACTGACATGTTTCCTATTGAGGGAGTGCAGCGTAGGTTTACAATGTTAATTCCCGAGATGGCGGGACTGTCATATGCTGAGAGAATGGAGCAGCTGGGCTTGTACACTCTGGAGTTTAGAAGGATGAGAGGTGATCTCTTTGAAACATATAAGATTGTTAAGGGTTTGGACACGCTAGAGGCAGGAAACATGTTCCAGATATTGAGGGTGTCCAGAACCAGGGCCACGGTTTAAGTATTAGGGGTAAGCCATTTAGAACGGAGACGAGGAAACACTTTTTTTCACAGAGAGTTGTGAGTATATGAAATTCTCTGCCTCAGAGGGCAGTGGAGGCTGGTTCTCTGGATACTTTCAAGAGAGAACTAGGTAGGGATCTTAAAGATGGCGGAGTAAGCGGATATGGGGAGAATGCAGGAACGGGATACTGATTGGGGGTGATCAGCCATGATCATATTGAATGGCGGTGCTAGCTCGAAGGGCCAAATGGCCTACTCCTGCACCTATTTTCTATTGTCTATTGTTGTTACGGCCGCCAAAATTAAATACATCAAAGGCCAATAACATAATACAAAACCAGGTTCAAATGGAAATATTCTTTATTTTTCACTAACAACAAGAACTAAAACCTGGATCAAACAGAGGGGGGGTCGGATGGACTAGCAAACAAAAGATAAAGGGTGCTCTGGCCGACCACTCAATGGGCCGTCGGACCAGAGACTCTAAACCTGCCTCAGTGTTAAAATAAACCTGAAACAAAACCACGAAAACAATAATGCCAGTCCCATCCTTCCCAAGCAAAATAAGTTAATACAGAATGAAGAGTTACATAAAGAACCATATGCAATCAAACAAACTAAACCAACACCAGACTGCTGCCACCTGTCTGAGGGGGAAGAGAGAGACAGAGAGAGAGAGACTGCCAGTCACATGGTCTTTTTAAGCTGAGGCTCCGTCATCAGGCTCACGTGAAGCAGCTTGTGCCAGGAGCCTCCAAACAGGTCAGGAGCAGCCAGGCAGCAGGAGGTACTAATGGTAATCAGAGAAACAGGTTAGTACATAATTAACACCAGCAGAGGGAGCGCATAACAATTGTCTTTTGTCTAATATACAAATTCTTGGATCGTAATTTCCTTGCTGAATGTCTTTCGATTCCCTAATACCTTACCGGGAAAGCATACCTGTCGTCCCACTTGCACTCCCGAATTCCTTCTCCTAAATGCACTCCTGCAGCAAGGGGTTAAATTGATCCCAGTTCCATATACTAATATAGTGATCCTAACCAGAACTTCAGTATCCCATGTCAGCTGAAGTTTTTTCTTGCAACCTACACTGGCCTACACTGTAACTATCATGAGCTTGCGGACCCTGGGCCCTCTTATTTCACTTCTAAAAGCATCTTCTAATCAATATTCGATTTTAAAAAAACTTTGAAGTAATTCAGCGTCAGGCAGCATCTCTGCAGAAAAGGACGTTTCGGTCGAGACCATTCTTCAGATTGAGAGTCGGGGAAAACGGGATATATAGACAGCACATAGAACACACGAATGGAAGATATGCAAATAGCAACGATGATAAGGGAGAGGTGGAGACCACAAAGGTCCATTCTTGTCTGTGGGGAAGGTGATTACGAGTTATGTATCCAGTGAAACTCAACAAGACGACAGTGGAACTAGTCCGACGTCTAGGGTGGAGGAGGGACGGAGAGAGAGGGGATGCAAGCTTTACTCGAGGTTAGAGGAATCCATATTCATACCGCTGTGTTATAATCTTCCCAGGCGATATATGAGGTGTTGTTCCTCCAATGTGAGTTTGGCCTCACGCTGACAGTGGAGGCCCAGGATCGAAAGGTCAATATGGGAGTGGAAAGCGGAGTTAAAGTGTTTGCCTCGCGGAAGATCACATGGACCAAGGCGGACTGAGCGAAGATGTGGGTTATTGTTTACCATCTGCAGTTCCTTCCTGCACTTCGAATCAATATTTGCAGGTTCCCTGTATGATGCCATGAGAAAGTGTCCTTTCCACAATTTACAAGTTAACTTGTGAATAAGTTTATATTTTCCATAACCACCTTAAAACAGAAATAATTATGGCCATTGATCGCTATCTCTGGGAGAAAGAATAAACTGACTACACCATCCACATCTGTCCATCTATCCTCAACCTCCGGGGTTCCAGTGAAAACAATCAACGTCTGTCCAATCTCTCCTTGCAGCTGATACCCTCTAATTCCGGAAGCATTCCGTTAAACCTCGTCTGCTTCTTCTCAAACTCTTCACATCTTTCCTGTATTGGAGCCAATTGAACTGCAGGCTACACTCCAAATGTGGCCGAACGAACGTCATAGAGAACTGGATTTTACTTCGGAGTCACGTGAGTGACTACGTGTAGAGCCCGTCCAGCACGCATGCGCGACATTAGCGTTCACGCAGTGCAACAGCGACGACCGGGAGTACAGGCGCTCCAGCTACACGTCGGTGGAAAATAAACAGCGGACCATCAGGTAAGTCTTACTCTGAGGTCGTAATCAGCAAGCTGTGCTCTGCTCTGTATTCCACGGGAACTGGGAAAATGAGCAGCGCGGCAAAGGAAGAAAACCGCCCCCCGTTCGACTCCAACAGAATGGGAGTGTTCCATCAGTGGGGGGCGAGAGGCGGCACCTGGACCGCATATGCTGCGGCACACCCTCATCGAGACCGAGCCGAGCCCAGTCCCGCTAGCGCAGCCTGATGAGCGGCAGCGGGCTGGAGGAAAAGTAAGACAAAAAACAAACCGGCCGGTTATGTCTGACTCCGATGTGGAGGGTCAGCCTGAGAGCGGCAGAACTAGCCGCCTGAGCCGAATGGAAAGGCTCATGGAGCAACTGCTCCAGCGAGACTTGCTTCGGGAGTTGGAGCAATCTCGCCAGGGGGATCAGGCACTCCCACAGCAGTGCTCTACAATGCACTGGCCATCGCTTTCCCCTCAAAGCAGGGCAGCGTTGGCGACCAGGGCTGGGCTGGTCAGGAACAGGGGTCATTGGCTGAAGATGTCGGGAGTACGCTTGGGGTACAGGATCAGGAAGAGCTGCTGGGTGTGGAGATTCACTACGTGGTTACACCACGAGCAGGGCGGCCGTTGCAGCCAAAATTGGCGGCCAGCATTAACCACCTGTCCCTCAAACCTCTACAAGACAGGTACTTAATGAGGCACTAGAGCTGGAAAACTGCAGTTCGCTCAATGTACCGGCTGTTCACAGCCAAATCTGGGGGGGGGGGGTATATGGACAGAGTATCCGGAACCAGGAGCTAAAATCCTCAAGCTCCTGACGACAGGGATAACAGCCTATGCTCGTTCCGTGGATGGGGTGGATATGGCCACAAACCAGCAAGACACTCTGGCTCTGCTGTGCAACACCCAATATGAGATAAGCAAGGAGAGAATAAGACCTGCCCTCAATCCCAGGTTTGCAGGACTGCGTAAAACACCGGCCTCAGAGCCGCAGATCCTGTTATTTGGAAGGACAAGTGAAAGACCTGGAGGAAGAGTCCAAAGCATTTGGCCTCATGAGGGCAGGCCCCGGAACGAGCAGACCCACACAAAAAACCAGACGGCAGTACCCCACCGCGTCCACCAGTCAAGGTCAAATTTATGGAACTGGTGAAAGCTCGGGGTCCGCATACTATCCCCGAAAGCCTTTTTAGGCCAGGGCCCAGAGCGGACCCCATGGAAAATGCGCCACCCCCAATCAGCAGTACATCAGCAGTACATCCAGCAGTATAACGACGGATGAACAAACGGAAGAAAGGAACAGTACCATAACTATGGTGGTAGGTGGGTCTGGTTCCTACCAGCATGTAAATGGGGGAACTGTACTAACAGGAGGTGTCTCACGAATGATAGTTATATACTTAACAGTATTCGGGGATACAAAATAGAGTTCATTCAAGAAAACATGCCACCAGTTCAGCACGTACCCCAAAGGGTCTTTACCCTCTCAGTCAAAGAGAACTAGAGGCTCAAGCAGAACTGGTGAGGTTACTTACAAAGGGTGTCATTGAGAAATCCAAACATGAACCTTTGGAATTTGTCTCAAATATATTTACCAAAAGCAAAAAAGATGGTGGATGTCGCATCATCATTGACTTAACCTCACTAAATACCTTTGTTAAGTATGTACATTTCAAAATGGAAACATTTGTAACTGCTAAACAACTGATTTCCAAAGGATACTTTATGGCAAGCATTGATTTAAAAGATGCCTACTATTCAGTACCCATTCACAAGGGTCATCGCAGATACCTGAAAATTTACCTGGATGGGGCAACTATGGCAGTATAAAGTGTTGCCTAATGGGTTGACATCAGCCCTAGACTATTTACCAAGATATTAAAACCTGCCTTGGCAACATTAACGAAACAAAGACATATTGTCATGGCGTAACTTGATGATATCCTAATGGTAGGCAAAACCACGGAGTTGGCTAAATCATCTGTATTAGCTACCAAACAATTGTTTGAAACCCTGGGTTTGTCATACATCCAGATAAATCTGAGTTGACGCCATCCACAACTATGGACTATCTGGGATTCACAATTAACTCAATCCACATGTCTGTAACGTTGCCAAAAGGTAAAGCAGCAGAATTGGCACAGATGTGCAACAATTTAACGGTAAGCAATCGACCAACCATCCGACAAGTGGCAAGAGTAATTGTCAAAATGGTAGCAGCATTTTCAGCTACACAATTTGGACTCCTGCACTATCAGCACCTACAAAGGGCAAAAGTACAGGCGTTGAAACGACATGCAGGTCACTTTGACAGAACCATGAAACTACCCATTGAAGCAATATCAGAGCTACAATGGTGGATATAACACATTTGGCAGAGTTCCAGCCCTATCATCATCAATAACCCAATGTTAACTATAAAAACAGATGCCAGTGCTCAAGGCTGGGGAGCAACTAATACCATATCCAGCACAGGTGGTAGATGGACTAACCTAGACACATCTTTACTACAAACACTGGGCATAAATTATTTGGAAATGTTGGGTGCGTTTTATGGTTTTAAAGCATATTCTAGGAATATGCACAACTTGCATGTTCATTTACAAATTGATAATATCACGGTGGTGGCCTATATTAACCATATGGGCGCAATAAAATCGATCTCATGTGACAATTGGGTCAACACAATCTGGTAATGGTGGGTCGATAGACATATTTGGCTATCAGCAACTTACCTACCAGGTAAGCTAAATACAGTGCCAGGTCACGCAAATTCAATGATAAACACCGAATGGATGTTAAATCCTAGAGCTTTTGCTAAAATTACAAACCAATATGGCACACCAGATATCGATCTCTTTGCATCCAGACTAAATCACCACGTACCAATGTATGTCCCTTGGGAACCACACCCTGAGGCAGCAGCGATAGATGCATTCGCGCTGAACTGGGGGACCTATTTCTTCTATGCTTTTCCCCCCTTCTGCCTTAATCTGTAGGGTACTACGTAAAATACAGATGGACTCTGCTTCAGGTATTTTGATAGTACCAACTGGCCTACACACCCATGGTTCCCAGTGGTCCTCGACATGGTCATCGAAACTCCTATGACCTTTCCCAGTAGCCCAGACCTATTGACGCACCCTGTATCAGGCATAAGTCATCCATGCCATGACAAAATTAACCTACTGGGTTGAAGATTATCAAAAGACCACTGCTGAGACTGGGATTGTCTGACAGGACCATCAACATGATGACACTGTATGTCCACCAGGAAACAATACCTATCGAGCATCAGGAAGTGGGAAAGATACTGCTCGACTACTGGGACAACGTACTCATCTCCAACCATAACCAATGTACTGGAGTTCCTGGGGGACCTTCACCATAATGAAGGATTGAGCTACAGCGCCATCAATACTGCCAGACGTGCGCTGTCAGCCGACTTAAAACAGGTGCCAGGACAACAGGCCATAGGGTCTCACCCGCTGGTGATCAAACTCATGAGGAGTATCGTCAACTCCAACCCTCTTAGACCTAGGTATACACAAATCTGGGATGTCAGTGTGGTCCTGACATACCTAAGGGGATGGTCCCCAGCCAGGTCTCTCACCCTGGAAAAGCTAACCCTGAAAACGGTCATGCTGATGCCACTAGTCTCAGCACAAACAGTCCAGTCCCTCCACTTACTGCGACTGGACAGCATGGTTATAACACCAGACCGGGTCTCATTCACCATTCAGGAGCTGCTAAAGCAGAGCAAGCCAGGAACTTGAGTCTTAGTTATGGATTTCCGGGCATACCCACCTGACCTACGGTTGTGTGTCATGACTCACTTATTCACTTACATCAACACAACAAGGGATTCTCGAGGGAGAAAGAAAAGAAAAAAAAAAAAAAACCCTTATGAGTCAGCCACAAGAAACCTCATGGTTGGGTGTCGAGCCAAACCATCTCGAGATGGCTCAAGCAGGTACTGGGAGCTGCTGGAGTAGATACTGATGTATATACATCTCACTCCACCAGGGCAGCAACCACATCGGCGGCTAAAAGAATGAACATGGAGAAAACGTTCCAAACGTTCTACCACAAGCCGCTAGCAGAACCTGTGTTATTTGCAGAAAGAGTTCTAAAATCTGCAAAAATATATAATTTAAGCCCGGGGGAGCATTTTGTCTTTTGTTATTGTTTAATAGATACCATTATTGTTTACAAACAGATTATTGTTGATTACGATAACATACTTCCTCCCTTGAATGACTTTGGCAGCGAGTGAAGTATGAACTGTTACACGGTTTGAAATCACAGAGCTTTAAAATCTTCACGTAGTCACTCACGTGACTCCGAAGTAAAATAGTAAGATTAAACGAGAACTTACCAGTTTGAAGTTTGATCTGTATTTTATGAGGAGTTACGATGAGGGATTACGTGCCCTCCGCTCCCACCCTCAATTATAGATCAACTGGTATCTTAGTTCTCCTTTTCTTTACTATGTTTATTTCAATTATTGTGTTTCCTGTGATTCCACACCGCTGCTTTGAAGAATGTCGCGCATGCGTGCTGGACGGGCTTTTCACGTAATCCCTCATCATAACTCCTCATAAAATACAGATCAAACTTCAAACTGGTAAGTTCTCGTTTAATCTTACTATTATGACTTACTGACTTTTATACTCAATGGCATCTGGTTTATCGTATTTAATTTCTTTTGAATCTGATGAAAAGTTAGCAGTCTGAATGTTTAACGTTTACTCTCTCAATAAATGCAATCACATGCTGAATATTTCCAGACATTTATTGTGTTCTTTCCTTTAAGATTTCCAATATACAGGTATGTGTTTCTGTTCAGCTCAATCTTGTTGGTTATGTGAAATAGGTATCCGTTATACAATAAGAGAACTACTGAAAATAAATATATTACATTATTTGCAGCAAGTTTGCAACTTGGACTATATTGTGAATTGAAATACCGACATGGAATTATTCAGTAACACCAACCACTAACTTCAAGGTCCGTTGGGCAATGTTGAAGGTTACTCATTCGTATTACAAGAACAAATATCCGGGCTAACTGCTGTGATGTGCTCCATTCCCTTGGCTCTCGATAAAAATACATAATAGCGCGGATTATATTTATGATTTCCCAATTTTAAACTGCATTAACATCAGGCGTGTCTTTCGCCTGGTGAATGAAAAAGCAATTACCGACATAGGAAGAGTCCATTACATTGTATATTTGATCAAGAGACCGGTCAGTAATAAATCAGTGGCCTCCAAGACTGTTTTACATCGAGCAATAACCGAATGGCTTCATTTGTGTGGAAATGTTTGTTAAAATGTCCATTGTTTGTCATCGTTCGTACCCTCTTGGGATTTGGGGCGGTTATTAAAGAGGATTGGAGCCGCGAACTTTGATCCACTGTCCCTGTGTTTCCTGCCGACTGCGACTCTTTTAGTATGGGGCGTGCTCCGATTCTGTACGTGAAGGAGATCTTCTATCCGATAATGGCAGCGTATGGAATCCCTGGTTAGTCCGGACATTTTAGCTTTAGGTTTATTATTGTCATGTGTACAGAGGTACAGTGAACATTTTTGTTTTACACCTAATCCGATCAGATAATGCTGTACATAAATGCAATCAAATCAAGTCAAGTACAACAGATAGATAATCTAGTTGTTAAAGTAGCGAGATTTAATCGGATGATAGTAGATCCTTCTCTGTGAAAAGCACTCAGAGTTCCCCAAGTCTAATGTCAATCCGCAGTCCTTTCCTTCAATGTGTTGCTGCTCCGTTTCAACGGTATCGAGGGCTCTGTGTTCTCATGTCGTTTTCATCGAGTCTTTCCGTGCGCTGTTGCCGATGGCTGTCGGCGGCTTCGCTGCCTCCGTCGCCCTGTGTCCTTACGGCTTTGCGTTTCATCTCTTATAGGGGCCTCCATCGGCCCCGAGTCAGCTTGTAATGAATTGGGAGACTCTCATAATGCCGCTCACTTCCTATATGGGTAAAATTTCCTGGTCCGCATTCAGCGAGTTACTAAAGTTACTACACAGAATAGCTGGTATATGTTTCAACCCAGACCGTTCGAGTCAGCGGTTCTGGAGAACTGATGGACTTTTGGCATGGGTATTGGTGTGGGTGCCCAATACCAACCCGTGCTTGGATGTGAAGCTCTTTACACTTTAATGGAAGGCTATTTGGCAGCAAATATTAAATGCCCCTCAAATTCCCTCACAGGTGGAAGCAACATCGCTGCTGCATCAGCAAGGTCTACTCGATGTTGAAAGTTCTGAGCTCCATATCACGTTGTCATTTAGTGCAGTGCTGGGAGACCGTTCCACCAGGGACGGTGCCGTGGTTTTAATTCGAAATGGTGTATGGAACATATTTCGTTGATTCAATAGGAAAAGGGTTAAAGAGAGAGAGGAGGGACTTTTCTGTCACCTTCCTATTTGCCCAATATGATAAGGACGTTATGGGATAGTTGCCTTGTTCTATTTGCTGTAGCTTGCTGTGCTTATCCTATCAGGATGCATCACAGTTTGGTTTGGCAACAACTCTACCCATGACCGCAATAATGTTAATGGGGTTGTGTATTCGCCCACATCGTCGCACAGTCCAGTCTCCCCACCAACTCCATCTACAGTTCACGCACTTTCGGGAAACTAGCCAACACAAGCAAGGACCACTCGCGCCCAAGTCATTCCTTCTTTTCCTCTCTGCTATTGGGAAGAAAACACAAAGCTTGACACTGCGGACCACCAAATGCAGATTCAGAAACTGCTTCTTCTCCGCTGCGAGCAGTCGACTTCTCGTAAGATAAGATAAAGACCGGATCTCCTGACCCACCTCATTGTGGCGTATGTATTGTTGATATCTGCACTTTATCGGTAACGGTAACGCCAGAACGGCATAACCCTCTTTTATGTAGAGAGATATGGATTCTTTCTTACTACCTGTTGTACTTGTGAATGGCGGGCACACCAAGCCTTCCACTGTATCTCGGTACGCGTGACGATAATAAACTGATGCCAACACTAATGCATCTCGAACGCAAAAGCTACAACATAGGGTGTTGGGAAAATGAATCAAAACAAATCCGTTTCTGAAGAATTTCACCAGGCAGAACCAAAAATCACAGGGAAATGACCAGTCGGGCAGGTGGTCAAAACATCAGCAGAGGCGAAAACTTCATGCTGCTCGTAACGGAGGAAAGAAGAAAAATGCACGTGAAACGACTTACTGGAGAATATAGGGCATTAGAAACAGGATCGTGTTGGTAGGCAGTGGAAATCTGGAGGGAATACGTCTGGAGCAGTCGATGGAGTCACGAAGAGGAAAGGTAAGGAGGCATTTTCAAGAAGGTTGTGAATATTTAGTCGATTGTCAACATGTTTCGATTCTCCCTCTCCCTCTCCCTCTCCCTCTCCCTCTCCCTCTCCCTCTCCCTCTCCCTCTCCCTCTCCCTCTCCCTCTCCCTCTCCCTCTCCCTCTCCCTCTCCCTCTCTCTCTCTCTCTCTCATCCAGCTATTTAGACTGGTTCACTGGTGTAACATGGAAAGAGGCCCTTCGGCCCACCGTGTTCGCGCCGACCATCGATAATGCGTCCGCACTAGTTATATATTATTGAATGTTTTTCTTCCCCTCCCCACGTATTAGTGATAATTTTTCACGGAAGCCAGTTATCTTATAAATGTTCAGGTCTTTGAAACGTGGGAAGAAACCGCAGTTCTGGGAGGAAATCCACTCGGTCACAGTGTGAACATGCAAACTCTACAGAGACTACATCCGAGGTCAGGATTAAACCCGGGTGTCTGGCGCTATGAGTCAGAATCTCTCCCAGATGCGCCACTGTGGCGCTCCATCCAAAGGGGTCGTTGAACAGAACGCGGCCTCTTTCCCCGCTGTTACACTTGGTGGCTGACTAACCGGGCATTTCTCTCTGCTTTCTGGTTTTTCCAGCGAACGTGGTGACGGCTGCGATCCTGTACCGGGGAAAATGCGGAGTTTCCAAAGGTATCACCCGTTACATGGTGTCGATGGCAATGTCCGATCTGCTCGTAATCTTATTTCAAGTGTTGCTCCAATCTATGTTTACTACAACCCCAACGCCTTCTTCATCCGCAGCACAGTGTGCCCTTCGTGTGTGTACCTGCGCATCCTTACACTGGACTATTCCGTATGGTTAACCTTATCCTTCACTTTTGACCGTTTTGTCAGCATTTGCTGTCCGAAGCTGAGACTCACCTATTGCACGGACAAGACGGCCGCCGTGGTCATTGTGTCCTTGTGTGCGTTGAGCTGCTTAAAATACATCCCATTTTATTTCATGTACGAGCCACGCTTCACCATGGACAATGTGAACTGGGGGTGCCGGCTCAGACCCGCCTACTTCACTTCCATCGGGTGGGTTGTTTTTTCATGGATGTGTAACATTTCCCTCTCCTTACTCCCTTTCGTCCTAATCCTGCTTCTGAACGGGCTGACTGTCAAGAACATCATAGCGGCCAGCAGGGTCCGCCGGCGCTTAAAGGGACAGGATGGCAAGGACATCGAGTCAGAGAATCGGCGTAAGTCCATTGTCTTACTCTTCACGGTGTCGGGAACCTCCATATTACTGTGGACGGCGGGAGCGGTAACTTTCATCTGTACCCGAATTACTATTAATTTTGTGGGCTCGGATCTCACAAGCCCCTCGAATATCGCCAATGAGGTGGGGGTCTTGCTCATTCGTGTCAGCCCCTGCGCCAATACCTGTATCTATGCAATGACCCAAAGTAAATTCAGACAGGAGCTGAAGACCGGGATGAAAAGTCGTATTCATTTTTTTACGAAACCCACGAAAAGGACGCGGCAGTGAGCCGAATATTGGAGTTCGAATATAACGCCGCTATTCTGTATATTCCCCTCACTAATACGCACTATCCCGAGTCTCCTGTTCCGTCCAGAATCGACTTGTTGAACGACAGTCCATAGATTATAGCGTTTTATCCTGACCCCAAACGGTTAGAGCTCAGGGACACCAAAGCCTCTTACAGCATATGTCCGCTGCATCTTGCCCCGCTGAGGGTATTGTCCCGATCTCCCAACCTACCTCATGTGGTCTCTGCACTTAACTAATGCGTACTGTCTCGGTTGTATGTAATATTGTAACCACGTAGCATTATTTCCGGCGCTGTGGTTATCTTTCCCTTAGCACGACCTATTGTATTTGTTTATGGTTTGATTGTACCCATGAATGGTATGACATAAACGGATCCCACGCAAACATGTATCTCGCGGCGATAATAAACCAATGCTAAAACCAATTTCTCGCCTCGATCTGTGCGCTACATTGAAACATAACCATTGGCATCGAACAATATCATCACATTTTCAATCCTCATTTCACAATGTGTCAAATTAAAATCAATGCATTACAATAAGGTGGACAGATGTCAACATTATTCGGAAATTGGAAACGATAATGACTGATGTGTTCGTGGTCAACTCTTTTAAAAAATATTTTTTTAAATTAAAAGCATATGTACAAATAGTAATAAACGACGAACTGGTTACAGAGTTCTTACATAGCTTCAATTTTTAAAGATTTTTTTAAAGAAAAAATAAAGAAAGAAAGAGATAAGAGAAACTATAAACTAATAGAAAGAAAGCAAGAAAGAAAGAAAGTTTACAAATATAAAGATTGTGGAGATAGATCCGGGAGATGTTGAGTATAGTTGTTCATCCAACCCTACACTCAAGTTTTGACTTTAATTTTGTGTTAACATATAAGTTTGTTAAGGGCTTGGACACGCCAGAGGCAGGAAACATGTTCCCGATGTTGGGGGAGTCCAGAACCAGGGGCCACAGTTTAAGAATAAGGAGTAAGCCATTTAGAACGGAGACGAGGAAACACTTTTTCTCACAGAGTGGTGAGTCTGTGGAATTCTCTGCCTCAGAGGGCGGTGGAGGCAGGTTCTCTAGATGCTTTTAAGAGAGAGCTAGTTAGGGCTCATAAAATTAGCGGAGTCAGGGGATATGGGGAGAAGGCAGGAACGGGGTACTGATTGGGGATGATCAGCCATGATCATATTGAATGGCTGTACTGGCTCGAACGGCCAAATAGCCTACTCCTGCACCTATTGTCTATTGTCTATTAAATCAGTTTACGTTTTAAAAAATCAATAAATGGAGACCATATTTTTAAAAAAATATTCTGATTTGTCAATTAAGACAATTTTTTTTTTTCCAAATGCAAGGTCTCGGTCATTTCCGTAATTCACATTTTAATAGTGGGGGTTGCTGTTTTTTCCCAAAATTTAAGTATTAATTTTTTCGCAGTTATTAAACTGTAATCAAGAAAGTGTCCCTGGTTTATCGTAAAGTTTGTGCTATGTTCTGATAATCCTAATATTATTACTTTTGGATCTGGGTCCAGTTTATTATCGATTACTATAATTATAAAACCTTCCGAGTGTTTCCCAATCAGAAACCTTGGATGAACTTTCAGATCCGCACTCTTCTGAAGTGCAGACAACGGGCATTCACGTATGATGATACAGTGGCCTACAATAATTCCAGATACGACCTTGGTAAGGCCATCAAAAAGGCCAAAAGGGACCTGCTCCAAGCTGGAGGATGAGGCAGATGTTCGGCAGCTGTGGCGGGGCCTGAATGCAATCACCTCCTAAAAGGCGAAACCAGGAGGCAGCTCGAATGTCGGCGAAACATCACTCCCTGACGAGCTCAATGCGTTTTACGCACGCTATGATAGGGAGAATACTGATGTGCCTTCCCGAGCCCCCATTCGCTGTGATGGTATTTCAGTCTCAGTCACAGAGGCCGACGTCAGGAAATCCTTCAGAGGGGTGAACCCTCGTAAAGCGCCTGGACCTGATAGTATACCCGGTCGTGTTCTAAAAACATGTGCGGACCAACTGGCTGGAGTTTTTACGGACATTTTCAACCTCTCACTTCTGAGGTCTGAGGTCACCACCTGCTTTAAGAGGGCATCAATTATACCAGTGCCCAAGAAGAGTAAGGTGACGTGCGTCAATGACTATCGACCAGTGGCACTAACGCCTCTGGTGATGAAGTGCTTTGAGAGGTTGATCATGGAGCAAATCAACTCCTATCTCGACAAAAATCTGGACCCACTGCAGTTCGCTTACCGCAACAACAGATCAACGGTGGATGCGATCTCGCTGGCCCTCCACTCTGCTCTGGACCACTTGGACCACAAAAACTCATATGTCAGGCTGTTATTCATTGATTACAGCTCGGCATTTAACACAATTATCCCCTCCAAGCTGGTTACCAAACTCGCAGAACTGGGTATCTGCGCATTCCTCTGCAATTGGATCCTCGACTTCCTCATTCACAGACCACAGTCTGTTCGTATTGGTGGAAATGTGTCAGCCTCGATAACAATCAGCACGGGAGCATCTCAAGGCTGCGTGCTTAGCCCCTGCTGTACTCACTCTATACTCATGACTGCGAACTCCATCATCAAGTTCGCTGACGACACCACCGTTGTGGGACGTATCACTGATGGGGATGAGTCAGAGTATAGAAGAGAGATCGAGCAACTGTCCATATGGTGCCAGCACAGTAACCTGGCTCTCAACACCAGCAAAGCCAAGGAACTGATTGTGGACTTTGGAAGCAGTAGGATGGGGACCCACAGACCCGTTTATATCAACGGGTCGATGGTTGAAAGGGTCAAGAGCTTCAAATTCCTGGGCGTGCACATCTCTGAAGATCTTTCCTGGTCCGAGAACACTGATGCTATTATTAAGAAAGCACATCAGCGCCTCTACTTCCTGAGAAGATTACGGAGAGTCGGTTTGTCAAGGAGGACTCTCTCTAACTTCTACAGGTGCACAGTAGAGAGCATGCTGACCGGTTGCATCGTGGCTTGGTTCGGCAACTTGAGCGCCCTGGAGAAGAAAAGACTACAAAAAGTAGTAAACACTGCCCAGTCCATCATCGGCTCTGACCTTCCTTCCTTCGAGGGGATCTATCGCAGTCGCTGCCTCAAAAAGGCTGGCAGTATCATCAAAGACCCACATGAGACTTCTCCTGGTTAAATAAAGGTTAAATAAATAAAATAAAAATCATCCTGGCCACACACTCATCTCCCTGCTACCTTCAGGTAGAAGGTACAGGAGCCTGAAGACTGCAACGACCAGGTTCAGGAATAGCTACTTCCCCACAGCCATCAGGCTATTAAACCTGGCTCGGACAAAACTCTGATCATTAATAACCCATTATCTGTTATTTGCACTTGATCAGTTTATTTATATAATGGTATATGGACACAAAGATCTGTTTTGTAGTAAATGCCTACTTTGTTCTGTGTGCTGAAAGCAAAGCAAGAATTTCATTGTCCTATCAGGGACACATGGCAATAAACTCACTTGAACTTGAACTTGAACTTTATAGATAATTGAAAAAATGTCCGTCCAAAAATTTTGCATTTTTATACAAGTTACAAAAGTGTGAGTTAAGTTGGCTTCTTGAAATTGACATTTATCACAGAGAGGGGGAATGCATGGGAAGATCCTGTTTAATGTTGTCTTCGAATAGTGTAATCTATGTAATATTTTAAATTGTATTAAGGAATGTCTCGCGTATAACGAGCAATGATGTATATATTGTAAACTTTCATCCCATGTGTCTTTCATTATGGGTTCTTCCTCCCATGTTCAGTTCTTCCTCCCATGCTCGTCTATATGACTCTGATGATGGAATGTCAGTATCTAAAAGGGTATTATAAATATAAGATATTAATTTATTTGTATTGGGATGTCGGTTCAGACATTCATGAAGGATTTCTGGACCCCTAAATCTATAATCTTGCGTATGTAATTTTACATAATCTCTAAGTTGTAAATATCTAAAAAAATATGAACATGTAATTCGTACTTCTGCTGTAATTCCTGAAAAGAGAGAAAAGTCCCCTTTTGATAAAGGTCTCCCACCATTTTAATTCCATGAATTTTCCATTGAACAAATCGTCTATCTAAGACAGACGGTCTTAAAGAAGGGTTATTTGCAATAGGGAGAAAGAGAGATAAATTACCAAATTTTAAAGTAAACTTTAATTGTTTCCCGATACGGATAACACTATTTATAATCGGATTTCCTCCATATGCTTTTTATTCAAATTTATTGGAGCTAAAAGAATCGAGCCTATGTCAAAAGGTAAACAATCCGCCTTCTCCATCTTTAGACAATCTAGCTGCTGATCAGTGTCATCCAGCCAGAAGGTTATATTTTTAATATCAACCGCCCAATAATAAAATAGAAAGCTTGGTAAAGCTAATCCTCCATTAGATTTAGACTTACATAGATGTCTTTTATTTATTCTATGGGTTCGTGTTCGACTCTGTTGGGACCCGCGACCACTGTCATATCAGCTTTGAGATAACTATAGGGAACGACATGGCAGGCCCGCGAGTTAAAATTCTGGATTGGTGCAAGCTCAACTTTGATGATACCCACAGACAGGAACTCACACAAGTTGATCCGACTAGGGATGCTTTAATGGTGTGATGACTGGAGTTCAGCGCATGCATGTGCCTGTTAGACTGAAGGGAAAGATAGGTGAGCATAAACATGAGTGATGAGAGAAACTGAGGCTTTGGTCAGGAAAATGAAGGAGGCATGGGACGGGTATAGGTGGCTGGCATCATGTATATTCCTCAATGAGTTTTGGGAGCTGACGAACAGACTTAATAAAGAAACCAGGAGGGCAAAAAGGGGGCAGGATATAACGTTAGCAGATAATATCAGGCATCATCAAAAGAATGTGTGTGCACATTAAGGGAAAGTTGGTAACTGGAGAGAGAATAAGGTCCCAGAAAAAACAAACCCGAGATGGCAATGTCCTCAATGAGTATTTATCCTCTGTTTTTACCGTGGAGAAAGGCACAACAACTGTAAATCTTAGGGGCAGTCAATGGCAGTGTCTTGAGGGCAGTCGATATTATGGTGGAGGAGTAACTAAGGCGCCTGAAGGTAGACATATCTCCTGGATTTGATCAGATATATCAGGGGACGCTGTCGGAAGCCAGATAATAATTACATGCGCCCTGCGCCACAAGTACGTCATAATTAAAAACGGGTCAAGTCAAGTCAAGTCACATTTATTTATATAGCACATTTAAAAAACAACTCTCGTTGGCCAAAGTGCTTTATATTTGTTATAAGAATAATATAAACAAACAAACTACATACATATATACATATAGCCCTCGCTCAGAGGACGTCAAGAAAGGCTTGGTAGTAGAGATAAGTTTTTGGTCTTGACTTAAAGGAGTCGATGGAGGGGGCAGTTCTGATGGGATGGGGGATGCTGTTCCACAGTCTAGGAGCTGCAACCGCAAAGGCGCGGTCGCCCCTGAGCTTATGCCTAGACCGCGGGATATTCAGCAACCCCAAGTCGGCCGATCTGTGGGACCTGGAGGTGGAGTGGTGGGTGAGAAGACTTTTAATGTAGGTGGGGGCAAGCCCATTGAGGGCTTTGTAGACATAGAGGAGGATCTTGAAATGTATACGGAACCGCACAGGGAGCCAGTGGAGAGAGGCCAGGATCGGGGTGGTGTGGTCCCTTTTTCGGGTGCCCGTCAATAGTCTCGCTGCGGCGTTTTGGACCAGTTGCAGGCGGGACAGGGAAGATTGGCTGATGCCAGTGTAAAGAGAGTTGCAGTAATCTAGGCGGGAGGAGATAAATGTGTGGATGATCTTTTCGAGGTCATCAAAGTGGAGGAATTGTTTTATTTTAGCTATCGTCCGAAGCTGAAAGAAGCTAGCTTTTACCACGGCATTGACTTGTTTGTCAAATTTCAGTGCTGAGTCAAATATCACGCCAAGGTTTTTGACGTGAGGTTTGAGTAGTGGGGTAAGGCTTCCAAGGCTATATGCTATCATTTTGATTGAGTCCGAGGGGCCGAGAAGGATGACCTCAGACTTAATCTCGCTTAGTTGGAGGACGTTCTGGGCCATCCAACACTTTATACCCTCGAGGTAGCGGGTAACGTTAAGGGTGAGATGCCGGAAGATTGGTGGTTAATGTTTGTATCGCAATTTAAGAATGGCTGCAAGGAAAAGCCTGAGAACTATAGTCCAGTTAGCCTAACATCTGTGGCGGGCAAGTAAATGGATAAGATCTGTATGCATTCGAGATTCAAGATTCAAGAGATTCAAGAGAGTTTATTGCCATGTGTCCCAGATAGGACAATGGAATTCTTGCTTTGCGGCAGCACAAGAGGATATTGTAGTCATAAATACATATCAGATCAGTGTGACCATATATATATATATATATACACACACATCAATAAACACATAAAGTGCAATAGGCTGTTACAGTTCCGAGTTTGTTTGAAGTGTTTAATAATAGTCTGATGGCTGTGGGGAAGTAGCTGTTCCTGAGCCTGGATGTTTCAGATTTCAGTCTCCTGTACCTTCTACCTGATGGCAGCGGAGATATGAGTGTATGAGCAGGATGGTGTGGGCCCTTGATGACGTCCTTGAGGCAGCGACTGCGATAGATCCCCTCGATGGTAGGGAGGTCAGAGCCGATGATGGACAGGGCAGTGTTACAACTTTTTGCAGCTTTTTCTGCTCCTGGACGCTCAGGTTGCCGTACCAAGCCACGATGCAACCGGTCAGCATGCTCTGTACTGTGCACATGTAGAAGGTCGAGAGAGTCCTCCTTGACATACCGACTGCGGAATCTTCTCAGGAAGTAGAGGCGCTGGTGTGCTTTCTTTATGATTGCATCAGTGTTCTGGGATCAGGAGAGATCTTCAGAAAGAAGCACGCTCAGGGATTTGAAGTTCTTGACCCTTTCCACATCGACCCGTTGATACAAACGGGACTGTGGGTCCCCATCCTACCCGTCCCGAAGTCCACATTCAGTTCCTTGGTTTTGCTGGTGTTGAGAGCCATGTTATTGAGCTGGCACCATTTGGTCGATCTCACTTCGATATTCGGACTCGTCCCCATCAGTGATACGTCCCACAACAGTGGTGTCGTCGGCGAACTTTATGGAGTTCGCACTATGTCCGGCTACGCAGTCATGAGTATAGAGTGAGAACAGCAGGGGGCTGAGCACGGAGCCTTGAGGTGCTCCCGTGCTGATTGTTATCGAGGATGACACATTTCCCTAATACGGACATACTGTGGTCTGTGAATGAGGATGTCGAGGATCCAATTGTAGGGGGATGAGTAGAGACCCAGATCTGAGAGCTTGGTAACCAGCTTGGAGGGGCTGATGGTATTAAATGCCGAGCTGTAATCAATGAATAACAGCCTGGCATATGAGTTTTTGTTGTCCAAGTGGTCCAGAGCGGTGTGGAGAGCCAGTGAGATCGCATCCACCGTTGATCTGTTGTGGCAGTAAGCGAACTGCTGAGGGTCCAGATATTTGTCAAGGTGTGAGTTGATTTGCGCCATGATCAGCCTCTCAAAGCACTTCATCACCACAGACCTTAGTGCCACTGGTCGATAGTCATTGAGGCACGGATCCTTGCTCTTCTTGGGCACCGGTATTATTGATGCCCTTTTAAAGCAGGTGGGAACCTAAGACCTCTGAAGTAAGAGGTTGAAAATGACCGTAAAAACTCCAGCCAGTTGGTCCGCACAGGTATTTAAAACAGGCCCGGGTATACCATCAGGTCCAGGCGCTTTCTGCGGGTTCACCCCTCTGAAGGATCTTCTGACGTCGGCCTCTGTGACTGTGACCGAAATACCATCACGGTGAATGGGGGCTCGGTAAGGCACATCAGACAGACAGGGGTGATTATGGATAGTTGCCATTGTGTTGAACGTGGGACATCGTATTTCACGAGTCCTGTTGACTTTTGTGATGATATAACCAAAAAACGTGATGAGGACGGAGCTGCAGACGTTGTCTTTCTGGATTTCAGCAAAGCTTTTGATGAGCTTCCGTGTCGTGATCTACTCTGAGACGTTAGATCGCATAGACTCCCGGGACATGAGCCGACTGAATGGAATATTGGGATCATGGAAAAGCATGGTGTTGCTGGAAAGTTGGTTCGCGGACTAGAGGCCCGTGACAGTTGTGTCCCTCTAGTATCGGTGCCGGGCCCAAAGCTCTTTGTTGTTTGTATTAAATATTTGGATGAAAATGTACAAGGTAGGATTAGTAAATGTGCGAATCCATACAAGTGGATTGTATTGTAGAAAGCGAAGATGGTTATGAAAGATAACAGCAGGATCTTGCACAGATGGGCAAGTAAGCTGAGGAACAGTTAGTGGTGTTTAATGCAGATATGAGTGAGGTGTTGCATTTTGAGAAGTGAAACCGGGACAGGGACTTTACAATAAATGATATGGCTCCAGGGAGATTAGAGAGATTAGAGATTCCTTTATTTGTCATTCAGACCTTTCGGTCTGAACGAAATTTCGTTGCCTGCAGTCATACATATAATAATAAATGACAAAGCACACAATAAACACAAATTAACATCCACCACAGTGAGTTCACCAGGCACCTCCTCACTGTGATGGAGGCAAAAGTCTTAAAGTCTCTGTCTCTTCCCGCTTTCTTCTCCCTCTGCGCTGAGGCGATCCAGGCCTCTGATGCTGTGGCCCCGCCGGGCGACGGTAAGCCAGTCCAGCGGCCGAATCCGTGCTCCGCGATGGGCCGGCTCAAACTCCGCGGCCCGGGGTGGTCGAAGCTGCCGAAGCTGCCGCCCTCCAGTCCAGCGGACGCAGCTGTAGTTGCGTGAGCCCCAGAAAAACAGGTCACCAACCTGTGACCTGCGCGCTCCCGACGATGTCGTCCACTGGGCCCGCGGCCGAGCCTCCGGCTTCAGGTCGCCACCAGTGTCCTCGGTCGCCACCGCCGGAACGCCACCGCAGCTCCGAAGCCGGCCAGCCTCGCGCTCCCGAAGATGTCGTCCACTGGGCCAGCTGCGGCCGAGCCTCCGGATTCAGGTCGCCACCAGTGTCCTCGGTCGCCACCGCCGGAACGCCACCGCAGCCCCGAAGTTGGCCAGCCTCGCGCTGTTAAGTCCTGGCTCTGCCTCCGGAGCCTCGAGGTCGGTCGGTCGCTCGCAGTTGGAGTTGGAGGCCAGCATTTCCGCCATTTTGGCCTCAGCGCAGACGGAGGCAGAGAAGGGGGATACGACAAGAAAGTCGCATTCCCCCGAAGGAAGAGACAAAAGTCATGTTTCACCCCCACCCCACACATACACAACCCAATAAACTAAAATTTAACTGAAACAGGACAAAAGAAAACAATAAAAAAAAGTAAAAACAGACGGACTGCAGGCTAGCCGCTGCTGTACGACAGCGCCGCCACTTCCGGAGTGTTGTGGAGGAGAGCTATCAAGGAGTGCAGGTACTAGTTCCTAGAAAGTCGCTCCACAGGCAGATGGAGGGGACAAGAAGTCTTCAAGCACAGTGGTCTTCATCAGTCAGCGCATTGACCATAGAAGCTAGGATGTTATTTTACAGTTCTATAAGGTTGATTACATCACTTTTGGAGTATCGTGCTCAGTTTTGGTCACCCTGCTATGGGAAAGATGGCGTTTAGAAAGAAAGAATTCAGAGAAGATTTACGGAGATGTTAGCAGAGCTTATGGCCGCAGCTATAGGGAGAGGTTGGGCAGGTCAGGGCTGTATTCCTTGGAGCACAGGGGGATGAAGGGTAATCTTACAGCGGTATATAAGATCGGGAGGGGAATTAATTGGGTCGATGCACAGAATCGTTAACCTAGACTAGGGGAAATCAAGAACCAGACGTCTTTGCCGTTAAGTGAGAGGAGGAATATTTAATATGAATCTGAGGGACAAACTTTTTGCACAGAGGGTGGTGGGTATATTAAATGAGTTGCCAGAGGAGGTAGTTGAGGCAGATATTATGACATCATTTCAAAGACATTTCGACAGGTGCGTGGACAGGAAAGATTCAGATGGATATGGGCGAAACGCGGGCAGGGGCGACTAGTCTGAATGGGGCACTGCCGTCAGCATGGGCAGGTTAGGCCAAAGGGTCCAGTTCCGTGCAATGGGACTCTATGACCAGTTTACTTGTGGCCTCTGTCACGCGATGGAGGAGTTCCGGGACAAAAAGGTCAGTTTGGGAATTGGAAGGGGAATTAGCAATGGGAATGTCTATTAGACGTTGGCTGACCGAGCGCGGGTGTTTAGCAAAGCAGTCGCCGATGCTTGGCCTCGTCCATATACAGGGGGGCACATCGGGAACTCCGGATGCAGGAGATGATGTTAGAGGTGCATATGAACTCCTGTCCCAACTGGAAGGACAGCTGGGGTCCCTGAATGGAGGTAAAGAGACAGGCATTACACCTCTTGTATTTTCAGGGTAAAGTACATGGGGAGGGTTGTAGTTTGACTGCGAAGGGACAAACCCGAAAAATGAAAGAACACTTCATATTCCACTTGGGGAGCTGACAAGCAAACGGTGTAAACATTGAATTCCCCAATTTTGGGTACTGTCTCGTAAACACCCCGTTCCGTCTTGACTTTTCCCCCAAGACCCCCAGACTTTATTCCAGATTTACCTCATTTTAGTTTTAGTTTTAGTTTAGAGATATAGCAAATGTATTGTGCCTTCTTCCCATTAGCGCCATTGCTGATGAGAGAAATCCATAAACAATCACACAAACACGTCGGGCCCGTGACCAAGGATAATCGACGGACATATGATCAGACATTCTTGGGAAATGGAAATGCACAACTTGCCGCTTTGAAGTCACCACGCCCTTTGACTTTAAAAATATCATATTTGAGAAATGTATATTTGTTCGTCATCCACCTGAAAATCTGAAAATGAGGCAGGGTCTCGACCGGAAACATCTCCAGAGATTTTGCCTGATCCGCTGAGTTACGACAGCATTTTGTGTCTACCTTCGATTTGAACCAACATCTACAGCTCTTTCATACACCTGAAAATCGAACTATCTTCTTTCTCCACTGAGGCTGAGACCTTCCATTATCCTCTGGTTGTACTTCTGATGCCCAGGACCGCTACTATTTTGCATTTTAATTTGTATCTCAACAATTAATGACAAACTCGCTTCCTGTTTTCAATCACCCCTCCCAATGCTCCCGCCAGGATAGCTGTTACCAGGGATTCGATTTATTTTACTGCCAATGGAAGCTTGTAAACCCGAGAGACTAATTGTTCCTCCCTCCATTTTTTCAACCAAATTCTGAGTATTTCCAACCATATGTTGTGCTTTTTTTTTTCAAATTTACAACAGTTTGTGGCTTTCAGCTAAATGTTACCGTTTAACTGAAGCAGTTAATCGGTCACAAAATATGAGATCTAAGGAGATTGATATTGCTGACGGGAGTATATGTTCTAATTCCGACTTTGAGGTGATATCAATAGGGGATGTGTAATTTATAACCGCACACCTATTACAGGGACTTCGTGGTCCTTTTCCCTGGGTTTAACATTAACCATTCATATTTGACATAAAATGAAACGACCTGAGCAAACCATTGTGAAATATCCTATTCATTCTTTCTTGTGTATAAATGTGATAAAACACGGATAATATTTCGGATTTTCCCCGCGTTAAAAGTCCTCCGACATCCAGCACATCGGCCGCCCAGTGAACGAAGCGAATCCCGCCAAATGAATTTGAAATGCCCGCCATCTCACATCATTGATCGAGATACAGGTTAGTAATAAGCACATGTTCTCCTACAATCTTGGCAAGGAGTATTGCTCCTCCAATGAGGAGTTAAAATTCACAAGTTCACAAGTAATAGGAGTAGAATTGGGACATTCGGCCCATCGAGTCTACTCCGTCATTGAATCATGGCTGATCTTGCCTCCTAATACCATTTTCCTGTCTTCTCCCCATAACCGCTGACACCCGTCCTAATCAAGAATTTGTCAATCTCTGCCTTAAAAATATCCACTGACATGGATCCACAACCCTCTGTGTGGAATTGCGTGGAAATGTTTGTTCAAATGTCCATGACTAACGTCATTGTTTCATCACTCCGTGAATACTCTGGAGGGTTGGCGCGAGTATTAATGAGCATTGGAGTCGCGCTCCTTGCTCCATCGTGTTAGCACAGAGAGCTGCTGAGATCATACAGAATGGGGCGGGCTCCGATTCTATACATGAAGGAGATCTCCTATCCAATTCTGGCGGTGTTTGGAATCCCTGGTAAGTCCGGGCACATCGTTCAACGTGTGTCTGCGGTGTCTCAACGTTACCGCGCGTTCTGTGTTGCGATGCGGAAACAAAGAACTGCCGATGCTGATTTACAATAATTTTTTTTCCAGTTGTGCGGGACTAACGCAGCGGGTCAGGGGAAGCTCTGGAACACATGGCTGTCCACAGATGCTGTTGACCCGCTGAGTTACTCCGGCACTTTATTTCTTCTTTGTTTTTGTAATCCAGCATCTCCAGTATCTTGTTTCCACATTTAACTAATCCACTATGAAGTTTCTTCAAGCTATGCAACATTAAAAAAAACACCCCTGTGGACAGTTCTGCGAGACTCTCCCACTGCTCCCCGTCTGGGTTTGCTGCTGCTCTCCCGCTCATGTATAGGAAGTGCCCCAACTCGAATCGTCACCTTCCCATGTTCTCCGGAGATGCTGCCTGGCCCGCCGTGTTATTCCAGCACTTTGTGATTCTGTGATGTTGTGACTTTGTGATCTGTATTCTGATATCGGGTTTTTCTCAACTATTTCCGCTATCTGTTGCCACTTGAATTCGCAGTCTCACTGCCTCCTTAGCTCTGTGTCTTTTCGCCTTCGCTTTGCCTTACAAGAACCTCCACGTTCTCAACTCCGCTTGAAGGGAAAATTGGATTATATCTCTTAGTCTCATTCATTTTGTGCAAAATGTCCTCGCCCGTATCTCGCGAATTTCTCCTGCTTCGGAAAAGAAACTTTGACTTAAGCTCCTGACAGTCGAGTTCTGCGGCGCTGGGGAACGGCCTGACTCCCGGTGCGGGAGTTTGATCCGATTGATCCAGTGCCTAATAGAACCCCGTCCTGGCAATGTAAAGACCCTTACGCTTGACGCCGAGAGATATTTGGTAATAAGCGCAGACAGCGTATCCAATACCCACACAAGTGGTGTTAATGACAGCATCCGCGCTGCTAGAGCAGGAAGGTCTATTGTATGTTGTACCTTCTCAGCTCCCAATTTCACGACTCGTTAAGAACCACCGACTCCCAGGAACCGAAAGGCAAAAGTCTAAATGACCAATGTAATAGAATACAGAACATACATCAAAGAACATACAACAAACAGTTCAGCATAGGAACAGGACCTTCGGCTTACAATGTCCATGCCGACGGGATGGCAAGTTAAACTAATCTCATACACCTGATCCATATCCCCATACTCCATGCTTACCCATGGGTCAAACTGAAAACTTCTCCAAATTGACTTTCTAATCCAACGCCATTCCTGGCAACGCATTCTCGGCACCCGCCACCCTCAATGTTCATAACGTTTTAGAGAGTGGTAAAGTTTAAAGCACATTTACATGGCAAGTTTTCATTTACACGGGGAGTGTTGGGTGCCTGGAACACGCTGCCAGGGTAGTTGGTGGAGGAAGATGCTATAGTGGTCTTCTGCATTGAAGGAGGCGTCTGCATATATATATATATGCGTGTGTGTGTGCGTGTGTGTGTGTGTGTGTGTGTGTGTGTGTGTGTGTGTGTGTGTGTGTGTGTGTGTGTGTGTGTGTGTGTGTGTGTGTGTGTGTGTGTGTGTGTGTGTGTGTGTGTGTGTGTGTGTGTGTGTGTGTGTGTGTGTGTGTGTGTGTGTGTGTGTGTGTGTGTGTGTGTGTGTGTGTGTGTGTGTGTGTGTGTGTGTGAAGAGAATGGAGAGGCGTGTCTCGAGTGCAGGCAGAAGACGTTAGCTTAATGTGGCATCAAGTTCGCCGCGGATACAGTGTGCTGTGAAAGGCGTGTACCTATGCTGTAATGTTCTATGTTTTATGTGGCTGTCTGCGTTGTTTCCTCTCCAACTAAACCTCTTTCCTCACTGTTGCACATGACGGAATAATAACTAGTTATTTCCCTCCACTTTCTTCTTCCCCCAGCGAACGTGCTGACGGCTGCGATCCTGTGCCGGGGAAAGTGCGGTCTCACCAAAGGAATCACCCGCTACATGGTGGCGATGGCAATGGCCGACCTGCTGGTGGTCATCTCTCACGTGTTACTCAGGGAAATCTACATTTACCACAACCCTTATTCCTTCCTCTCCCTCAGCACAGTGTGCCCTTCATACATACACTTGCGGCTCGCCACCCTGGACTTTTCCGTCTGGTTAACCGTGTCCTTCACTTTTGATCGTTTTGTCAGCATCTGCTGCCCGAAGCTCAGACTCACGTATTGCACGGATAAGACGGCCGCCGTGGTCATTGTGTCCTTGTGCGCATTGAGCTGTTTAAAGTACATCCCCTTTCATTTCATGTACGAGCCACGGTTCACCATGGACAATGTGAACTGGGGGTGCTGGCCCAAAGCCGTGTACTTCACTTCCATCGGCTGGGTAGCTTTCGCCTGGCTATGTAGCGTCTCTCTGCCCTTACTCCCCTTTGGGCTTATCATACTTCTGAACGGACTGACGGTCCGGAACATCGTAGCAGCCAGCAGAGTACGCCGGCGCCTGAAGTCACTGGAAGGTAAGGACAGCGAGGCGGAGAATCGGCGCAATGCCATCGTTTTACTCTTCACCGTGTCCGGCACATACATATTACTCTGTACGACGGCTGCAGTAGCTTTCATCTGCACTCGGGTCACCGTTAATTTCGTTGGCGCGGATCTCACGAGCCCCTCGACCATCGCCAACGAAGTAGGAATCTTACTTATTCGGGTCAGCTGTTGCGCGAACACCTGTATCTATGCAATGACCCAAAGCAAGTTTAGAGAGCAGCTGAAGAACGGGATTAAGATTCTAACTCGTGTCATTATTAACCCCATGAAACAGGCGAAGCAGTGAGCCGTGAGTTAGAATTTGATTTTTACGTCTCTATTTTCTCTATTCCACTCACCAAAGTTCACCATTCTGTGGAAGCCCCCGATCCGACACATTACATGTCAATTCCATCTACAGATGTTCCTGTCACGTTCAGTTCGTCCCACACGTTATGTTTTGCTCAAGATCCTTGTGTTTCTATTCTGTGTCCCAGTTCCGGCTGGAGTGGTTTCGCTGAACAGGAGACTGAATAACATTGACCTGGGAATATGGATAAAGCGTGTGCCACCGCATCACGGATAACCACTTGGTCATCTGCAGAACATAAACGAAGTGTTGGAGGAACTCAGCGGAACGGGCAGCATTGCCCCGATTATCAGAGGCATGGATATGGTTGTCTAGATAGAGGATAGACGCAAAATGCTTGAGTATCTCAGTGGGACAGGCAACATCTCTGGAAAGAAGGAATGGGTAACGTTTCGGGTCGAGAACCTTCTTCAGACTCAGTACTCCAGCATTTTGTGTCTAGCTTCGATTTAAACCAGCATCTGCAGTTCTTTCAGACACATTTTGTCAACCCATTCCTTCTTTCCAGAGTTACTGCAGTTTTGTGTGTCTATCATCGATTCAACCCAGCGTCAGTAGATCTTTCCTACACAAGGACTAGATGATATAGCTTGGGGGGGTTTAAAGCAGATCCGTGAGGAGGGTGGGGGTTTAAAGCAGATCTGTGGAGCAGGCTTTTTACACGGATGGTGGTGGGTGACAGGAACGCGCTGGCAGGGGGAGTGATGGAGGCATAAATGATGGCACATGGATGTGCAGGGAACGAAAGGATGCGGATCATGTGCAGATAGAAAAGACTGGTTCAACCAGGCATCATGCTCGGCGCGGATATTGTGGACCGAACGCCCATTTCCTGCACTGTTGTCGTTCTATGTTTTATCCCTCGGTCATAAATGCAAACAATCCGTGCGGTTTTATTTTTCAGCCCGACCCACATTGGCGGTCATCAATATAAATCCCACGGCTCCTCACATACCTGACCGTTTACCCGCCGCACCTTGCCTCGTTTGTTCCTCTGTCCCGACTACGTGCGTATCCAAATAGATGTGTTGGCCACAAGCAGTCTTTCGAATTAAGTTAATGTAGTTTGCCATAATGATTGAGCAAAACACAAAGTACCGCAGTAATTCAGTGGACAAAGCAACACGCACGCACGCACGCACGCACGCACGCACGCACGCACGCACGCACGCACGCACGCACACACACACACACACACACACACACACACGCACGCACGCACGCACGCACGCACGCACGCACGCACGCACGCACGCACGCACGCACGCACGCACGCACGCACGCACGCACGCACGCACGCACACACACACACACACACGCACGCACGCACGCACGCACGCACGCACGCACGCACGCACGCACGCACGCACGCACGCACGCACGCACGCACGCACGCACGCACGCACGCACGCACACACACACACACACACACACACACACACACACACACACACACACACACACACACACACACACACCCACACCGCGAAGGTGGGGGTCCGGGACAGCGGAGAAGCGCGGTCTGCGCGGTGAAGAGGAGGGTAAACGGCTGCCACAGAGCTTTAGAGAGCGCGGGAGGGGGGGAGAGAAGGGAAGAGAAGGAGAGAGAAGGAGCGAGAAGGGGAGAGATAATGGGAAGAGAAGGGGAGAGAAGGGGAGAGAGAAGGGGACAGAAGGAGAGAGAGAAGGGGGGAGAAAGGGAGAAAAGGGGGAGAGAAGGGGGGAGAAGGGGAGAGAAGGGGGGAGAAGGAGTGGAGACAGTTTTAAGAAGTTTAATAACGTTTAGCGGGCATTTCTAGGTCCTGAAATCTCAAATGAGTCAATCAAAATGGCCGGTCAACGAAAGAGATTGCCTTCGACTGCCTGTAAGGAAATAGCGATCCCACTCCACTGGCTTCGACTAAACGGCAACTTATTTTTAGTCGAGGCCGGTTTAAATTTTGTTGAAATAATCGAAGGAACATAGAAGAAGCCTAGACCACGCGGAAACCACTTTCGACCATTAGGGAGAGTGACCAAAACCTCCGGAAACCTCATGGAAATCTTGGTTGGGGCGCAAGGTCACCAGAGGTTTCCGTTCAGGTTTCCTAAGTGGTACAGGGGCATTACTGTGGACCACGGGAGCGAAGATTTGCTTCTGTACCCGAACTACTATTAATTTTGTGGGCTTGGATCTCACAAGCCCCTCGAACATCACCAATGAGGTGTGGGTCTTGCTCATTCGCGTCAGCTCCTGCGCCAATACTTGTATCTATGCAATGACCCAAAGCACATACAGACAGGAGCTGAAGAACGGGATGGAAATTATTTTCCATTTTTTTAAGAAACCCACTGAACGAGCGCGGCAGTGAGCCGAATATTAGTGTTCGAATATAACGCCGCTTTTCTGTATATTCCCTTCACTTATACGCACTATCACGTGTTTTCAGTTCCGTCCATAGCGGACTCGTTGAACGGCATATCATACATCATAGCGTTTTATTCCGACCCAAAACGATCAAAGGACATGAACAACAAAGCCTCTTTCAGTATATGTCCGCTGCATCTTGCCCCGCTGAGGGTGTGGACCCGATCTCCCAACAGCACTGATTTAATGTGCACTTTCTCTGTTTCTATAATGTTGTAACAATGTAACATTATTTCCGCCGCTCTGGTTATCTTTCCCTTAGCAATACCTGTTGTATTTGTCTTTGGTTTGATTGTAGTCATGAATGGTATGATATAACCAGATGCCACGCAAACATGTATCTCGTGACGATAGTAAACCAATTCCAAAACCAATTTCTCGGCTCGGGCTGGGTGCTGCACTGAAACATAACCAATGGCATTGAAATATATTTCCAATTAAAATCAATTCACATTATAATAAGGTAGACAGATTCTTCGCAAATTGGAAGGGTCCGTGACTGTTGTGTTCGTGGTCGAGTCTTTTGCGGACCAGCGACCACTGTTCTATTAGCTTTAAGATAAGTATGGGTAAAGATATGGCGGGCCCGCGAGTTAAAATTCTGCATTGGGGCAAGCTCACCTTTGATGGTAGTCACAGACAGGAACTCGCACAAGATGATCTGACTAGGTTTATAACACCAAAGGAACGTCCATATAGTGGGATACATTAACGGTGTGATGATTGTTCAGGGCATGCATGTTCCTGTTAGACTCAACGGCAAGACAGGTGAGCATAAACATGAGTGATGTGAGAAATTGAGGCTTTGGTCAGGAGAAAAGAAGGAGACATGGGACGGGTATAGGGAGCTGGCATAATGTGTATACCTGAAGGAGATTTGAAAATTGATGAACACACTTTAGTAAGAAATTACGAGGGCAAAAGGTCGCAGGGGATAACGCTACCAGATAATATCAGGCTACATCCAAAGAGAATGTGTGTACATTAAGGGGAAAATGGTAACGAGAGAGAGAATAGGGTCCCACAGAAACCAAACCAGAGATGGCAATATCCTCAATTAGTATTTGTCCTCTGTTTTTACCGTGGAGAAAGGCACAACTGTAAATCTTGGGGTAGTGTCTGTCTGGCAGTGTCCTGGGAGCAGTAGATATTACTGTCAAGGAGTTGCTAAGGCGTCTGAATGTAGACATATTTTCTGAATTTGATCATATATATCCGTGGACGTTGTAAGAAGCCAGAGATGAAATTGCAGGCACATGCACATGTACAACACTTGTACATCACATGTACATCATAATTAAAGACGGTTGATGTGCCCGAAGACTGGTGGCTAATGTGTCGTAATTTAAGAAGGACTGCAAGGAAAAGCCTGGAGACAATAGTCAAGTTAGCCTAACATCTGCGGCAGGCAAGTAACTGGAGAGCATTCTGAGGGATAAAATCTGTATGCATTTAGGTAGATAGAGGTGATTAGGGATAGTCAACGTGGTGTTGTACGCGGGACACCGTGTTTCACGAATCCTGTTGACTTTTGTGAAGATATAACCAAAACACGTAACGAGCACGGAGCTGTGGACGTTATCATTCTGAATTTCAGCAAGGCTGTTGATGAGGTTATGTGTGGAAGTAGATCGCATAGACTCCATGGATACGTTGCCGACTGGATAGATAATTAGCATCATGGAAAAAGAAACAGAGGGTGATGGCGAAAAGTTGTTTTCCGGACTACAGTCCTGTGACAGTGGTGTGAGTCGGGGATCGATGCTGGGCCCAAAGCTCTTTATTGTGTGGGTGAGATTTGGACGAATATGTTATTTAATGCAGAAAAAAGCGAAGTGTTGCATTTTGCGCATCCAAACCAGGACAGGGACTTTAGAATGAATGACCGGGCTCCAGGGCATGTTGAGTTACAGAGGGATCAAGGGGTGCATGTACTAGTTCCTAGAAAGTGCCGCCACAGGTAAATAGAGTGGACAAGAAGTATTCACGCACAGTGGTCTTCATCCGTCAGGGCATTGAGTATAGATGCTTGAATGTTTTTTTACAGTGATTAGATCACTTTTGGAGTATCGTGTTCTGTTCTCACCACCATCCTACAGGAAAGATGGCGTTAAGAAGGAAAGAATTCAGAGATGATTTACAAAGATGTTAGCTGAACTTAACGCCTCAGCTATTGGGAGAGGTTGGGCAGGCCAGGGCTGTAGTTCTTGCAGCACAGAAGGATGAAGAGCAATCTTGTAGTCTATATTACTTAAAGTCTGATCTTGAGCGCTTTTGGATCACTGTGCTGTGATTTGCGAGAGAACACCGCCACCTACGGCCGTCATTTTTGGCCAGCTCGCTCAGAGCCCCCCTCCGCCTTCGTGGACCAGGGGATTTTTCCCATCGATGAAAAATCAGAGAGATATTAATCTTTTTTAAATCATCGACATTCTCCATTCTGCCCCCGCTGGCGGCAGGGGGAGGGACTATAAAACCCAGAAGTGTCGTGCCTCACTCAGTCACTGCCAGACCCAGGAAGCCAGAGGGTCGCGGCTCTCTGAGATGCGAATAACATTGAACGCACGTCTCCTCCACGGTGAGTCCCCGGGATGTGGTTTTCAGCAAATGTGTTTTGTGGGCTTGCTAAGTGTTTTTGGCCTAATTGGCTTTTTTAAAGTGCTTTCGGCAAAAGGAATGTCTTTTGTTGGCTTGCTGAGTGGTTTTGCCCTAATTGGCTTTTTTTTACGTGCTTTCAGCAAAACGAATGTCTTTTGTCGGCTTGCTGAGTGGTTTTGCCCTAATTAGCGTTTTTTTAACTGCTTTCAGCAAAACGAATGTCTTTCGTCGGCTTGCTGAGTGGTTTTGCCCTAATTGGCTTTTTTAAAGTGCTTTCAGCAAAACGAATGTCTTTTCTCGGCTTGCTGAGTGGTTTTGCCCTAGTTGGCTTTTCTTAAGTGCTTTCAGCAAATCGAATGTCTTTTCTCGGCTTGCTGAGTGGTTTTGCCCTAATTGGCTTTTTTGAAGTGCTTTCAGCAAAACGAAAGACTTTTGTCGCCTTGCTGAGTGGTTTTGCCCTAATTGTCTTTTTTTGTAAGTGCTTTCAGCAAAACGAATGTCTTTTCTCGGCATGCAGAGTGGTTTTGCCTTAATTTGCTTTTTTAAAGTGCTTTCAGCTGTAACGGGTATAGCTTGGACCCGATAGCAGCACAGAATCAGGCAGGTATAGTTGGTAATGAACTTTATTACGATACTGTAACACAGGAATGGGTACACCGTACTCACACAGAGGCTCAGGATTGAGCGAGGGTTCCGAAGAGGGGCAGGCAGGTTCGAATCCGTGTAGGCAGTCGGGAAATCGCTGGAGAGTCTTGCCTGAATGCTGAGAACAATCTGGCACTGTGTGAACGGTGAGGAGAGTCTATATACCGGACTAATTGGTGATCAGAGGCAACTGAGTGCCACAGGTGAGGAGAGTTGGGCTGATGAGAGGGGAGT
>JAXLNO010004895.1:5000-30334 GCA_038087875.1 Malacoraja senta | reverse complement strand
CAGATCTGGGTCAGGATCCAGTGGCATGGAGTCCAAGACGACTGGAGACCCCTTTTCTGCTGCAGCCTTCATCCGCCTTCCCAGCCGTTGTGATGCTCCACTAAGGTCAGCCATCAACCTCCCCCCTGTTCCACCGTTGAGGTCTTGGTTGGATTGCTCTTTGTCAGGGACCTTCCCCTCGACCTGACCACCATGGGTGACCCTACCAGGAGCATAGCTCTCAGGAACTCGGGTGCACATAAGCTTCTCCACTACGACAAGGAGCGATCCCCACACACTAACACTATCCTACACACACACTGGGAACAATTTTCAATTTTACCGAAGCCAATCCAATGGATTAATGGTACTTTATTGTCACATGTGCGGAGGTACAGTGAAATTCATCATTGTATACAGTTCAGTACAAGTATCACTATACATGATCACTTGCATACATCTTGGATAAGCATCTCACATACTGCACACGCGTGCAGTGGCAGTACACGAGGCAGCATGCAGGTTTTGCCAGCTTTTGGTGCCATTTTCAAGTCCCACAAGTTCACAAGTTATAGGAGTAGAATTAGGCCATTCGGCCCATCGAGTCCACTCCGCCATTCAATCATGGCTGATCTCTGCCTCCTAATCCCATTTTCCTTCCTTCTCCTCATAACCCTTGGCACCCGTTCTAATCAAGAATTTGTCAGTCTCTGCCTTAAAAATATCCACTGACTTGGCCTCCACAGCCCTCTGTGGCAACGAGTTCCACAGATTAACTACCCTCTGACTAAAGAAGTTCCTCCTCGCCTCTGTTCTAAAAGAGTGCCCTTTAATTCTGAGACTATGACCTCTGGTCCTAGACTCTCCCACCAGTGGAAACATCCTTTCCACGTCCACTCTATCTTTGCCTTTCATTATTCTGTAAATTTCAATGAAGTCCCCCCTCAACCTTCTACACTCAGTCCCAGTTGTTGTAAGTGCGGGGGTGCTTGGCCCGACCATGTTGGCCCATTGTCTTGGTAGTTTGGGACACTTGTTTTCATCAGTCAGGGCATTGAGTACAGGAGTTGAGATATCATCTTGCAACTGTGCTAGCCATTGGTGAGACGACACAGAATATTGTGTGCATTTCTGGTCATAAGTGCATAAGTGTTAGGATCAGAATTGGTCCATCAAGTCTACTCCATCAAGTCTACTCCACCATTCAGTCATGGCTGATCTACCACTCCCTCCTAACCCCATTCTCCTGCCTCCCCCCTCCCCCCCCCACCCCATAACTCCCTGACACCCGTACTCATCAAGATACAGAAAGAATGCCATTAAGCTGGAAAGGGTGCAGTGAAGATTTACAATGGTTGTTGCTCGGTCTGGAGGGCTTGAGTTGAAAAGAGAGTTTGCATAGACGGGGGCTTTTTTCTCTCTGGAATAGAGTGTGATTTCGGGTGACAAAGAGGTATACTAAATGATGAGGAGCATAGATAAGGTGAAAGAACATACAGAAACCCCTGCTTAAGTGTTGGAAGGAGAGGACCACATAGAACAACACAGCACTGGAACACAACACAGTCTGTGCCAACCAAGATGCCAATCCAAAACAATCCGATCCGTCGGCCAAAATGGACAAATAGTGCTGCGCGGGTCCCGACCCGAAATGTCCCGTAGCCACGTTCTCCAGAGATGCTGCCCATCCCGCTGGCTGAAGAAGGGTCCCGACCCAAAATATCACCTATCCAAAGAGTCTTTTTGTCAGAGTAGAGGAAACTAAAAGTAGAGGGCATATATTTAAGGTGAGAGGAACAAGATTGAAACGATATCATAAAAAGATGTAAAAGATGATGGGTGTATGGAAGAGGAGGTGGTAGAGGTGGGTGCGGTCACAATGTTTAAAATACATGTGGATGGGTACATGGATTGGAAAGGTTTGGAGGGATTATGGGTCAAGCCCAGGCAAATGGTACTAGTTCAGATAGACATCCTGGTTGGATTGGGCTGAAGGGTCTGTTTCCATGCTGTATAGCTCTGACTATTACTCTACTACTTTCTCAGTTGGAAGATAGTTTATGCCAGTTTCTAAAAGGGCCGTGTGATTGATGCCCCATCCGTTGAAGATTGCGTTCTGAAGATGTGTGTAAACAAATGAGGGCCACGGGCTTTGGGTATAGTTTGGCCCAAACGCAGGCAAATGGAACTAGTTTAGATGGGGCATCTTGGTTGGCAAGGTCCAGTTGGGCCAAAGGGCCTGCTCTCGTAGTGTGGGACTCAGTGACTGGCAGTCTGGCTGCCACTGTTGAGGCGGGCACCAGACTGGCAGGAGAAGTGAGTTTATGACCCACACCCTCCCTGTGTTCGGTTTGCGGTGGTTGCTTGCTCGAAGGCAGTCCCCTGGGATTGACGAACTGATTAGTCACTTCAACAAAGTGCTTCTGCTGCACTTTGTTCCAGTGACTAATCAGGTCAGTGTGGGACCCACAGACTCTTCCAGAGATGGGGCAGAATGGATGTGTGGTCACATGGAGAGGCCAGGAGGAGAGGTGGGACAAACGTGGGTTGTATTCTTTCCAGTGCCGGAGGTTGAGTTGAGTTTGGTTTAGTTTACGGTCACGTGTAGCGAAGGTACAGTGAAAAGCTTTTGTTGCGTGCTAATCAGCCAGTGAAGAGACAATACATGATTAGGGGAGGGGAGACCTGATAGAGGTTTACACAATTAAGAGGCATAGATGGGGTAGGCATGCAGGATCTTTTTCCAGGGTGAGAATGTCAAATCTTAGAGGGCACCACTCTAACATGAGAGGGGGCAAAGGTTAAAAGAGATGCATGGGGTAAGTGTTTTTTACAGAGAGCGTGGGTGGGTGCGGGCACGGAAATCACTGTCAAAACATGCGGGGGGCACAATGTTCTGGCGGCCGCGCGCATGCATGCGCACACACGCGAGGCTTCGGCTTGTGGGGCAACAGCAGCTTCGCCCGCCCCGAATCGTGGGGCTTGAATCGGCCCGTTCATGGGGTCTTTCATCGGCTGGTGGGGGCTTCAACATCGGGAGCCTCGACCGCTTCGATGCAGCAGATTGATTTTAAGCCGCGCTGGGCGCTGAAAGGCCCCACGAACGGGCCGATTCAGCCCTTAGAAAGCAGCTGATAAATTCCGGATTACAAAACATGGGGGGGGACCGTCCCCTACCTCTCAAAGCGGGGGGGACATGTCCCCCCCCCCCTGTACCCCCCGGGATTTCCGCCCCCTGGGTGGGTGCTTGGAATGCTCTGTCGTGGAAGTGGTGGAAGCAGATACAGTACTGGTGTTTAAGCAGCACTAAGACAAGCGCATAGCAGGTAGGCAATGGAGGGATATATGGACCATGTGCGGACAGATGAGGTAACAAACAGCATCTCTGGAGAATGTGGATAGATGACGGTTTGGGTCGGGGCTAAGCAACACTATCCGTCCTCTTTTTGCAGGGGGTGGTTAATCTGTGGAACTCATTGCCACAGAGGGCTGTGGAGGCCAAGTCAGTGGATATTTTTAAGGCAGAGATGGACAAATTCTGATTAGAACCCGTGTCAAGGGGTGATGGGGAGAAGACGGGAAAATGGGATTAGATCAGCCATGATTGAATGGCGGAGTAGAATTGATGGGCCGAATGGCCTAATTCTACTCCTATAACTTGTGAGCTTGTGGGACCTTTCTTCAGCCAGTGTGTCAGGCAACGTAGAAAACATGGATAGGTAATGTTTTGGGCCTGGACCCTTCTTCAGCCAACGGGTCGGGCAGCATCTCTGGAGAACGTGGATAGGGGACGTTTCAGGTCGGGATCATGCAGCACGATTTGCCTTTGTTTCAGCCTGTTTTGGATTGGCATCTTGGTTGGGCACAGACATTGTGTTCCAGTCCTGTGCTGTTCCATGTAGGTGCTCTCCTCCCAACACTTCAGCAGGGGGTGTCTGTATCTTCCCGATGAATGGCCACTGTTCTCAGCACCATCTCGGACGCCACTCCTCTGCCTCGAGTGCTCACCCATCGGGGATTTAGTGGAGAACGCTTCACTTCCTCAAGGAAGCTCTGGGCACACACATGATACATTTTCCTCAGTGCTGGCACGTTGGCCTGGGGCAACTATCCCATGCACGAGTTGAGGAGACAGTGTGGTTTGTTTCTCCACTCGCTGTTCATTAGCATCCTGGATCAGTGAGTTAATGCTTAAGAAGGAACTGCGGATGCTGGAAAATCAAAGATAGACGAAAATGCTGGAGGAACTCAGCGGGTGAGGCAGCATCTATGGAGCGAAGGAAATAGGCAACGTTTTGAGGTCGAAACGTTGCCTATTTCCTTCGCTCCATAGATGCTGCCTCACCCGCTGAGTTTCTCCAGCATTTTAGTCTACCTTCCTTGAGCTCATGTCTGAATGCCCCAGGCATATGTACCGGGTGCAGTCCAAGCCCTTCTGTGGGGGTGGGAGGGTGAGATTGAGTGCGGAGGTGAGAGTTGGTCAGTGATGCTCCATCTCTCAGGGTTGAAGGAATCAAGGTCCAGAGAGCATTGGTTTAAGAATCAAGAGTTGTCATATGTCCCAGATAGAATTAAATTCTTATTTGCTGCAGCACAACAGAATATGTAATAATAAATAATATAACAACAACTCAGAAAAAAAAAGAACAAGCAATAACAGTGCAATAATAATATTAATAATAATAGTCTATTGTAGTTCATAGCTTATGAGGTTGTAAGAAGCTGTTCCTGAACCTGGACTTGACAGTTCTCAAGCTCCTGCACCTTCTTCCCGATGGCAGTGGAGAGATGAGCGTGTGGCCAGGATGGTGTGGGGTCTTTGAGACAGCGACTACGATAGATCCCTTCGATGGTGGGGAGGTCAGAGCCGGTGATGGCCTGGGCAGTGGTTACTGAGGAGGGGGACAGATTTAACAGGGACCCGAGGGGTGACTTATTGATAAAGGTGGGTGTGTGGAACGAGCTGCCAGAGGAGGTAGTTGAGGCGGGTACAATAACAACATTTAATAGACATTCAGGCAGATACGTGGACAGGAAAGGTTTGGAGGGATGTGGGCCAAATGTGGGCAAGTGGGTCTAGTTCAGATGGGGCATCTTGGATGTCATGGACAAGTTGGGCCGAAAGACCTGTTTCCCTACTCTGGGAGTCTATGACACGCTGCCCACATAAAAGGAACACGTGTTTTAAAATGTTTATAAAATCTTCACGGATCTGATTTTTACAAGAATGTTGGTAGGCTGAGGCTGTGAAAGAACATCACCAATTTATATTTTTTGGTCATGGGAGAGATGAGAGATTTTGCTCTGGGTGAATTTGAAGAGCTGTTAGGCCATTTGGCCCTTCACACCTGCTCTCCCATTCAGTATGATGGCTGATCTTTCACTTAAGTGCCACTTTCGAGCACTGTAAGATTCCTGCAGAAACTATCTATGCAGAACCTATATCAGCTTTGGTAGAGCACAGTGGCGGACTGATAGAATTGGTGCCTCACAGCGCCAGAGACCCGGGTTTGATTCTGACCTCGGCTGCTATCTGTACGGAGTTTGCACGCTCTCCCTGTGATGGTGTGGGTTTTTCTCCGGTTTCATCCCACACCCCAAAGACGTGCAGGCTTGTGGGTTAATTGGCTTCTGTAAAATTGCCCCAGTGTGCAGGATGGAACTAGTGTAGGGGTGATCGTTGGTCAGTGGACTCAATGGGCCGAAGGAACTTTTTTTTACATTGTATCTCTCTAAACTAAAGCGGAACTATCACTCAATGGTTTGAAACAGAGTCCCTATGCCCTCTTAGAAAGATAATCTGTCTAAGAGAGACTGGGTGAGACACTGGGTGAAGAAATACCTCCTCAGTCCTGAAGGACTGATCCCTTGTTCAGAGATGCCCACTCTTGGTTCATGTTCATAGGTGATAGGAGCAGAGTTAGGTCATTCGGCCCTTCGAGCCAGCACCGCCATTCAATATGATCATGGCTGATCTTCCAAAATCAGTATCCCGTTCCTGCTTTCTCTCCATATCCCTTGATTCCATTAGCCCCAAGAGCAAAATCTAACTCTCTCTTGCAAACATCCATAGAATTGGCCTCCACTGCCTTCTGTGGCTGAGAATTCCACAGATTCACAACTATCTGGGTGAAAAAGTTTTTCCTCATGTCAGTCCTAAATGGCCTACCCCTTATTCTTATTCACCCATACATCATTCTTCAGATCCATTTCGCAAATCCACACTCTGCGAAGAGGTGGGCAACCGTCTCCTCTCCGTAGCAGCGCTGGTAGTGAGGTTCCGATTGTGCAGGAAGGATCTGACTGGGAGGGCCCTCTCATCACCAGCCAAGAGCGGTCTGGTGATGAGGCATTTCGCCAGACAAGCTGGGCAGTCTGCTCGGGGAACCACGCCACAGGATCCACCTCCCCTTGTCCTGCTAGTCCCCAGGATGGTCCAAGGAAAGGTCATCCCCACATCTACATCTGTTAGGCTGCCTGATAACTCTGTAGATTTAAGTGAGATCACCACCTCTTCTGAGCTGCAGTACGTAAAAGGGAGAGGATGTTTGTGAAATATTACCACCCAGCCCACGGAAACAAGGCACCTGTAGACCCACAAAGGAATAGTCCAAAAATAAAACGGAATCAAAGACTGCTGGCCGTTTGTGCAATTCTGTGTTAAATCTGTGGCTATCCAAATGAGATCATTGCCACCTGAGGTTTAAATGTTAATGATTCATCTCTTCCCAACAATCTGAGTGAGTGTTGAATGAGAAGGAAACTTAAGTTTTCATTTCACTTTCTCCCCCACAATCTCTGTTCAGAATTGGTATTAGAAAAGGTGTATTATGGGCTTGCCCCACTTAGGCGATTTTTTTAGGCGACTACAGGCGACTGGCGCAAAATATTCAACATGTTGAAAAAATTTTCGGCGACAATGGCGACAATTTTTGTTGTCGTAGGTGAGTTCCATTAAAATTAGTCCCTGGCAGTCGCCTAAAGAGTTGTCTCTGTGGGACAGGTCCATTATTGTCACGTGTACCGAGATAGAGTGAACAGCTTTGTTTGTGTGCGATTCAGTCAAACCGTACCAGACATTAGTACAATCAAGTGGAACAGGTCAAGCAAGAGGATACAACCAGAGTAGAGAATACAGTTTTGCAGCATTGTAGCAGTACAGCTCCAGAGAAAAAGTGCAAGCTTCACAATGAGGTAGGTTGGGAGCTCAGGACTAAACCCTAGCTTATGGGAGGTGTATAGCATCACGAGAGGAATAAATCGGGTAGATGCACAGAATCGTTTGCCCAGAGTATGGGAATCGAGGACCAGAGGACATAGGTTCAAGGTGAAGGGGGAAAAGATTTAATAGGAATCTGAGGAGTAACTTTTTCACACAAAGGCTGGTGGGTGTGTGGAACAAGCTGCCAGGGGAGGTAGTTGAGGCTGGGACTATCCCAACGTCTAAGAAACAGTTAGACAGACACATGGATAGGACAAGTTTGGAGGGATATGGACCAAACGCAGGCAGGTGGGACCAGTATAGCTGGGACATGTTGGTCGGTGTGGGCAAGTTGGGCCGAAGGGTCTGTTTCCACATTATATCACTCTATGTTTAAGAAGGAACTGCAGATGCTGGAAAATCGAAGGTAGACAAAAGTGCTGGAGAAACTCAGCGGGTGCAGCAGCATCTATGGAGCGAAGGAAATAGGCAACGTTTTGGGTCGAAACCCTTCTTTAGACTGATGTAGGGTGGGGAGAAGAAAGGAAAAGGGAAGAGGAGGAGCCCGAGGGCTGAGGGAGAGCTGAGAGGGGGAGGAGACAGCAAGGGCTACCGGAAATTGGAGAATTCAATGTTTATGCCGCTAGGGTGCAGACTGCCCAAGCGGAATATGAGGTGCTGCTCCTCCAATTTACGGTGGTGCTCACTCTGGCCATGGAGGAGGCCCAGGACAGAGAGGTCAGATACGGAATGGGAGGGGGAGTTGAAGTGCTGAGCCACCGGGGAGATCAGGTTGGTAGTGCGGACTGAGCGGAGGTGTTTGCCGAAACGATCGCCAAGCCTACGCTTGGTCTCACCGATGTAGAACAGCTGACATCTAGAGCAGCGGATGCAATAGATGAGGCTGGAGGAGATGCAGGTGAACCTGTCGCACCTGGAACGACTGCTTGGGTCCTTGAATGGAGTCGAGGGGGGAGGTAAAGCGACAAGTGTAGCATCTCTTGCGTTTGCAAGGAAAAGTGCCCGGGGAGGGGGTGGTGCCGGAGGGAAGGGAAGAATTGAGCAGGGAGTTACGGAGGGAGCGGTCTTTGCGGAAAGCAGACGGGGGGGAGAGATGGGAAGATGTGGCGAGTGGTGGGGTCACGTTGGAGGTGGCGAAACTGATGGAGGACTATTTGTTGTATGTGACAGCTAATGGGGTGGAAGGTGAGGACTAGGGGGACTCTGCCCTTGTTACGAGTGGGGGGATGGGGAGAGAGAGCAGAGTTACGGGGTATAGAAGAGACCCTGGTGAGAGCCTCATCTATAGTGGGGGAGGGGAACCCCGTTCCCTGAAGAATGAGGTCATTTGCGATGCCCTGGTGTGGTACACCTCGTCCTGGGAGCAGATGCGGCGTAGACGGAGGAATTGGGAGTAGGGGATGGAGTCCTTACAGGAAGCAGGGTGGGAAGAAGTTATTTCTTGCGGTTGCCACCCTGCAACATATTGAAAATCCAGCAGCGACCAGAATAAGGTACGACTCTTTGGGCAAATACTCACAACCATACAGGCTTCACCCCGCGACATGTCGCCAGGGTGTTGCCTGTATGGTCGTGAGTAGTCTCCTCAGTCGCCCAAATAGTCGTAGCATGTTGAACATTTTCACCGACCTGCAACGACCAATGACGGGTCCTGGCAGTCGCTGAAAAAGTCGCGTAAATGGGACAGGCCAATTAGGCAGCAACTCTACCGCTGCACCACTGCGCTGCCCCTGGTGGTGGTTCTCCAGTTTGCATGTGGCCTCACTCTGGCCGTGGGGGAGGCCCAGGACAGAAACATCAGTGTGGGAAGGGGAGTTAAAATGGTTCGCAACCGGAATATCCAGCAGGCCTTGGAGGACCGAATGCAAGTGTGAGCAGCTGGGCTGATTGACTGAGCAACAGAGAATACAGACAGCTGGAAGCACGGGAAATTATTATTGCTGGGCTCCACTGGTGCTAAACAAAGAGGCATAACGTGAATATGATTCGAGAGCTCGACCTGTGTGTGTGTCTGTGTGTGTCTGTTTGTGTTTGTGTGTCTGTGTGTCTGTTTGTTTGTGTGTCTGTTTGTTTGTGTGTGTGTGTCTGTTTGTTTGTGTGTGTGTGTCTATCTGTTTGTGTGTGTGTCTGTTTGTGTGTGTGTCTGTTTGTGTGTGTGTGTCTGTTTGTGTGTGTGTGTCTGTGTGTGTGTCTGTCTGTTTGTGTCTGTGTGTGTGTCTGTCTGTTTGTGTTTATGTGTCTGTGTGTCTGTTTGTGTGTGTGTGTCTGTTTGTGTTTGTGTGTCTGAGTGTCTGTTTGTTTGTGTGTGTGTGTGTCTGTTTGTGCGTGTTTGTGTGTCTATCTGTTTGTGTGTCTGTCTGTTTGTTTGTATGTTTGTTTGTGCGTGTGTCTGTGTGTGTGTGTGTGTATGTGTGTGTATGTGTGTGTCTGTGTGTGTGTTTGTGTGTGTGTCTGTTTGTGTGTGTATCTGTGTGTGTGTGTATCTGTGTGTGTGTGTCTGTTTGTGTGTGTGTGTGTGTGAGAGAGAGAGAGAGAGATAGAGAGAGAGAGAGAGAGCATGGGAGAGAGGGACACTGAACCAGCAATTGATCCCAACAGGGAGGGCAGTTGAAGGGGAGCAGGGGAAGGGATGCCACATTGCAAGGATCAAGCCAAACTTGAAGAAAGTGGGAATTCATTGCAAGATTACCCTGTTCTATTAAACAACTGCCCATCTACGAAATGAGAGCATTTCTCTTTTAAGAGACAGCGCCAAGCCTTGAGTGTCTAGCGAAATCGTCATCAATGCTGCTGCTGTGTTTCAAATGGATTGTAAATGCTTTGTGAATGACCAGAGAACCATAGACCAGTAATCTGGGAAGATCCAGCAATTGCTGCCCTGGGATACGGTGGCAGGGCATTCAGGAAATCACTGTATCATCGGGCAGACTCAACATGGTCCCGTGGAAGGGAAATTAAAGACAGACACAAAATGCTGGTGTAACTCAGCGGGTCAGGCAGCTTCTCTGGAGAAAAAGAATAGGTGATGTCTCGGGTTGAGACCATATATTGAAGAATTGTTCAGCAGCCTTTGAGGGTGAAGCAAGTGGGGTGAATGAGTGGGTGCAGTCAAAGTGGATTTTAGCCAGGTGCTGCGTTAGCAAGGATAGAGACTTGGTTGATGCTCAGAAAAGAAAGTGGGAATAAATGGTTTATTTTCAGATAGGGAGACTATTGTGACCGCTGACAACACAGAATGAGGCTCTTCGGCCCATTGGATCTGTGCCGGCTCCTAGGCACGCAGTCCCATCTCCCCTCTCTTGATTTCCTTCCACCACTAATGGTCGGCACATTGGCGCAGCGGTAGAGTTGCAGATCTCACAGGCCTGGCATCGATCCTGACTATGGGTGCTGTCTGCATGGAATTTGTACGTTCTTCCTGCGTTTGTTTCTCCGGGTGCTCCGGTTTCCTCCCACACGCCAAAGACGTGCAGGTTTGTAGCTTAATTGGCTTCGGTAAGTTGTCCCTAGTGTGTAGGATAGCTCCAGGGTACGGGTGATCGCTGGTCGGCATGGACTTGTTGGGCCAAAGGGCCCGTTTCCATGCTGTATGTCCAAAATCTCTGACCCCCACTTCCCACCACCCCGTCCCCCAGGCAAATTGTTCACTCTCGTACGTTCATCGTAAAATCCCCGAGATTTTCTTTTTGTCCTTATCCTGCACCGAGTGATAGGTTGCAGCAGCTAATCGACCCTCCCCCAACAACCCTCACGGTCCCTCAGATCCACATCAGCTGGTCTCCTCTCCACTCCGAAATCAAACCTCTGCACTTTTGGAGGCAGAGCCTTCTCCAGGGCAGCTCCCAGGCTCTGGAATTCCCTCCCACAACCGGTCCGAAATTCTGAGTCCCTCACCATCTTCCAGTCCCGCCTCAAGACCCATCTCTTCACCTCTGCATACCCTTAGTCCCATGTTCCCCTCCCCTCTGTCTTACTGCTCTATTTTGTTTTGTTTATTCCTGACTCTCAATTGTAAAGCGACTTTGAGTCCTGAAATGCGCTATATAAATAAAATCTATTATTATTATTATTATTATATCCTTGGGATGTGGGAGAAACCGAGGCAGCCTCACTGTGCGTTGAGCCTCTGTGTTGCCCAGGATTATGGTGGAGTTGCAGACAGTGAGGGTGGCTGTCAGACTGCACAAAGTGGACTCTACCTACTGGCACTTTGCTCGCAGTTCCCTCATCAACCTGTAAAAAAACGAGGAGCTGCAGATGCTGGCTTACAGAAAAGGATGCAAAGTGCTGGAGTAACTCAGCGGGTCAGGCAGCATCTCTGGAGGACGTGGATAGATAACGCTCTGGGATTGGGAAGAAGAAACAGGTGGAAGAAGAAGAGTCCTGACCCGAAATGTCACCTCTCCATGTTCTCCAGAGATGCTGCCTGACCTGTTGAGTTACTCCAGCACTTTGTGTCCTTCATTGATATCTCGCTAGACTTGCTGACGATACAGACCCGGGTGGAGAATAGAAGCGCTGAAAGGTTTTGAGAAGGATCTGGGCAGTGGGTTGAGTTTAGTTTAGTGTCACGTGTACCGAGGTACAGTGAAAGCTTTTGTTGCGTGCTATCCAGCCAGTGGAAAGATCACAGTCGAGCCATCTACAGAGTGTACAAGGAGGCCGCAGACGGAGTATTATGTGGGAAGTGCGTATTATTCTGTCCAGAGTGGATGGTGGGTGAGCGGAATATTATTTGGGAGGGGAATGATTGATCGGTTAATGTAGATGAACACCTCGAGCCTTCTTGTGCAAGGACATAAATGTCATTTACAGCCGCAGACAGCTCTCAGAGAAGCAAATGGGATGTTAGCGTGCATTAACTCGGGTGATGTCTGACCTTTCAGCACTTGTATAAAACCAAAGACACGTGATGCTGACATTGCCTATGGTACGTCAGGAGTGTTGTGGTAGAGTTGCTGCCTCACAGCGCCGGGCACCCCTGTTTAACCCTGACCTCGGGTGCTGTCTGTACGGAGTTTGTACGTTCTCCCCGTGACCTGCATGGATTTTCTCCGGGTGCTCCGGTTCCTCCCCCCCCCCACACACTCCAAAGACGTACAGGTTTGCAGGTTAATTGGCCTTGGTAAAGATTGTAAATTGTCCCGAGTGTGCGTCGGATAGTGTTAGTGTGCGGTGATGGCTGGTCGGTGCGGACTGGAGGGCCTGTTTCCGCGCTGTTCCTCTAAACTAAACTCAAAAGCTAAATCTCTCTCTGCTCTGACATCAGTGAGTTGCCCACAGCAGGTGCCAGCTTTGGTTGCACAAAGGCCTTGCTGTCTTCAGCGTTTGCCTCCTTAAGTATGGAAGCTTACGTGGGCCTGGGGTCAGGTGGGGGAAGTGAAGTGAACATAGCACGGCGCATATGCCCACGGCATCTGTACCAAACGTAATGCCTGCTTAAACTAATCCCTCCCGCCTGCACCTGCTCCATATCCCTCCATTCCCAGCATATCCATGTGCCTATCTAAATGACTCTTAAAAGCCACTATCTTGTCTACCTCCACCACCACCCCTGGCAGCTAATTCTAGGCAACCACCATCTTCTAAAGGGCCTGTCCCACTTGGCCATTTTTTTCGGCGACTGCCAGCATCATCGATTGACGTATCAGGTCACCGAAAAATTCGTGGCGTGACGACGTCTGACGCGCGGTGTTTTTTCAAGTGTCGCAACATTTATTTTGTCGCCGCTGGCACTTTACTAAATGTTCAAAATCTTTTGGCGACACTGATATGACGCCGGCAGTCGCCGAAAAAATCGGCAAGTGGGACAGGCCCTTCAGTCAAACCACTGATCCTGCACATCTCCTTTGAACTTTCCCCACTCACCTTAAAGTTAAGCCCTCTAGTCTTTGACATTCCCACCCAGACTGTCTACCCTGCCTATGCCTCTCATAGTTTTATCTGCCTCTACTGTCGAGTCTCTCCCCCTCAGCCTCCGAGGATTGTTAGAGCCATCCTCAGCTACCGTAATTGCAGAGCCATCCTCAGCTGCTGTATTTGTCACATGCCATGTAACAGTGTTGCCATGACCATGTGGCAGTACTAGTGTTCGTGTTATTTAATACTGTTTACCAGGGATTCCTTTTAAGCAGCATTAAAATTAAATTGCTGTGAAATTAATGAGAGCAAAATCAATTGGATGCGATCAGCTGGTAATTGACTAGGCCACCATGGGCAATGAATTTGGTTTCCATGCATCTGTTGTAAGGCTGATCTTCCACTCTGGGAGCTGGGTTGATGCTACATGGGACAGATGTCCAGCCTGAAGAAGGGTCTTGATCCAAAACATCTCCTTTTAGTTTAGTTCTAAGTTTAGAGATACAGCGTGAAAACAGCGGAATGGTACCATTCGGCGCCGCTGTTTAGGCACCGCCGTTTCGGCGCCTCCGGGGTGTTAGGGTTAGGGTCAGGGTCGGGGTCAGGGTCAGGGTCAGGGTAGGGGTCAGGGTTAGGGTTAGGGTTCTGATGAGTACAGATATTATAAAACGGAGGCGGCCGAACCAGCGGCTCCGAAAAGTACCCGACCCTGAAAACAGGCCCTTCAGCTCATCCAGTCCACACTGCACAGAAATCACCTGTATGAAGGAACTGCAGATGCTGGTTTACACCGAAGATAGACACAAAATGCTGGAGTAAACTCAGCGGGTCAGGCAGCACCTCTGGAGAGAAGGAATGGGTGACGTTTCGGGCGAGACCCTTCTTCAGACTGAGAGTCAGGGGAGAGGCAAACGAGATGTGGCAGGGAGCAATGAGCGTGTATGGTTCTTGTATCATCCCCTGTATATTATTTCCATCCTACACACCAGGGACAATTTACTGAGACCAATTAACCTACACACCCGCATGTCTTTAGAATGTGGGAGGAAACCGGAGCCCCGGAGAAAACCGACGCAGTCACAGGAAAAATGTAGAAACTCCGTACAGACAGAACCCATAGTTAGGAGAGAGCTCGGGTCTCTGGCGCTGTAAGGCAGCAACTCCACCACTGCGCTACTGGATTGCCCAAAATTAGAACGCAATCCGTGTTCTCCAGGGATGCTTCTGGACGCTGAGTTACTCCAGCACTTTGTGTCCTTTTGCCCATTACCTCTGCCACAGATGGGTATCAAAGCTCCACACCTTAACTAGTATGATCAGTCTTCATTCAGTTTCTGGCTGAATTGTTTAGCATCTTGTTACTTGATACTCGACAAACACTACACCGGTCGTGTGAGTCTAATTCATTGAGCCTTGCAATGGAGAGGCCATTCTGCCCACTGTAAGGCAGCTCCAATGTGCCTTTTGGTCTGCATATTCAGCAATCTACAGACGCTGAATGCTCAGACAGAAAGATTAGTAGTCTGCATTTTGGAAACGTACTGGGGAGAAGACCTGGAGAATCTTTAACGGACACAAACTAAGCTGCACGTCAGCGGAAAAATAGTCCAGGTGAGATGGGATGGTGTGAGAGGAGAGAAAGGTGCAACATGGTCAACGTTTCAAGGTTTCAACGTCAGTTTATTGTTACATGTACCAATTAAGGTACAGTGAAATTTGAATTACCATACAGCCATACTAAAAAAAAACAGCAACAAGACACTACATAAAAGTTTCCCACATTCCCCACTGTGATGGAAGGCAAAAAAATCCAACCTTCTTCCTCTTTTATACTCCCTTGGTTGATGCAGTCAAACCATCCACAGTCGGGGCGATTGGAGCTCCCGCAGCCGGCAGTTGAAGCTCCCGCGTCAGAGCGATCGAAGCTTCTTAATCAGAGACCACGAGATTCGCAATGTTCAAATCGCATCTCCGTCAAGGTAAGGGATTAAAATAAGTTTCCCCAAACACCCCCACCCGCCACACATAAAACAAGCTAAAGAACACTGAAAACATACATTTAACACATACAAACAAACACCAAAGAAGGAAAGGACAGACTGTTGGCGAGGCAGCCATTGCTGGCGCCACACGGTGGTTATGTCATAGAGTTACACAACATGGAAACAGGCCCTTCAGCCCAACTGGCACATGCCGACAAAGATGTGTACGAAGGAACTGCAGATGCTGGTTTAAACCGAAGATAGACACAAAAAGCTGGAGTAACTCAGAGGGACAGGCAGCATCTCTGGATAGAAGGAATGGGTGATGTTTCGGGTCAAGACCCTTCCTCAGACTGGTTAGGTGTAAGGGAAATGAGGGATATAGACGATGATTGAGTGAGATAAAGAACAATGAATGAAGGATATGCAATAAAGTTGGTAGGGTGTCCGGGTTAAAACGTGGTCGGAGAGCAGGAATAACCTGACAAAGAATCCCATTTACACGTCCCATTTGCCTGCCTTTGGCCCATATCCCTCTAAACCTGTCCTGTACCAAATGTTGGTAGTGGTCGTGATAGCAGTGAGGACGAGAGAAATACGCTGATTTCTCCTTGAGGATCCGAGCTCTTCTTCATTGCGATGAAGACTCCTTCAGTCGGCGTTGCCTTGGCAACTGCAACTTCGCTCTGAACAGACGATGATAACAAGTGAATTTTCACAAGGCTAATTTTAACGTTGCTCATTCATTTTGTCACTGACTCTGAGAGGTCATGGAGACGTTGTATCTCTTCTGTTCACATGTGCCTGAGGAAAATTGTACTCCAGTGAGGTTTTATTGCATTATGGTCTTACAGGTATAGCGCGGAAACAGGCCCTTGGGCCCACCGAGTCCGCGCCGACCAGCGATCACCCCGTACACTAGCACTAAGCTACACACTAGGAACAATTTACAATTTTTACCGAAGCCAATTAACCTAGAAACCTGTACGTCTTTGGGGTGTGGGAGGAAACCGGAGCTCCCAGAGAAAACCCCACGCAGGTCACGGGGAGAATGTACAAACTCCGTACAGACAGCACCCGTAGTCTAAAAGACTGGATAGCCGAAAGACTGGATAGGCTCGGCTTGTACTTGCTAGAATTTAGAAGATTGAGGGGGATCTTATAGAAACGTACAAAATTCTTAAGGGGTTGGACAGGCTAGATGCAGGAAGATTGTTCCCGACGTTGGGGAAGTCCAGAACAAGGGGTCACAGTTTAAGGATAAGGGGGATATCTTTTAGGACTGAGATGAGAAAAACATTTTTTACACAGAGAGTGGTGAATCTCTGGAATTCTCTGCCACAGAATGTAGTTGAGGCCAGTTCATTGGCTATATTTAAGAGGGAGTTAGATGTGGCCCTTGTGGCTAAAGGGATCAGGGGGTACGGAGAGAAGGCAGGTACAGGATACTGAGTTGGATGATCAGCCATGATCATATTGAATGGCGGTGCAGGCTCGAAGGGTCGAATGGCCTACTCCTGCACCTGTTTTCTATGTTTCTATGTAGTCAGGATCAAAGCCAGGTCTCTGGCGCTGTAACTTAGGCAGCGACTCTACCGCTGTGCCGCCCCAGAGCACCGTATAAACACAGGCTGCTGTTCGGTGAAATGAATACAACTCTTATTAATTCAGTAAAATAAGGAGAGGTGGATGGAAAGGGTAAACTTAAGGGGAACCGGCCACAGAATGTTGGATTCTGTGCTGAAATACTCATGTGGCAAATTCTAATCTGGCTTTATATTTATTTTTTGATTCTGTAAAATCCTAACCAGATTGACCAAACTGCTAGCTGTGCAAATGCTCTGCACTGAGGCTTGACGACATTAATGCCAACTCCGACAGCCTGCGTGTACACTGCCCCTTCCACAATGATGGAACGTTGCAGAATAAAATGCAATGATGCACAACTTGAGGAAATTAGGAATAGAAGTGACCGGGAGTTTTGACAGAGAAATAGGTTTGTGGAGGGGAGCGAGAGGGGGCATTGATAGGTCGACAGTCAGAATCTTCTTCACCGAGTGGAACTATCAAATACCAGAGGGCAAAGCTTTAAGGTGAAAAGGGCCAGGATATGCGGGGCAGGTTTTTAACACATAGGGTGGTGGGTGCCTTGAAAGTGCTACCAGTGGTGATGGTGGAGGCAGATAAGGTCATAAGCGTCATTTAGGAGACTTTTGCACATGGATAGGCAGGGAATGGAGGGATATGGATTGCATGCCAGCAGAGGAGATTAGTTTAACTTGGCATTGTGTTCTGCATTGTGGGCCGAAGGGCCTGTTCCTGTGCTGTACTGTTTAAAATCAAAACAGATTGATCACGAAGGATTCCGAATCGAAACGTCACCTATTCCTTTTCTCCAGAGGTGCTGCCCGTCCCGCTGAGTTCCTCCAGCATTTTGTGTCTACCTTTGATCAAGCTGTGAGCTCTGTAAACATTCTGCATTGATGGCCAATGAAATTAATGCGAATCGCATCAGCCTGCATTTACCTTGCACCTTCTGCGTTAATAAACCTTAGGTGGCACATCGGAGAGTGAAATGAAGGTTAATAAGTGATCAGGAGTATTGTCGGCGAGGTCGGCTTGTGGAATCAAGTGAGAGAACGATGATGAGAGTGCGGCATGGAGCTCGGAACAATTAAAACAAGAGTACAAGAGAGCTCGGAACAGAGAAGGACGGAGATTACAGAGAGCCATGTAGCTGAAGATGGTATTGGTTTATTATTATGGAGGAAGGAACTGCAGATGCTGGTTTACACCGAAGATAGACGCAAAGTGCTGGCGCAACTCAGCTGGTCGGGCAGCATCTCTGGAGAAAATGGATGGGTGACGTTTCGGGTCGAGACCCTTCCTCAGACTGAGAGTCGGGGGAGAGGGAAACTAGAGGTGTGAAAAGGTTCAGAACAAATCAGAGCCGGCACCGATGACCAAGGAAAGGTGGAGCCTACAATGGTCCATTGTTGGCCGTGGAAGAGGTGATAACAAAGGGATGTATGGACGCGAACAGTAGAACTAGCAGGACGACTAGGGTGGGGGAGGACTGGGAGAGAAGGAATGCAGGGGTTACTTGAAGTTAGACAAATCAATCTTCATACCGCTGGATTGTAAGCTGCTCAGTCGTTTATTATTGCAGCTCGTACCAAGATACAGTGACAAGCTTTGTTTGCGCGCTATCCAGTCGAATCATATTGTAGATGAGTACAATCAAGCCATATACATGTACAACAAGTGGTGCAACGCGAATCATATTAACGTGCGGACAATAGTGGTTCAGGTTAGAGATTTAAAAAATCTTCAGGCAGATTTTTATAAAGAGACTGCAAAGTTCGCATTGAGGTTGGTCGAGCGATTGGGGCTACTGCCTCGGTCAGGGCAGGGACTGTCCAGATGCTGAAACAGGGGAGTTTGAGTCCAGGGAAGGATTTCTAAACCATGAATTTTGAAAATGGTGGCGGACAATGGCCTTAGTCTTTCTCCTCGTCCATGGGCTCACCCAGCCCTGCGTGTCACGAGGTCTGGTGACGAATCGGAGGCCAAAGAAGTGGTGGAGGCGGGTGCTGAGTGCGGATGCGTTCACCAGAGTGACTTGTGGTTGCTGGCATTGAGAAGGAGCTGTGTGGCTCTTTGTGGCTGAAGCTCACCGACTGCTTGTGGCAAAGGAGTGGTATTGGATAACCCCCCCCCCACCCCACATCCCACACCCTGACTGAGTGGCGGGGGTTTGCTGGGGAGAGAGACGGCGATACAGAGAGGGAGGAAGACGCAATCCAGCGACTGAATTGGACGGATGTCTGGTGGAAGGGTAAAAGGCTGGCCAGGGCCACAGGAGTCCAGTTGCAGAGGGGACTGCCCGTCCTAAGTAATCTGGGGAGCGAGCAGACTCTAGCCTCAACCAGGAGTCCTCCTGGACAGACGCCTTGGGTCTTGGGTCAGACCACCACAACATCAAGAGCCGTGAAGATCGGTCATGCCTGCGCCAACAAGTGTGGTCCTCGGGTACGTGGGAGGAGAGGGATGTGGGGAGGGAGGGGGGGGAGGGTGAGAAAAGGGGAGCCCCGCCGTGGAGCACAGGCAGTTTATTTATTTAGTTTATTTTAGTTGATTTCTAGTCACCGAGGTACAGTGAAAAGATTTTGTTGCGTACCAACCAGTCAGCGGAAAGACTAGACATGATTACAATCGAGCAGCCTGGGACTCTATTGCTTGGAGGGCAGATGAGGGGCGATCTTATAGAGGTGTATAAAATCGTGCGAGGAATAGATCGCACAGAGCCTCTTGCCCAGAGTAGAGGAATCAAGAACTAGAGGACATAGGTTTAAGGTGTGGGGGTAATGATTTAATTGGAACCTGAGGGGTAACGTTTTGGATGTATGGAACGAGCTGCTGGAAGAGGTTCAGTTGAGGCAGGTCCTATCGCAAGGTTTAAGGAACATTTGGACAGGTACATACAACAGGTTTAGAGGGATATGGGACAAACACAGGCAGGTGGGATTAGTGTAGATGGGACATGTTGGTCGGTGTGGTCAAGTTAGGCAGAAGGTTCTATTTCCATGCTGTATGACTCTAAAGATTATGGTTGTGCTGTTTGCGGAGGGATCTCAGTCTTCTCAGCCCTGTGGGCGTTTGATTAAGGAGGTGTAGAGAAACGCTCCTTTGAAATTCACAAGAGTTTTTTCTGTAGTTACAAAGGATGTGAAATATGTCAGGATTGCCAGCAATTCCAGTGTACTTCCCACATTATTCCCAGTGTTCGCGCATTTGGCCAAGGCCGTTAATATTTAGTTTAGATTAGAGATTGGGTATGGAAACAGGCCCTTCAGCCCCTCCAATTCCTTACCGCCCATCACCCATTCACACTAGTTCTATGTTATTGCACATTCTCATCCACTATCTACACGTTTGGGACAAATTCTTCAGAGGCCAATTGACCTATAAACACATGTCTTTGGGATGTTGGAGGAAACCAGAGCACGTGAAGGGAACCCACGGGGTTGGGATCGAACCTGGGACTCTGGCACTGTGAGGCTGTGCCATTAATAGTACTGTTGTCATTCAGTGGCCACATGGATTTTGCCCCAATTAAACAGGCACTCCCTCCTAAGGACCATTTGTATATGGCACCACTAATATATGTACCTGTACATGCTCCTGAAAGTGTACGTGGTATCTTTTACTGATCTTTGCCTTGTTTTGCTGCAGGGATGTGAGCTTGTGCAGCAGAACAAAGGGTAACGCTTGACTATTCGTATAGTTTTTTGAGATGCAGCCTGGACATTTTTTTTCACCCAGAGAGTTGTGAATCTGTGGAATTCTCTGCCTCAGAAGGCAGTGGAGGCCAATTCTCTGGATGCTTTCAAGAGAGAGTTAGATAGAGCTCTTAAAGATAGCGGAGTCAAGGGATACGGTGAGAAGGCAGGAAAGGGTTACTGATTGGGGATGATCAGCCACGATCACAGTGAATGGCGGTGCCGGCTCGAAGGGCCGAATGGCCTACTCCTGCGCCTATTGTCTATTGATACTGTATCTAAGAGGCAGTTACACGAACTGGCATGGATAGATGTAGACAATGCACAGGTACATTTATTTTAGTTCAGAGATACAGTGTAGGAACAGGCCCTTTGGCCCACTGAGTCCATACTAACCAGCGATCACCCCGTACACTAGTTCTATCCTACACACCAGGGACAATTTACAGAGGCCAATCAACCTACAAACCTGTATGTCTTTGGAGTGTGGGTGGAAGCCGGAGCACCCGGATAAAACCCACGCAGGTCCCACAGGGAGAACGTACAAACTCCGTACAGACAGCACCCATAGTCAGGATTGAACCCGGGACTCTTGTGCTGTGAGGCAGCAACTCTGCCGCTGTGCAATTGTTGTCATGAGAGTTGCCTATTCCAGGCACGCAACCAAAATGAGACCTGTGACATCTGTCCTGTTCCATCACCAGCAGTGCTGTGTCCCCTGGGTCCTACAATGGGTTTTGTGCAGCGGTGAATGTTAGCTGCTTCTGGGGGCGTTTTGGGTGACATTTCGAGGGCGTCTGTGGACAAAGGGAGAGATTGTGTGTTGACCTGCTTGCACGCCATTGTCAGGCAGTGAGATAAGTCCGGCCCAGAGTTGTGTGACAGTCGTCAACCACTTTGCAAAAGAAAACGTCAACAAAGGCCGTGTTTGTTGGAGGATTAAAAAGGGCTTTGTTCACTCGGATTGGTCTTGACATAGAACGAATGCGATCTCTTGTCACTGTAGCTTTCAGTAACATGAATCTCCAGTGATCTCACTGGGGAAAAACACGAACAAAAGAAACCCATGTCTGTTTGTGTCCGACACCTCCCCAGTCTACCTCCCACCAACTCTCTTTGTTTAGTTTAGTTTAGTTTAGAGATACAGCACGGAAACAGGCCCTTCGGCCCACCGAGTCCGCACCGACCAGTGATCCCCGCACATTAACACTATCCTACACACGCTGGGGCCAACTTCCATTGATTCCAAGCCAATGAACCTACAAACCTGCACGTCTTTGGAATGCGGGAGGAAACCGAAGATCTCGGAGAAAACCCACGCGGTCACGGGGAGAACGTACAAACTCCGTACAGACAAGCACCCGTAGTCAGGATCGAACCTGGGTCTCTGGCGCTGTGAGGCAGCTACTCTACCGCTGCGCCACCGTGCTGCCCGACAAACTCTGTATTTTCTATTAACTTGGCCACAGATGGCCATGGTTGGCAAGACCAGCATTTAATTGCCCTCAAAGGTGGCATGAAGTTGCTCCTTGTTCAGCTGCTGTCTATGTGCTGATAGCGCTCCTGTTGTTGAAAGAGTAGGGAAAAGTCAAGCTCTCGAGTTAAGAGTCAAGAGTGTTGAATTGTCGAATGTACCCTTGGGTGGGAGGTTGCAACCTTCACGTGGTCCGCCTTGTTTCGACGAATGCAATCAACCCGGCGTGCACAATCAAATAAGATCAAATAGAACAAGTTGCCCTACAACTTTAGGCTGTGCACGCCATACGCAAGATGAAGAATGTACTGAGACGGAACAATGAAATTCTTCCTTGCAGCGGCACAACAGGGGTTTGGATATCCAGTACTCAGTAGATAACATAATTCACAAGCAATGAAAGGAAAATTCAATATATTAAAAAACCCAATACAGAGCATAACAAAACAAAGCCCAAAGTCCCTAATGTAACCAAGAGAAATCATAGTTTGGAGATTATTTGGAGTTCGTAGTGTTCAGTAGCCTGAAGGTTTAGTTTTAGTTTAGAGATACAGCACGGAAACAGGCCCACCGGGTTCGCGCCGACCAGTGATCACTCCGTACCACTAGCACTATCCTACACACTCGAGACTATTTACCATTTTACCGAAGCCTATTAACCTACAAACCTGTACGTCTTTGGAGTGTGGGAGGGAACCGGAGCATCCGGAGAAAGCCCACGCAGGTTACGGGGAGAGCGTACAAACTCCGTACAGACAGCACCCGTAGCCAGGATCGAACCAGGTTCTGGTGCTGTAAGGCAGCAACTCTACCGCTGCGTCACCGTGTCACCACGATTGTCGGGAAGAAGCTGCTCCTGAATCTGGACGTCAGTGTTTTTAGACTCCTGTATCTTTTTGCCAGTTTGCATTCAAATCAGACTGGGTTAGTACAACAGAGTCTCTTCCCCAACGGACATTAGTGAACAAGAAGGGTTTAAGCACCAACACAGCGGTTTTTGCTTTCACCTTAGACTTTGCTTTAGAGATGTAGCATGGAAAACAGGCCCTTCGGCCCACCAAGTCTGCGCTGACCTGCGATCACCCCGTACACCAGCACTATCCTACACGCTAGGGACAATTTTACAGAAGTACAGATTTACAGGACCTACAAACCTGTACGATCTTTGACTGTGGGAGGAACATACGGTGGTGGGAGGAACAGGGAGAACGTACAAGCTCCGTGCAGACAGCATGCGTAGTCAGGATAGTAACGTAACGTGCATCCACCTTCTGCAATGTCTGTAGAGAGATGGGCCGTGGGATCACTGGTCTGTAGAAGGCCCTAGACCTGAAAGTCGCCCTTTATCTCCGGAGATGCTGCCTGACCCGCTGAATTACTCCAGCACTTTGTGTCTGTCCGAATCTGAACTCCTGAACGCAGGCACTGAAATCCGAATGTTGTCCTTGACATCTCGGCTGATGTCCACTCACAGAGTGGTGCACCATTAAGAGCCTGTCCCACTTTCACGACCTAATTCATGACCTTTTTTTACCCGTGGACATTTTTCATCAGGCTAAAAAAAACGCCCCGACCTACTTGATGCCACGAGTACCTACGACTGCCATCACGACCCTCCTACGACCTCGTGACGACCACGTGACGACCATGCTGCGAGTATGAGTCAAGGGCAAACTCGGCAGAGGTCATGAATTAGGTCGTGAAAGTGGGACAGGGCCTTAAACTCGTCGGCTTTGATGCGCAAAGCCTTTGAGATCTGCTGCCCTCGCCTGCTCTGCTCTCTCCCCTATCCCACTAACCTGCACCTACTTTCCTTCCCTTCTTTAATGCCACAGGAGTTGGAAAATGAGTTGCGATATGCATTAATAGTGGTTGGTGTCAAAACTAGCTAAGTGATGTACCGCACCATTTAGCTTTGCTTCAATAAACTTCATCACTTCTGATTTTGCAAAAGGGATGGAATTGGAATTCAGCCAAAGATCCTGTTCTGAAATGTGTGGGTCTAAACGACTTTGGCAAGGAGAATCAAACATTTGCGTGCGGTGGAGATCAAATATGAATGGAAAGACCCGAAATGCTGGAGTGACTCAGAATGCTGAGCGCCCTGCTGAGTTACTCCAGCATTTGGTCAAATCCCTTGGTAAACCAGCATCTGCAGTTCCTTGTTCCTAGAATGTGAATGGAAGGTGAGTGGAATGGACCAGAAAATGGAACGGGCGTCACGGTAGCGCAGCGATATTGTTGCTGCCTTACGGCACCCGAGACCTGGGTTTGATTCTGACTATGGATGCTGTCTGCACCAAGTTCGTACGTTCTACCCGTGACCGCCTGGGTTTTTTCCCCAGGTGCTCCGGTTTCCTCCCACACTTCGAAGACGTGCAGGTTTGTAGATTAATTTGGCTTCGGTAAAAATTGTGAATCGTCCCTGGTGTGTAGGATAGTGCTAGTGTGCGGGGATCGCTGGTCGGCGTGGACTCGGTGGGCCGAAGGGCCTGTTTTTGCTCTGTATCTCTACACCAAACTAAATGAGTTTTGCCCATTTTGGATTGAGTTGGTAAGCATGGGAGAGTTGTAAATCTTCAGAATTTGTAATCCCCAGAGCGCCCAAGCCTTGTATAGATCCAATTCTGAGAACATTGATGTTTGATCACCAAGAAGATTGAAATGATATGGGAACTGGTTGTGAAGGTAGCAGAGAGATTGGAAGGTCAGTCATGATTATAGTAGATGGTGGTCAGTTTATTCAGAAGAAAGTATCACTGTTTTTTTAGAGTAGGGGGGGGGGCAGAATTTTGTGTATTCATCTTTGGACCATGACTTGAACTCACAGGTCTCTGACCACTCACTTGACAGTGCTGCCCACTGCCCCTGACAGTGGCAACTCAAGTCGACGGAGTGGTAAAGATGGTTTGTTGGTATGCTTGCCTCCATCGGCCAAGGCTTCGAGTATAGGAGTCACAACGTCTTATTGCAGCGTTATATAAAACTTTAGTTAGGCCGCTTATGGAGTATTTTGTCCGGTTCTGGTCGCCCAATTCCAGGAGGGAAGTGGAGTTTTTGGAGAAGGTGCAGAAGAGGTTTATCAGAATGCTGCCTGGATTTGAGGGTATTAGCTACAATGAAGGCTAGACAAACTTAAACCTAAATCTTCTCCGCAACTTTCCTGCTTAACAACATCGTTCCTATCACACTGTGACCAAAACTGAACACAATACTCTAAATGCGGCCTCACCAATGTCTTATACAACTGTAACATGACTTCCCAACTTCTGTACTCAATATGTAGGAAGGAACTGCAGATGCTGGTTTAAACCAAAGATAGACACAAAATACTGGAGTAACTCAGCGTAACTCAGAGGCAGCATAGAAGGAATGGGTGACGTTTCGGGTCGAGACCCTTCAGACTGAATGTCAGTGAAGAGGGAGAGACAGAGATAAGGAAGTGTAAGGTGTGAAAACGTGACATCAAAGGAGATGCAGTTCAAGGAAAATGTAGAATAGATCATTGTTAGAAGGTAACAACAAAGCAAACAGAT
>JAXLNO010004894.1:0-242728 GCA_038087875.1 Malacoraja senta | reverse complement strand
TTGAATAGTATGGTAAAAATAAATAGGATTTCTTACAGGAGTACATTCTAAAGGGAGTCATGTAGACAGATAAAATCTGAATGTGAGGTTTATTGCCTGATGTGATGGATGAACTATCCAATTACCTCAATGCCTGAAACAAACGAAATGCTGGAAATCTGGAATAATAATAGAAAATATTGACAATACTCAGCAGGTCAGTTTGCAACCGTGGAAAGAGTAGCAGAGCCAACATTTCAAACACCAGCTTCAAACCCCTTATTATCTCAATGCCCAATCTGTTGAATTAGCAGCTGTTCACCTACATGGTGAAACACTTTTCCATTCCCCGATACTAGATGCATGGACATGGTTCAAATCAACAAATAACAAGCTATTAGTGACCACTGCTCTGTTCAAAACCATTCTGGGAATAATGGAACAAGACCAAAATACCTTGTTTGTTAAAAAGCCCACAGCTAAACAGAGGAATGGATGGAGATGAACAAAATCCCAACATGGCGGGAACAAAATGCCTTGGGACCCATTACAGCCGAGGATAGTACTGGCAATGGCCACAAGAGTACGGGGTTGAAGGAGGTTTTAATGAGTAGTCCATACCATTCCTAGGGATCGAGAGCAGAACGTACTAATAGAGAGTTCAATGGAGCAATGGCTCCAAGGAATATTGTTTAATGGAAATATATGTGATACCTGGCTGAGGGGTGAGCCTGCCACATGTACACAGAATTATCAGAGGCTTGGAGAGTAACATCTCCCCATAGCAGGGTGTCTAAAATCAGAGGACATAGGTTTTGGAAAAGGGAAAGACATTCCAAAGAAGAATTTATGCACTCAGTGAGCTGTTGGCATCTGGGCAGCTGCAGTAGTTTATTCAAATTCACTGTAAGGCTGCCTCCATTGAAACTTTCCCAAGTTATGTTGTTATTGCTGACATCAGAGTGAAATAATACTTTCATGATGAAGTATTCCCAAAACAGTGGAATCAGACCAGGGAAGCACTTCACAGTGCATTCGATGCTACAAGAAGTCCTGAATAGAAGGAAAATGGCATACGACTCACTATCCACAATCATTGAGAACTGTGAAAGCAAGTAGTTGAATGCTCAACATGATGAATGCTACCCAAAGTGGTGAGATGGGGTAGTCATAAAGCACAGAAACTGGTCCTTCATGCCATCAAGCATCCATTTGAACTAATCCTATATGTTAGCTGGTAGAGATACTGCCTCATGGCGCCAGAGAACTGGATTCAATACTGACCTTGGGTGCTGTCTATGTGCAGTTTGCATGTTGTCCCCATGACTGTATAGGTTTTATCTGGGTGCTCCAGTTTCCTCCCACATCCTCAAGCCGTGCAGGTTTGTGGATTAATTGGCCTCTGTAAATGACCACCAATGTCTAGGACGTGAGCACAAAAGTGAAATAACATAGAGCTAGTGTGAATCGATGATTGGCGTGCATTTGGTGCACCGAAAGGCCCATTTCCATGCTGTAACGCTCAATCAATCAATGTTCTCCTCACATTCTTATCAACTTCCCAGATACATCCAGTCAACTAACATAACAGAGGCCACTTACAGTTCATTAAGATACCAACCAACACACTTTTTGGATGTGGCCGGAAACCAAAGCACACAAGGAAACCCAATTGATCACAGGGAGATGTGCAAGCTCGGGGCTGGGCTGCTCGGGGCTGGGCTGCTTCGGGTTCCTCCGAAAATTGTGTCTGGTTGGAAACCTCTGCCGGCCATCCTCAGCTCCAGTAAAGACACGATGGGGATGGCCGGCAGGAGAAGAGCGGCAGGAGAAGAGATCGATCTGCGCAGGAAGGCTCTGAACGGCAAGAGAAGAGATCGATCTGCGCACGCGCGATTTTAAAGATTTTTTAAACCTCGCTAAGTTTTACGACATTCAACCAATCGAAACAAAACTTGGTGCAATCGCAGCATAGGAGAACGGTGAGTGAACTGGTGAAAAATTGTAGCGCTATCGCGTACCATTTTTGCGCAAATAGAAAGACCGCACAAACCGGAAGATAACAAGATCAGAGTTTTAGTTATGTACTAGACTAAGTGGGACCCATTGCGTCCCTTGTTCACATGGGAGCGCTGGTCCCCCAATGCAATATTCCACCTCGCCACCAATTCCAATATTGGTGGCCAGTTGGGGGGGGGGGGGTCTTTCTGGAGCGCTAGTATGGGTGTTGTGGGCCGAAGGGACTGGTTTCCAGAGGGCTAGTATGGATATTGTGGGCCGAGTGGGTTCTTGGGCTGGCAGCTCAGTCACTCAGCTCAGCTCACATACTGCCAGAAATTCTGCCCAAAATAGGTGAGAGACTCTGTGAGAGAGAAGGGGAGAATCAATATTAGACATTTTTCATCTTTTTCTGCAAATCACAGCAATGAAGGAGGAAAGTCGATCCTGGCCTGGATCTCATAGGGAGCCAATGAAGGGAGGGAGAAAATACTGAGGTGAGGTTTAATACTTGCAGGGGGAATACTTACTGATGGGCCAAAGGGACACCTCCTGGGCTAGTACAGGCCTGATGGGACGAAGGGGCTCTTTAAAAAACAAATCGGAGTGATATCTCATTGAAAGGCAATATTTCTGCACTTTTCCTCGCCTCGCATGGGACTTTTGGGCCTAAATGCTCCTCCGGGCTAATATGGGCATTTTGGGCAAAAGGGACTGGTTTCTCGGCTAATAGGGGCCTTGTGGGGCGAAATTAGTGGTTTCAGGCAGGCAAACAACTCATTTCATTACATTTCCATTTCAATTACAAGCACAGGGCAAGCCGAATAGCTTATTGCATTTTCATTGCCTTTCCATTGCCATTGACAGTTTCAGGCACAGGGCAGGCCGAAGAGCTCATTGCATTTTCATTTCACTTCCATTGCCATTGCTGTTTCAAGCACAGGGCAGGCCGAACAGCTCATTGCATTTTCATTCCACTTCCATTGCCATTGCTGTTTCAAGCACAGGGCAGGCTGAACAGCTCATTGCATTTTCATTTCACTTCCATTACCATTGCAGTTTCAAGCAGATGCAGGCCGAACAGCTCATTGTACTTTCATTTCACTTCCATTGCCATTGCAGTTTCAAGCACAGGGCAGGCCGAACAGCTCATTGCATTTTCATTTCACTTCCATTGCCATTGTAGTTTCAAGCACAGTGCAGGCCAAAGAGCTCATTGCATTTTCATTTCACTTCCATTGGCATTGCAGTTTCAAGCAGATGGCAGGCCGAACAGCTTATTGTATTTTCATTTCACTTCCATTGCCATTGCAGTTTCATGCACAGGGCAGGATGAACAGCTCATTGCATTTTCATTTCACTTCCATTGCCATCGCAGTTTCAAGCACAGGACAGGCCGAACAGCTCTTTGCACATTCATTTCACTTCCATTACCATTATAGTTTCAAGCACAGGGCAGGCCGAACAGCTCATTGCATTTTCATTTCACTTCCATTGCCATTGCAGTTTCAAGCACAGGGCAGGCCACGCAGCTCATTGCATTTTCATTTCTTTTCCATTGCCATTGCAGTTTCAAGCACAGGGCAGGCCGAACAGCTCATTGCATTTTCATTTCTATTCCATTGCCATTGCAGTTTCAAGCACAGGCCAGGCCGAGCAGCTCATTGCATTTCATTTCACTTCCATTGCCATTGCAGTTTCAAGCACAGGGCAGGCCGAGCAGCTCATTGCATTTTCATTTCACTTCCATTGCCACTGCAGTTTCAACTACAGGGCAGGCTGAGCAGCTCATTGCATTTTCATTTCACTTCCATTGCCATTGCAGTTTCAAGCACAGGGCAGGCCGAGCAGCTCATTGCATTTTCATTTCATTTCCATTGCCATTGCAGATTCAAGCACCGCGCAGGCCAAAGACCTAATTGCATTTCATTTCACTTCCATTGCCATTGGTTTCAAGCACAGGAAGGCCGAATAGCTCAATGCATTTTCATTTCCCTTCCATTGCCATTGCTGTTTCAAGCACAGGGCAGGCCTAACAGCTCATTGCATTTTCATTTCACTTCCATTGCCATTTCAGATTCAAGCACAGTGCGGGCCGAGCAGCTCATTGCATTTTCATTTCTATTCCATTGCCATTGCGGTTTCAAGCACAGGGCAGGCCAAAGAGCTCATTGCATTTTCATTTCACTTCCATTGTCATTGCAGTTTCAAGCACAGGGCAGGCTTAGCAGCTCATTGCATTTTCATTTCACTTCCATTGCCATTGCAGTTTCAAGCACAGGGCAGGCCGAGCAGCTCATTGCATTTTCATTTCATTTCCATTGCCATTGCAGATTCAAGCACCGCGCAGGCCGAAGAGCTAATTGCATTTCATTTCACTTCCATTGCCATTGGGTTCAAGCACGGGGAAGGCCGAATAGCTCAATGCATTTTCATTTCCCTTCCATTGCCATTGCTGTTTCAAGCACAGGGCAGGCCTAACAGCTCATTGCATTTTCATTTCACTTCCATTGCCATTGCAGTTTCAAGCACAGTGCAGGCCGAGCAGCTCATTGCATTTTCATTTCACTTCCATTGCCACTGCAGTTTCAACCACAGGGCAGGCTGAGCAGCTCATTACATTTTCATTTCACTTCCATTGCCATTGCAATTTCAAGCACAGGGCAGGACGGGCAGCTCATTGCATTTTCATTTCACTTCCATTGCCATTGCAGTTTCAAGCCCAGCGCAGGCCGCAGAGCTCATTGCATTTAATTTCACTTCCATTGCCATTAGATTCAAGCACGGGGCAGGCCGAACAGCTCACTGCATTTTCATTTCACTTCCATTGCTATTTCAGTTTCAAGCACAGGGCAGGGCCGAACAGATTGTATTTTCATTTCACTTCCATTGCCACTGCAGTTTCAAGCGCAGCGCAGGCCGAAGAGCTCATTGCATTTCATTTCACTTCCATTGCCATTGGATTGAAGCATGGGGCAAGCCGAACAGCACATTAGATTTTCATTTCACTTCCATTGGCATTGCAGTTTCAAGCACATGGCAAGCCAAACAGCTGATTGCATTTTCATTTCACTTCCATCACCATTGCAGTTTCAAGCACAGGGCAGGCTCCAACAGCTGATTGCATTTTCATTTCACTTCCATTGCCATTGCAGTTTCAAGCACAGGGCAGGCCGAACAGCTCATTGCATTTTCATTTCACTTCCATTGCTATTGCAGTTTCAAGCACAGGGCAGGGCCGAACAGATTGTATTTTCATTTCACCTCCATTGCCATTGCAGTTTCAAGCACAGGGCCGGGTGATCAGCTCATTGCATTTTCATTTCACTTCCATTGACATTGCAGTTTCAAGCACAGAGCAGGCCAAAGAGCTCACTGCATTTTCATTTCACTTCCATTGCCATTGCATTTTCAAGCACCAGGGCAGGCCAAACAGCTCATTGCGTTTTCATTTCACTTCCATTGCCACTGCAGTTTCAAGTGCAGCGCAGGCCGAAGAGCTCATTGCATTTCATTTCACTTCCATTGCCATTGGATTCAAGCATGGGGTAGGCCGAACAGCTCATTACATTTTCATTTCACTTCCATTGCCATTGCAGTTTCAAGCACAGGGCAGGCCGAAGAGCTCATTGCATTATAATTTCACTTCCATTGCCATTGCTGTTTCATGCACAAGGAGGCCGAACAGCTCATTGCATTTTCATTTCAATTCCATTGCCATTGCTGTTTCAAGCACAGGGCAGGCCGAACAGCTTATTGCATTTACATTTCAGTTCCATTGTCATTGCAGTTTCCAGCACAGGACAGGCGGAACAACTCATTGCATTTTCATTTCACTTCTATTGCCATTGCAGTTTTCAAGCACAGTGCAGGCCGAACAGCTCATTGCATTTTCATTTCATTTCCATTGCCATTGCATTTTCAAGCACAGGGCAGGCCGAACAACTCATTGCATTTTCATTTCACTTCCATTGCCATTGCAGTTTCAAGCACAGGGCAGGCCGAACAGCTCATTTCATTTTTATTTGACTTCCATTGCCACTGCAGTTTGAAGCACAGGGCAGGCTGAGCAGATATTGCATTTTCATTTCACTTCCATTGCCATTGCTGTTTCAAGCATAGGGGAGGCCGAACAGCTCATTTCATTTTCATTTCAATTCCATTGCCATTGCTGTTTCAAGCACAGGGCAGGCCGAACAGCTCATTGTATTTACATTTCACTTCCATTGCCATTGCAGTTTCCAGCACAGGGCAGGCCGAACAGGTCATTGCATTTTCATTTCACTTCCTTTGCCATTGCAGTTTCAAGCACAGGGCAGGCCGAGCAGCTCATTGCATTTTCATTTCATTTCCATTGCCATTGCAGATTCAAGCACCGCGCAGGCCGAAGAGCTAATGCATTTCATTTCACTTCCATTGCCATTGGGTTCAAGCACGGGGAAGGCCGAGTAGCTCAATGCATTTTCATTTCCCTTCCATTGCCATTGCTCTTTCAAGCCAAGGGCAGGCCTAACAGCTCATTGCATTTTCATTTCACTTCCATTGCCATTGCAGTTTCAAGCACAGTGCAGGCCGAGCAGTTCATTGCATTTTCATTTCACTTCCATTGCCACTGCAGTTTCAACCACAGGGCAGGCTGAGCAGCTCATTACATTTTCATTTCACTTCCATTGCCATTGCAATTTCAAGCACAGTGCAGGACGGGCAGCTCATTGCATTTTCATTTCACTTCCATTGCCATTGCAGTTTCAAGCCCAGCGCAGGCCGCAGAGCTCATTGCATTTAATTTCACTTCCATTGCCATTAGATTCAAGCACGGGGCAGGCCGAACAGCTCACTGCATTTTCATTTCACTTCCATTGCCATTGCATTTTCAAGCACAGGGTAGGCCGAAGAGCTCATTGCATTTTCATTTCACTTCCATTGCCATTGCAGATTCAAGCACAGGGCAGGCCAAAGAGCTCATTGCATTTTAATTTCACTTCCATTGCTATTGCAGTTTCAAGCACAGGGCAGGGCCGAACAGATTGTATTTTCATTTCACTTCCATTGCCATTGCAGTTTCAAGCACAGGGCCGGGCGAACAGCTCATTGCATTTTCATTTCACTTCCATTGACATTGCAGTTTCAAGCACAGAGCAGGCCGAAGAGCTCATTGCATTTTCATTTCACTTCCATTGCCATTGCATTTTCAAGCACAGGGCAGGCCAAACAGCTCATTGCGTTTTCATTTCACTTCCATTGCCACTGCAGTTTCAAGTGCAGCGCAGGCCGAAGAGCTCATTGCATTTCATTTCACTTCCATTGCCATTGCAGTTTCAAGCACAGGGCAGGCCGAAGAGCTCATTGCATTATAATTTCACTTCCATTGCCATTGCTGTTTCATGCACAAGGAGGCCGAACAGCTCATTGCATTTTCATTTCAATTCCATTGCCATTACTGTTTCAAGCACAGGGCAGGCTGAACAGCTTATTGCATTTACATTTCAGTTCCATTGTCATTGCAGTTTCCAGCACAGGGCAGGCGGAACAGCTTATTGCATTTTCATTTCACTTCTATTGCCATTGCAGTTTCAAGCACAGTGCAGGCCGAACAGCTCATTGCATTTTCATTTCATTTCCATTGCCATTGCAGTTTCAAGCACAGTGCAGGCCGAACAGCTCATTGCATTTTCATTTCACTTCCATTGCCATAGCAGTTTCAAGCACAGGGCAGGCTGAACAGCTCATTGCATTTTTATTTCACTTCCATTGCCACTGCAGTTTGAAGCACAGGGGAGGCTGAGCAGATATTGCATTTTCATTTCACTTCCATTGCCATTGCTGTTTCAAGCACAGGGGAGGCCGAACAGCTCATTTCATTTTCATTTCAATTCCATTGCCATTGCTGTTTCAAGCACAGGGCAGGCCGAACAGCTCATTGCATTTACATTTCAGTTCCATTGCCATTGCAGTTTCCAGCACAGGGCAGGCCGAACAGGTCATTGCATTTTCATTTCACTTCTATTGCCATTGCAGTTTCAAGCACAGTGCAGGCTGAACAGCTCATTGCATTTTCATTTCACTTCCATTGCCATTGCAGTTTCAAGCACAGGGCAGGTCGAACAGCTCATTGCATTTTCATTTCACTTACATTGCCATTGCAGTTTCAAGCACAGGGCAGGCCGAACAGCTCATTGCATTTTCATTTCACTTCCATTGCCACTGCAGTTTCAAGCGCAGCGCAGACCGAAGAGCTCATTGCATTTCATTTCACTTCCATTGCCATTGGATTGAAGCATGGGGCAGACGAACAGCACATTACATTTTCATTTCACTTCCATTGCCATTGCAGTTTCAAGCACATGGCAAGCCAAACAGCTGATTGCATTTTCATTTCACTTCCATCGCCATTGCAGTTTCAAGCACAGGGCATGGTCAACAGCTGATTGCATTTTCATTTCACTTCCATTGCCATTGCAGTTTCAAGCACAGGGCAGGCCGAACAGCTCATTGCATTTTCATTTCACCTCCATTGCTATTGCAGTTTCAAGCACAGGGCAGGGCCGAACAGATTGTATTTTCATTTCACTTCCATTGCCATTGCAGTTTCAAGCACAGGGCCGGGTGATCGGCTCATTGCATTTTCATTTCACTTCCATTGACATTGCAGTTTCAAACACTGAGCAGGCCGAAGAGCTCATTGCATTTTCATTTCACTTCCATTGCCATTGCATTTTCAAGCACAGGGCAGGCCAAACAGCTCATTGCGTTTTTATTTCACTTCCATTGCCAATGCAGTTTCAAGTGCAGCGCAGGCCGAAGAGCTCATTGCATTTCATTTCACTTGCCATTGCCATTGGATTCAAGCATGGGGCAGGCCGAACAGCTCATTACATTTTCATTTCACTTCCATTGCCATTGCAGTTTCAAGCACAGGGCAGGCCGAAGAGCTCATTGCATTATAATTTCACTTCCATTGCCATTGCTGTTTCATGCACAAGGAGGCCGAACAGCTCATTGCATTTTCATTTCAATTCCATTTCCATTGCTGTTTCAAGCACAGGCAGGCCGAACAGCTTATTGCATTTACATTTCAGTTCCATTGTCATTGCAGTTTCCAGCACAGGGCAGGCGGAACAGCTCATTGCATTTTCATTTCACTTCTATTGCCATTGAAGTTTCAAGCACAGTGCAGGCCAAACAGCTCATTGCATTTTCATTTCATTTCCATTGCCATTGCATTTTCAAGCACAGGGCAGGCCGAACAGCTCATTGCATTTTCATTTCACTTCCATTGCCATTGCAGTTTCAAGCACAGGGCAGGCCGAACAGCTCATTGCATTTTTATTTCACTTCCATTGCCACTGCAGTTTGAAGCACAGGGCAGGCTGAGCAGATATTGCATTTTCATTTCACTTCCATTGCCATTGCTGTTTCAAGCACAGGGGAGGCCGAACAGCTCATTTCATTTTCATTTCAATTCCATTGCCATTGCTGTTTCAAGCACAGGTCAGGCCGAACAGCTCATTGCATTTACATTTCAGTTCCATTGCCATTGCAGTTTCCAGCACAGGGCAGGCCGAACAGGTCATTGCATTTTCATTTCACTTCTATTGCCATTGCAGTTTCAAGCACAGTGCAGGCTGAACAGCTCATTGCATTTTCATTTCACTTCATTGCCATTGCAGTTTCAAGCACAGGGCAGGCCGAACAGCTCATTGCATTTTCATTTCACTTCCATTGCTATTGCAGTTTCAAGCACAGGGCAGGCCGAACAGCTCATTGCATTTTCATTTCACTTCCATTGCCACTGCAGTTTCAAGCGCAGCGCAGGCCGAAGAGCTCATTGCATTTCATTTCACTTCCATTGCCATTGGATTGAAGCATGGGGCAGGCCGAACAGCAAATTACATTTTCATTTCACTTCCATTGCCATTGCAGTTTCAAGCACATAGCAAGCCAAACAGCTGATTGCATTTTCATTTCACTTCCATCACCATTGCAGTTTCAAGCACAGGGCAGGCTCAACAGCTGATTGCATTTGCATTTCACTTCCATTGCAATTGCAGTTTCAAGGACAGGGCAGGCTGAACAGCTGATTGCATTTTTATTTCACTTCCATTGCCAGTGCAGTGTCAAGCGCAGATCAGGCCAAGCCAAACAGCTCATTGCACTTTAATTTCACTTCCATTGCTATTGCAGTTTCAAGCACAGGGCAGGCCAAGCCAAACAGCTCAAATGCATTTTCATTTCACTTTCACTGCCTTTGCTGTTTCAAGCACATGGCAGGCCGAACAACTGATTGTATTTTCATTTCACTTCCATTGCCAATGCAGTTTCAAGCACAGGGCAAGCCGAAGAGCTCATTGCATTTTAATTTCACTTCCATTGCCATTGCTGTTTCAAGCACTGGGCACGTCGAACAGCTCATTTCATTTTCATTTCAATTCAATTGCCATTGCTGTATCAAGCACAGGGCAGGCCGAAGAGCTCATTGCAATTACATTTCAGTTCCATTGCCATTGCAGTTTCAAGCACAGGGGAGGCCGAAGAGCTCATTGCATTTTAATTGCACTTCCATTGCCATTGCTGTTTCAAGCACAGGGCAGGTCGAACAGCTCATTGCATTTTCATTTCAATTCCATTGCCATTGCTGTATCAAGCACAGGGCAGGCTGAACAGCTGATTGCATTTTCATTTCACTTCCATTGCCATTGCCGTTTCAAGTACAGCGCTGGCCGAACAGCTGATTGCATTTTCATTTCACTTCCATTGCCAGTGCAGTGTCAAGCGCAGATCAGGCCAAGCCAAACAGCTGATTGCACTTTAATTTCACTTCCATTGCCATTGCAGTTTCAAGCACAGGGCATGCCAAGCCAAACAGCTCAAATGCATTTTCATTTCACTTTCACTGCCTTTGCAGTTTCAAGCACATGGCAGGCCGAACAACTGATTGTATTTTCATTTCACTTCCATTGCCATTGCAGTTTCAAGCACAGGGCAGGCCGAAGAGCTCATTGCATTTTTATTTCACTTATATTGCCATTGCAGTTTCAAGCACAGTGCAGGCCGAACAGCTCATTGCATTTTCATTTCACTTCCATTGCCATTGCAGTTTTAAGCACAGGGCAGGCCGAAAAGCTCATTGCATTTTCATTTCACTTCCATTGCCATTGCAGTTTCAAGGACAGGGCAGGCCGAACAGCTGATTGCATTTTTATTTCACTTCAATTACCAGTGCAGTGTCAAGCGCAGATCAGGCCAAGCCAAACAGCTCATTGCACTTTAATTTCACTTCCATTGCCATTGCAGTTTCAAGCACAGGGCAGGCCAAGCCAAACAGCTCAAATGCATTTTCATTTCACTTTCACTGCCTTTGCTGTTTCAAGCACATGGCAGGCCGAACAACTGATTGTATTTTCATTTCACTTCCATTGCCAATGCAGTTTCAAGTACAGGGCAAGCCGAAGAGCTCATTGCATTTTCATTTCACTTCCATTGGCATTGCAGTTTCAAGCAGACGCAGGCCAAAGAGCTCATTGCATTTTCATTTTACTTCCATTGCCATTGCAGTTTCAAGCACAGGGCAGGCCGAAGAGCTCATTGCATTTGCATTTCACTTCCATTGCCAGTGCAGTGTCAAGCGCAGATCAGGCCAAGCCAAACAGCTGATTGCACTTTAATTTCACTTCAATTGCCATTGCAGTTTCAAGCACAGGGCAGGCCAAGCCAAACAGCTCAAATGCATTTTCATTTCACTTCCATTGCCAGTGCAGTGTCAAGCGCAGATCAGGCCAAGCCAAACAGCTGATTGCACTTTAATTTCACTTCAATTGCCATTGCAGTTTCAAGCACATGGCAGGCCGAACAACTGATTGTATTTTCATTTCACATCCATTGCCATTGCAGTTTCAAGCACAGGGGAGGCCGAAGAGCTCATTGCATTTTAATTTCACTTCCATTGCCATTGCTGTTTCAAGCACAGGGAGGCCGAACAGCTCATTGCATTTTCATTTCAATTCCATTGCCATTGCTGTTTCAAGCACAGGGCAGGCCGAACAGCAAATTGCATTTACATTTCAGTTCCATTGCCATTGCAGTTTCCAGCACAGGGCAGGCGGAACAGCTCATTGCATTTTCATTTCACTTCTATTGCCATTGCAGTTTCAAGCACAGTGCAGGCCGAACAGCTCATTGCATTTTCATTTCACTTCCATTGCCATAGCAGTTTCAAGCACAGGGCAGGCCGAAAAGCTCATTGCATTTTCATTTCACTTCCATTGCCATTGCAGTGTCAAGCACAGGGTAGGCCGAACAGCTCATTGCATTTTCATTTCACTTCCATTGCCACTGCAGTTTCAAGCACAGGGCAAGCTGAGCAGCTCATTGCATTTTCATTTCACTTCCATTGCCATTGCAGTTTCCAGCAAAGGACAGGCGGAACAGCTCTTGCATTTTCATTTCACTTCTATTGCCATTGCAGTTTCAAGCACAGTGCAGGCCGAACAGCTCATTGCATTTTCATTTCACTTCCATTGCCATTGCAGTTTCAAGCACAGGGCAGGCCGAACAGCTCATTGCATTTTTATTTCACTTCCATTGCCACTGCAGTTTCAAGCACAGGGCAGGCTGAGCAGATCATTGCATTTTCATTTCACTTCCATTGCCATTGCTGTTTCAAGCACAGGGGAGGCCGAACAGCTCATTTCATTTTCATTTCAATTCCATTGCCATTGCTGTATCAAGCACAGGGCAGGCCGAACAGCTCATTGCATTTACATTTCAGTTCCATTGCCATTGCAGTTTCCAGCACAGGGCATGCCAAACAGCTCATTGCATTTTCATTTCACTTCTATTGCCATTGCAGTTTCAAGCACAGTGCAGGCCGAACAGCTCATTGCATTTTCATTTCACTTCCATTGCCATTGCAGTATCAAGCACAGGGCAGGCCGAACAGCTCATTGCATTTTCATTTCACTTCCATTGCCATTGCAGTTTCTAGCACGAGGCAGGCCGAGCAGCTCGTTGCATTTTCATTTCACTTCCATTGCCACTGCAGTTTCAAGCGCAGCGCAGGCCGAAGAGCTGATTGCATTTCATTTCACTTCCATTGCCATTGGATTAATGCATGGGGCAGGCCGAACAGCACATTACATTTTCATTTCGCTTTCATTGCCATTGCAGTTTAAAGCACTGGGCAGGCTGAAGAGCTCATTGCAGTTTCATTTCACTTCCATTGCCAATGCAGTTTCAAGCACAGGGCAGGCCGAAGTGCTCATTGCATTTTAATTTCACTTCCATTGACATTGCAGTTTCAAGCACAGGGCAGGCCGAACAACTCATTGCATTTTCATTTCACTTCCAATGCCATTGCTGTTCAAGCACAGGGCAGGCCAAACAGCTGATTGCATTTTCATTTCACTTCCATTGCCATTGCAGTTTCAAGGGCAGGGCAGGCCGAATAGCTGATTGCATTTTTATTTCACTTCCATTGCCAGTGCAGTGTCAAGCGCAGATCAGGCCAAGCCAAACAGCTGATTGCACTTTAAATTCACTTCCATTGCCATTGCAGTTTCAAGCACAGGGCAGGCCAAGCCAAACAGCTCAAATGCATTTTCATTTCACTTTCACTGCCTTTGCTGTTTCAAGCACATTGCAGGCCGAACAACTGATTGTATTTTCATTTCACTTCCATTGCCAATGCAGTTTCAAGCACAGGGCAAGCCGAGGAGCTCATTGCATTTTCATTTCACTTCCATTGCCATTGCAGTTTCAAGCACAGGGCGGGCCGAAGAGCTCATTGCATTTTAATTTCACTTCCATTGACATTGCAGTTTCAAGCACAGGGCAGGCCGAACAACTCATTGCATTTTCATTTCACTTCCATTGCCATTGCAGTTTCAAGCACAGGGCAGGCCGAACACCTCATTGCATTTTCATTTCACTTCTATTGCCATTGAAGTTTCAAGCACAGGGCAGGCCGAACAGCTCATTGCATTTTCATTTCATTTCCATTGCCACTGCAGTTTCAAGCGCAGCGCAGGCCGAAGAGCTTATAGCATTTCATTTCACTTCCATTGCCATTGGATTGAAGCATGGGGCAGGTCGAGCAGCTCATTACATTTTCATTTCACTTCCATTGTCATTGCAGTTTCAAGCACTGGGCAGGCTGAAGAGCTCATTGCAGTTTCATTTCACTTCCATTTCCATTGCAGTTTCAAGCACAGGGCAAGCCGAAGAGCGCATTGCATTTTCATTTCACTTCCATTGCCATTGCAGTTTCAAGCAGACGCAGGCCGAAGAGCTCATTGCCTTTTCATTTCACTTCCATTGCCATTGCAGTTTCAAGCACAGGGCAGGCTGAAGAGCTCATTGCATTTTAATTTCACTTCCATTGACATTGCAGTTTCAAGCACAGGGCAGGCCGAACAACTCATTGCATTTCCATTTCACTTCCATTGCCATTGCTGTTTCAAGCACAGGGCAGGCCAAACAGGTGATTGCATTTTCATTTCACTTCCATCGCCATTGCAGTTTCAAGCACAGGGCAGGCTGAACAGCTGAATGCATTATCATTTCACTTCCATTGCCATTGCAGTTTCAAGGACAGGGCAGGCCGAACAGCTGATTGCATTTCAGTTCATTCCCATTGCTAGTGCAGTGTCAAGCTCAGATCAGGCCAAGCCAAACAGCTGATTGCACTTTAATTTCACTTCCATTGCCATTGCAGTTTCAAGCACAGGGCAGGCAAAGCCAAACAGCTGAATGCATTTTACTTTCACTTCCATTGCCATTGTAGTTTCAAGCACAGGGCAGGCCGACAGCTGAATGCATTTTCATTTCACTTCCATTGCCATTGCAGTTTCAAGCACAGGGCAGGCTGAACAGCTGATTGCATTTTAATTTCACTTCCATTGCCATTGCAGTTTCAAACACAGGGAAGCCGAACAGCTGATGGCATTTTCAGTTCACTTATATCGCCATTGCAGTTTCAAGCACAGGGCAGGCCGAACAGCTGATTGCATTTTCATTTCACTCCCATTGCCATTGCATATTAAAGCACAGAGCTGGCCAAGCCAAACAGCTGATTGCATTTTCATTTCACTTCCATTGCCATTGCAGTTTCAAGCACAGGGCAGTCCGAACAGATGATTTCATTTTCATTTTGCTTCCATTGCCATTGCAGTTTCAAATATAGTGCAGGCCGAACAGCTGATTGCATTTTCATTTCACTTCCAATGCCATTGCAGTTTCAAGCACAAGGCAGGCCGAACAGCCAACTGCATTTCCATTTCACTTCCATTGCATTTCAGTTTCAAGCACAGGGCAGTCTGAACACCTGATTGCACTTTCATTTCACTGCCAATGCCCTTGCAGTTTCAAGCACAGGGCAGGCTGAAGAGCTCATTGCATTTTCATTTCACTTCCATTGCCATTGCAGTTTCAAGCACAGGGCAGGCCAAGCCAAACAGCGGATTGCATTTTCATTTCACTTCCATTGCCTTTGCAGTTCCAAGCACAGGGCAGGCCAAGCCTAACTGCGGATTGCATTTTCATTTCACTTCCATTACCATTGCATATTCAAGCACAGAGCTGGCCAAGCCAAACAGCTGATTACATTTTAATTTCACTTACATCGCTATTGCATTTTCAAACACAGGGAAGGCGAACATCTGATTGCATTTTCATTTCACTTCCATTGCCATTCCAGTTTCAAGCACAGGGAAGTCTGAAAAGGTGACTGCATTTTCAATTCACTTCCATTGCCATTGCAGTTTCAAACGCAGGGCAGGCCAAACAGCTGATTGCATTTTCACTTCACTTCCATTGCCATTGCAGTTTCAAGCACAGGGCAGTCCAAACAGGTGATTGTATTTTCATTTCACTTCCATTGCCATTGCAATTTCAAGCACAGGGCAGGCCGAACAGCTAATTGCATTTTCATTTCACTTCCATTGCTATTGCAGTTTCAAGCACAGGGCAGGCCGAACAGCTCATTGCATTTTCATTTCACTTCCATTGCCACTGCAGTTTCAAGCACAGCGCTGGCTGAGCAGCTCATTGTATTTTCATTTCACTTCCATTGCCATTGCAGTTTCAAGCACAGGGCAGGCCGAACAGCTCATTGCATTTTCATTTCACTTCCAGTGCCACTGCAGTTTCAAGCACAGCGCAGGCCGTAGAGCTTATAGCATTTCATTTCACTTCCATTGCCATTGGATTCAAGCATGGGGCAGGCCAAGCAGCTCATTACATTTTCATTTTACTTCCATTGTCATTGCAGTTTCAAGCACTGGGCAGGCTGAAGAGCTCATTGCAGTTTCATTCACTTCCATTGCCATTGCAGTTTCAAGCAGATGCAGGCCGAAGAGCTCATTGCATTTTCATTTCACTTCCATTGCCATTGCAGTTTCAAGCACAGGGCAGGCCGAAGAGTTCATTGCATTTTAATTTCACTTCCATTGACATTGCAATTTCAAGCACAGGGCAGGCCGAACAACTCATTGCATTTCGATTTCACTTCCATTGCCGTTGCTGTTTCAAGCACAGGGGAGGTCAAACAGCTGATTGCATTTTCATTTCACTTCCATCGCCATTGCAGTATCAAGCACAGGGCAGGCTGAACAGCTGATTGCATTTTCATTTCACTACCAATGCCATTAGTTTCAAGCACATGGCAGGCCGAACAACTGATTGCATTTTCATTTCACTTCCATTGCCCTTGCAGTTTCAAGCACAGGGCAGGCTGAAGTGCTCATTGCATTTTCATTTCACTTCCATTGCCATTGCAGTTTCAAGCACAGGGCAGGCCAAGCTAAACAGCTGATTGCATTTTCATTTCACTTCCATTGCCATTGCAGTTTCCAGCACAGGGCAGGCAGAAGAGCTCATTGCATTTTCATTTCACTTCCATTGCCATTGCAGTTTCAAGCACAGGGCAAGCCGAACAGCTGGTTGCATTTTCATTTCACTTCCAATGCCATTGAATATTGAAGCACAGAGCTGGCCAAGCCAAACAGCTGATTGCATTTTAATTTCACTTACATCGCCATTGCATTTTCAAGCACAGGGAAGCCGAACAGCTGATTGCATTTTCATTTCACTTCCATTGCATTGCAGTTTCAAGCACAGGGCAGTCCAAACAGGTGATTGTATTTTCATTTCACTTCCATTTCCATTGCAATTTCAAGCACAGGGCAGGCCGAACAGCTAATTGCATCTTCGTTTCACTTCCATTGCTATTGCAGTTTCAAGCACAGGGCAGGCCGAACAGCTCATTGCATTTTCATTTCACTTCCATTGCCACTGCAGTTTCAAGCACAGCGCTAGCTGAGCAGCTCATTGTATTTTCATTTCACTTCCATTGCAATTGCAGTTTCAAGCACAGGGCAGGCCGAACAGCTCATTGCATTTTCATTTCACTTCCAGTGCCACTGCAGTTTCAAGCACAGCGCAGGCCGAAGAGCTCATTGCATTTTCATTTCACTTCCATTGCCATTGCAGTTTCAAGCACAGGGCAGGCCGAACAACTCATTGCATTTCCATTTCACTTCCATTGCCACTGCAGTTTCAAGCACAGAGCAGGCTGAGCAGCTCATTGCATTTTCATTTCATTTCCATTCCCATTGCTGTTTCAAGCACAGGGCAGGCCGAAAAGCTCATTGCATTTTCATTTCACTTCTATTGCCATTGCAGTTTCAAGCACAGGGCAGGCCGCACAGCTGATTGCATTTCCATTTCACTTCCATTGCCATTGCTGTTTCAAGCTCAGATCAGGCCAAGCCAAACAGCTGATTGCACTTTAATTTCACTTCCATTGCCATTGCAGTTTCAAGCACAGGGCAGGCAAAGCCAAACAGCTGAATGCATTTTACTTTCACTTCCATTGCCATTGCAGTTTCAAGCACAGGGCACGCCGACAGCTGAATGGATTTTCATTTCACTTCCATTGCCATTGCAGTTTCAAGCACAGGGCAGGCTGAACAGCTGATTGCATTTTAATTTCACTTCCATTGCCATTGCAGTTTCAAGCACAGGGAAGCCGAACAGCTGATGGAATTTTCATTTCACTTCTATCGCCATTGCAGTTTCAAGCACAGGGCAGGCCGAACAGCTGATTGCATTTTCATTTGACTCCCATTGCCATTGCATATTCAAGCACAGAGCTGGCCAAGCCAAACATCTGATTGCATTTTCATTTCACTTCCATTGCCATTGCAGTTTCAAGCCCAGGGCAGCCCGAACAGATGATTTCATTTTCATTTTGCTTCCATTGCCATTGCAGTTTCAAGCACAGGGCAGTCTGAACACCTGATTGCACTTTCATTTCACTGCCAATGCCCTTGCAGTTTCAAGCACAGGGCAGGCTGAAGAGCTCATTGCATTTTCATTTCACTTCCATTGCCATTGCAGTTTCAAGTATAGTGCAGGCCGAACAGCTGATTGCATTTTCATTTCACTTCCATTGGCTTTGCAGTTCCAAGCACAGGACAGCCCAAGCCTAACAGCTGATTACATTTTAATTTCACTTACATCGCTATTGCATTTTCAAACACAGGGAAGGCGAACATCTGATTGCATTTTCATTTCACTTCCATTGCCAATGCAGTTTCAAGCACAGGGAAGTCTGAAAAGGTGACTGCATTTTTAATTCACTTCCATTGCCATTGCAGTTTCAAGAGCAGGGCAGTCCAAACAGCTGATTGCATTTTCATTTCATTTCCATTGCCATTGCAGTTTCAAGCACAGGGCAGTCCAAATAGGTGATTGTATTTTCATTTCACTTCCATTGCCATTGCAATTTCAAGCACAGGGCAGGCCGAACAGCTAATTGCATTTTCATTTCACTTCCATTGCTATTGCAGTTTCAAGCACAGGGCAGGTCGAACAGCTCATTGCATTTTCATTTCACTTCCATTGCCACTGCAGTTTCAAGCACAGCGCTGGCTGAGCAGCTCATTGTATTTTCATTTCACTTCCATTGCCATTGCAGTTTCAAGCACAGGGCAGGCCGAACAGCTCATTGCATTTTCATTTCACTTCCAGTGCCACTGCAGTTTCAAGCACAGCGCAGGCCGTAGAGCTTATAGCATTTTATTTCACTTCCATTGCCATTGGATTCAAGCATGTGGCAGGCCGAGCAGCTCATTACATTTTCATTTTACTTCCATTGTCATTGCAGTTTCAAGCACAGGGCAGGCTGAAGAGCTCATTGCAGTTTCATTTCACTTCCATTGCCATTGCAGTTTCAAGCACAGGGCAAGCCGAAGAGCGCATTGTATTTTCATTTCACTTCCATTGCCATTGCAGTTTCAAGCAGACGCAGGCCGAAGAGCTCATTGCATTTTCATTTCACTTCCATTGCCATTGCAGTTTCAAGTACAGGGCAGGCCGAAGAGCTCATTGCATTTTAATTTCACTTCCATTGACATTGCAGTTCCAAGCACAGGGCAGGCCGAACAACTCATTGCATTTCCATTTCGCTTCCATTGCCATTGCTGTTTCAAGCACAGGGCAGGCCAAACAGCTGATTGCATTTTCATTTCACTTCCATCGCCATTGCAGTTTCAAGCACAGGGCAGGCTGAACAGCTGATTGCATTTTCATTTCACTTCCATTGCCATTGCAGTTTCAAGGACAGGGCAGGCTGAACAGCTGATTGCATTTCAGTTCACTCCCATTGCTAGTGCAGTGTCAAGCGCAGATCAGGCCAAGCCAAACAGCTGATTGCACTTTAATTTCACTTCCATTGCCATTGCAGTTTCAAGCACAGGGCAGGCAAAGCCAAACAGCTGAATGCATTTTACTTTCACTTCCATTGCCATTGCAGTTTCAAGCACAGGGCAGGCTGACAGCTGAATGCATTTTCATTTCACTTCCATTGCCATTGCAGTTTCAAGCACAGGGCAGGCCGAACAGCTGATTGCATTTTCATTTCACTCCCATTGCCATTGCATATTCAAGCACAGAGCTGGCCAAGCCAAACAGCTGATTGCATTTTCATTTAACTTCCATTGCCATTGGATTCAAGCATGGGGCAGGCCGAGCAGCTCATTACATTTTCATTTTACTTCCATTGTCATTGCAGTTTCAAGCACAGGGCAGGCTGAAGAGCTCATTGCAGTTTCATTTCACTTCCATTGCCATTGCAGTTTCAAGCACAGGGCAAGCCGAAGAGCGCATTGTATTTTCATTTCACTTCCATTGCCATTGCAGTTTCAAGCACAGGGCAGGCCGAGCAGCTCATTACATTTTCATTTTACTTCCATTGTCATTGCAGTTTCAAGCACAGGGCAGGCTGAAGAGCTCATTGCAGTTTCATTTCACTTCCATTGCCATTGCAGTTTCAAGCACAGGGCAAGCCGAAGAGCGCATTGTATTTTCATTTCACTTCCATTGCCATTGCAGTTTCAAGCACAGGGCAGGCTGAACAGCTGATTGCATTTTCATTTCACTTCCATTGCCATTGCAGTTTCAAGGACAGGGCAGGCCGAACAGCTGATTGCATTTCAGTTCACTCCCATTGCTAGTGCAGTGTCAAGCGCAGATCAGGCCAAGCCAAACAGCTGATTGCACTTTAATTTCACTTCCATTGCCATTGCAGTTTCAAGCACAGGGCAGGCAAAGCCAAACTGCTGAATGCATTTTACTTTCACTTCCATTGCCATTGCAGTTTCAAGCACAAGGCAGGCTGAATAGCCAACTGCATTTCCATTTCACTTCCATTGCATTTCAGTTTCAAGCACAGGGCAGTCTGAACACCTGATTGCACTTTCATTTCACTGCCAATGCCCTTGCAGTTTCAAGCACAGGGCAGGCTGAAGAGCTCATTGCATTTTCATTTCACTTCCATTGCCATTGCAGTTTCAAGCACAGGGCAGGCCAAGCCAAACAGCGGATTGCATTTTCATTTCACTTCCATTGCCATTGCAGTTTCAAGCACAGGGCAGGCCAAGCCAAACAGCGGATTGCATTTTCATTTCACTTCCATTGCCATTGCAGTTTCAAGCACAGGGCAGGCTGAAGAGCTCATTGCATTTTCATTTCACTTCCATTGCCATTGCAGTTTCAAGCACAGGGCAGGCCAAGCCAAACAGCAGATTGCATTTTCATTTAAATTCCATTGCCATTGCAGTTTCAAGCACAGGGCAGGCCGAACAGCTGGTTGCATTTTCATTTCACTTCCAATGCCATTGCATATTCAAGCACAGAGCTGGCCAAGCCAAACAGCTGATTGCATTTTAATTTCACTTACATCGCCATTGCATTTTCAAACACAGGGCAGCCTGAAAAGGTGACTGCATTTTCAAACACAGGGCAGCCTGAAAAGGTGACTGCATTTTCAATTCACTTCCATTGCCATTACAGTTTCAAGCGCAGGTCAGGCCGAACAGCTCATTGCATTTTCATTTCACTTACATTGCCATTGCAATTTCAAGCACAGGGCATGCGGAACAGCTCATTGCATTTTCATTTCACTTCCATTGCCACTGCAGTTTCAAGCACAGAGCAGGCTGAGCAGCTCATTGCATTTTCATTTCATTACCATTGCCATTGCTGTTACAAGTCAGGCCAAGCCAAACAGCTAATTACATTTTCATTTCACTTTCATTGCCATTGCAGTTTCAAGCACATGGCAGGCCGAACAAATGATTGCATTTTCATTTCATTTCCAATGCCATTGCTGTTTCAAACACAGTGCAGGCCGACCAGCTGATTGCATTTTCATTTCACTTCCAATGCCATTGCAGTTTCAAGCACAAGGCAGGCCGAACAGCCAACTGCATTTCCATTTCACTTCCATTGCATTTCAGTTTCAAGCACAGGGCAGGCTGAAGAGCTCATTGCATTTTCATTTCACTTCCATTGCCATTGCAGTTTCAAGCACAGGGCAGGCCAAGCCAAACAGCGGATTGCGTTTTCATTTCACTTCCATTGCCATTGCAGTTCCAAGCACAGGGCAGGACAAGTCTAGCAGCGGATTGCATTTTAATTTCACTTACATCGCCATTGCATTTTCAAGCACAGGGAAGCCGAACAGCTGATTGCATTTTCATTTCACTTCTATTGCCATTGCAGTTTCAAGCACAGCGCAGGCCGAAGAGCTTATAGCATTTCATTTCACTTCCATTGCCATTGGATTGAAGCATGGGGCAGGACGAGCAGCTCATTACATTTTCATTTCACTTCCATTGTCATTGCAGTTTCAAGCACTGGGCAGGCTGAAAAGCTCATTGCAGTTTCATTTCACTTCCATTGCCATTGCAGTTTCAAGCACAGGTTAAGCCGAAAAGCGCATTGCCTTTTCATTTCACTTCCATTGCCATTGCAGTTTCAAGCAGACGCAGGCCGAAGAGCTCATTGCCTTTTCATTTCACTTCCATTGCCATTGCAGTTTCAAGCACAGGGCAGGCCGAAGAGCTCATTGCATTTTAATTTCACTTCCATTGACATTGCAGTTTCAAGCTCAGGGCAGGCCGAACAACTCATTGTATTTCCATTTCACTTCCATTGCCATTGCTGTTTAAAGCACAGTGCAGGCCAAACAGCTGATTGCATTTCAGTTCACTCCCATTGCTAGTGCAGTGTCAAGCGCAGATCAGGCCAAGCCAAACAGCTGATTGCACTTTAATTTCACTTCCATTGCCATTGCAGTTTCAAGCACAGGGCAGGCTGAAGAGCTCATTGCATTTTACTTTCACTTCCATTGCCATTGCAGTTTCAAGCACAGGGCAGGCCGACAGCTGAATGCATTTTCATTTCACTTTCATTGCCATTGCAGTTTCAAGCACAGGGCAGGCTGATCAGCTGATTGCATTTTAATTTCACTTCCATTGCCATTGCAGTTTCAAGCACAGGGAAGCCGAACAGCTGATGGCATTTTCATTTCACTTCTATCACCATTGTAGTTTCAAGCACAGGGCTGGCCGAACAGCTGATTGCATTTTGATTTCACTCCCATTGCCATTGCATATTCAAGCACAGAGCTGGCCAAGCCAAACAGCTGTTTACATTTTCATTTCACTTCCATTGCCATTGCAGTTTCAAGCACAGGGCAGTCCGAACAGATGATTGCATTTTCATTTTGCTTCCATTGCCATTGCAGTTTCAAGTATAGTGCAGGCCGAACAGCTGATTGCATTTTCATTTCACTTCCAATGCCATTGCAGTTTCAAGCACAAGGCAGGCCGAACAGCCAACTGCATTTCCATTTCACTTCCATTGCATTTCAGTTTCAAGCACAGGGCAGTCTGAACACCTGATTGCATTTTCATTTCACTTCCATTTCCATTGCATATTCAAGCACAGAGCTGGCCAAGCCAAACAGCTGATTACATATTAATTTCACTTACATCGTTATTGCATTTTCAAACACAGGGAAGGCGAACATCTGATTGCATTTTCATTTCACTTCCATTGCCATTGCAGTTTCAAGCACAGGGCAGTCTGAAAAGGAACTGCATTTTCAATTCACTTCCATTGCCATTGCAGTTTAAAGCGCAGGGCAGGCCAAACAGCTGTTTGCATTTTCATTTCACTTCCATTGCCATTGCATATTCAAGCACAGAACTGGCCAAGCCAAACAGCTGATTGCATTTTAATTTCACTTACATCGCCATTGCATTTTCAAGCACAGGGAAGCCAAACAGCCGATTGCATTTTCATTTCACTTCCATTGCCATTGCAGTTTCAAGCACAGGGCAGTCCAAACAGGTGATTGTATTTTCATTTCACTTCCATTGCCATTGCAATTTCAAGCACAGGGCAGGCCGAACAGCTAATTGCTTTTTCATTTCACTTCCATTGCTATTGCAGTTTCAAGCACAGGGCAGGCCGAACAGCTCATTGCATTTTCATTTCACTTCCATTGCCATTGCTGTTTCAAGCACAGGGCAGGCCGAACAGCTCATTGCATTTCATTTCACTTCCAGTGCCACTGCACTTTCAAGCACAGCGCAGGCCGTAGAGCTTATAGCATTTCATTTCACTTCCATTGCCATTGGATTCAAGCATGGGGCAGGCCGAGCAGCTCATTACATTTTCATTTTACTTCTATTGTCATTGCAGTTTCAAGCACAGGGCAGGCTGAAGAGCTCATTGCAGTTTCATTTCACTTCCATTGCCATTGCAGTTTCAAGCACAGGGCAAGCCGAAGAGCGCATTGTATTTTCATTTCACTTCCATTGCCATTGCAGTTTCAAGCAGACGCAGGCATAAGAGCTCATTGCATTTTCATTTCACTTCCATTGCCATTGCAGTTTCAAGCACAGGGCAGGCCGAAGAGCTCATTGCATTTTAATTTCACTTCCATTGACATTGCAGTTTCAAGCACAGGGCAGGCCGAACAACTCATTGCATTTCCATTTCACTTCCATTGCCATTGCTGTTTCAAGCACAGGGCAGGCCAAACAGCTGATTGCATTTTCATTTCACTTCCATCGCCATTGCAGTATCAAGCACAGGGCAGGCTGAACAGCTGATTGCATTTTCATTTCACTTCCAATGCCATTACAGTTTCAAGCACATGGCAGGCCGAACAACTGATTGCATTTTCATTTCACTTCCATTGCCCTTGCACTTTCAAGCACAGGGCAGGCTGAAGAGCTCATTGCATTTTCATTTCACTTCCATTGCCATTGCAGTTTCAAGCACAGGGCAGGCCAAGCCAAACAGCTGATTGCATTTTCATTTCACTTCCATTGCAATTGCAGTTTCAAGCACAGGGCAGGCTGAAGAGCTCATTGCATTTTCATTTCACTTCCATTGCCATTGCAGTTTCAAGCACAGGGCAGGCCAAGCCAAACAGCAGATTGCATTTTCATTTAAGTTCCATTGCCATTGCAGTTTCAAGCACAGGGCAGGCCGAACAGCTGATTGCATTTTCATTTCACTTCCATTGCAATTGTAGTTTCAAGCACAAGTCAGGCCAAGCCAAACAGCTAATTACATTTTCATTTCACTTTCATTGCCATTGCAGTTTCAAGCACATGGCAGGCCGAACAAATGATTGCATTTTCATTTCATTTCCAATGCCATTGCTGTTTCAAGCACAGTGGAGGCCGAACAGCTGATTGCATTTTCATTTCACTTTCAATGCCATTGCAGTTTCAAGCACAAGGCAGGCCGAACAGCCAACTGCATTTCCATTCCACTTCCATTGCATTTCAGTTTCAAGCACAGGGCAGGCTGAAGAGCTCATTGCATTTTCATTTCATTTCCATTGCCATTGCAGTTTCAAGCACAGGGCAGGCCAAGCCAAACAGCGGATTGCGTTTTCATTTCACTTCCATTGCCATTGCAGTTCCAAGCACAGGACAGGACAAGTCTAACAACTCATTGCATTTCCATTTCACTTCCATTGCCATTGCTGTTTCAAGCACAGGGCAGGCCAAACAGCTGATTGCATTTTCATTTCACTTCCATTGCCATTGCAGTATCAAGCGCAGGGCAGGCTGAACAGCTGATTGCATTTTCATTTCACTTCCAATGCCATTAAAGTTTCAAGCACATGGCAGGCCGAACAACTGATTGCATTTTCATTTCACTTCCATTGCCCTTGCAGTTTCAAGCACAGGGCAGGCTGAAGAGCTCATTGCATTTTCATTTCACTTCCTTTGCCATTGCAGTTTCAAGCACAGGGCAGGCCAAGCCAAACAGCTGATTGCATTTTCATTTCACTTCCATTGCCATTGCAGTTTCAAGCGCAGGGCAGGCTGAAAAGCTCATTGCATTTTCATTTCACTTCCATTGCCATTGCAGTTTCAAGCACAGGGCAGGCCAAGCCAAACAGCAGATTGCATTTTCATTTAAGTTCCATTGCCATTGCAGTTTCAAGCACAGGGCAGGCCGAACAACTGGTTGCATTTTCATTTCACTTCCAATGCCATTGCATATTCAAGCACAGAGCTGGCCAAGCCAAACAGCTGATTGCATTTTAATTTCACTTACATCGCCATTGCATTTTCAAACACAGGGAAGCCGAACAGCTGATTGCATTTTCATTTCACTTCCATTGCCATTGCAGTTTCAAGTACAAGGCAGTCTGAAAAGATGACTGCATTTTCAATTCACTTCCATTGCCATTGCAGTTTCAAGCGCAGGTCAGGCCGAACAGCTCATTGCATTTTCATTTCACTTACATTGCCATTGCAGTTTCAAGCACAGGGCATGCGGAACAGCTCATTGCATTTTCATTTCACTTCCATTGCCACTGCAGCTTCAAGCACAGAGCAGGCTGAGCAGCTCATTGCATTTCATTTCATTTCCATTGCCATTGCTGTTTCAAGCACAGGGCAGCCCGAAAAGCTCATTGCATTTTCATTTCACTTCTATTGCCATTGCAGTTTCAAGCACAGGGCAGGCCACACAGCTGATTGCATTTCCATTTCACTTCCATTGCCATTGCTGTTTCAAGCACAGGGCAGGCCAAACAGTTGATTGCCTTTTCATTTCACTTCCAACGCCATTGCAGTTTCAAGCATAGGGCAGGCCGAAAAGCTGATTGCATTTTCATTTCACTTCCATTGCAATTGCAGTTTCAAGCACAAGTCAGGCCAAGCCAAACAGCTAATTACATTTTCATTTCACTTTCATTGCCATTGCAGTTTCAAGCACATGGCAGGCCGAACAAATGATTGCATTTTCATTTCATTTCCAATGCCATTTCTGTTTCAAGCACAGTGCAGGCCGAACAGCTGATTGCATTTTCATTTCATTTCCAATGCCATTGCAGTTTCAAGCACAAGGCAGGCCGAACAGCCAACTGCATTTCCATTTCACTTCCATTGCATTTCAGTTTCAAGCACAGGGCAGGCTGAAGAGCTCATTGCATTTTCATTTCACTTCCATTGCCATTGCAGTTTCAAGCACAGGGCAGGCCAAGCCAAACAGCGGATTGCGTTTTCATTTCACTTCCATTGCCATTGCAGTTCCAAGCACAGGGCAGGACAAGTCTAACAGCGGATTGCATTTTAATTTCACTTACATCGCCATTGCATTTTCAAGCACAGGGAAGCCGAACAGCTGATTGCATTTTCATTTCACTTCCATTGCCATTGCAGTTTCAAGCACAGGGCAGGCCGAACAGCTCATTGCATTTTCATTTCACTTCCATTGCCACTGCAGTTTCAAGCACAGGGCTCGCTGAGCAGCTCATTGCATTTTCATTTCACTTCCATTGCCATTGCAGTTTCAAGCACAGGGCAGGCCGAACAGCTCATGGCATTTTCATTTCACTTCCAGTGCCACTGCAGTTTCAAGCGCAGCGCAGGCCGAAGAGCTTATAGCATTTCATTTCACTTTCATTGCCATTGGATTCAAGCATGGGGCAGGCTGAGCAGCTCATTACATTTTTATTTCACTTCCACTGTCATTGCAGTTTCAAGCACTGGGCAGGATGAAGAGCTCATTGCAGATTCATTTCACTTCCATTGCCATTGCAGTTACAAGCACAGGGCAAGCCGAAGAGCGCATTGCATTTTCATTTCACTTCCATTGCCATTGCAGTTTCAAGCAGACGCAGGCCGAAGAGCTCATTGCATTTTCATTTCACTTCCATTGCCATTGCAGTTTCAAGCACAGGGCAGGCCGAAGAGCTCATTGAATTTTTATTTCACTTCCATTGACATTGCAGTTTCAAGCACAGGACAGGCCGAACAACTCATTGCATTTACATTTCACTTTCATTGACATTGCTGTTTCAAGCACAGGGCAGGCCAAACAGCTGATTGCATTTTCATTTCACTTCCATCGCCATTGCAGTTTCAAGGACAGGGCAGGCCGAACAGCTGATTGCATTTCAGTTCACTCCCATTGCTAGTGCAGTGTCAAGCGCAGATCAGGCCAAGCCAAACAGCTGATTGCACTTTAAATTCACTTCCATTGCCATTGCAGTTTCAAGCACAGGGCAGGCAAAGCCAAACAGCTGAATGCATTTTCCTTTCACTTCCATTGCCATTGCAGTTCCAAGCACAGGGCAGGCCAAGTCTAACAGCGGTTTGCATTTTCATTTCACTTCCATTGCCATTGCATTTTCAAGCACAGGGCAGGCCAAACAGCTGATTACATTTTCATTTCATTTCCATTGCCATTGCATATTCAAGCACAGAGCTGGCCAAGCCAAACAGCTGCTTGCATTTTAATTTCACTTACATTGCCATTGCATTTTCAAGCACAGGGAAGCCGAACAGCTGATTGCATTTTCATTTCACTTCCATTGCCATTGCACTTTCAAGCACAGGGCAGGCCGAACAGCTCATTGCATTTTCATTTCACTTCCATTGCCACTGCAGTGTCAAGCACAGGGCTGGCTGAGCAGCTCATTGCATTTTCATTTCACTTCCATTGCCATTGCTGTTTCAAGCACAGGGCAGACCGAATAGCTCATTGCATTTACATTTCAGTTCCATTGCCATTGCAGTTTCCAGCACAGGGCAGGCCGAACAGCTCACTGCATTTTCATTTAACTTCTATTGCCATTGCAGTTTCAAGCACAGTGCAGGCTGAACAGCTCATTGCATTTTCATTGCACTTCCATTGCCATTGCAGTTTCAAGCACAGGGCAGGCGGAACAGCTCATTGCATTTTCATTTCACTTCCATTGCCACTGCAGTTTCAAGCACAGAGCAGGCTGAGCAGCTCATTGCATTTTCATTTCATTTCCATTGCCATTGCAGTTTCAAGCACAGGGCAGGCCGCACAGCCGATTGCATTTTCATTTCACTTTCCATTGCCATTGCAATTTCCAGCGCAGGGCAGGTCGACACAGCTGAATGCATTTTCATTTCACTTCCATTCCCATTGCAGTTTCAAGCACAGGGCAGGCCGAACAGGTGATTGCATTTTCATTTCATTTCCTTTGCCATTGCAGTTTCAAGCACAGGGCAGGCCGAACAGCTGAATGCATTTTCATTTCACTTCCATTGCAATTGCAATTTCAAGCACAGGTCAGCCAAGCCAAACAGCTAATTACATTTTCATTTCACTTTCATTGCCATTGCAGTTTCAAGCACATGGCAGGCCGAACAACTGAATGCATTTTCATTCCATTTCCAATGCCATTGCAGTTTCAAGCACAGTGCAGGCCGAACAGCTGATTGCATTTTCATTTCACTTCCATTGCCATTGCATATTCAAGCACAGAGCTGGCCAAGCCAAACAGCTGATTGCATTTTAATTTCACTTACATGCCATTGCAGTTTCAACACAGGCAGCTGAATGGCTCATTGCATTTTCATTTCACTTCCAATCCCACTGCAGTTTCAAGCACAGGGCTGGCTGAGCAGCTCATTGCATTTTCATTTCACTTCCATTGCCATTGCTGTTTCAAGCACAGGGCAGGCCAAACAGCTAATTGCATTTACATTTCAGTTTCGTTGCCATTGCAGTTTCCAGCACAGGGGCAGGCCGAACAGCTCATTGCATTTTCACTTCACTTCTATTGCCATTGCAGTTTCAAGCACAGAGCAGGCCAAACAGCTCATTGCATTTTCATTTCACTTCCATTGCCATGCAGTTTCAAGCACAGGGCAGGCTGAACAGCTCATTGCATTTTCATTTCACTTCCATTGCCCATGGCAGTTTCAAGCACAGGGCAGGCCGAACAGCTCATTGCATTTTCATTTCACTTCCATTGCCAATGCAGATTCAAGCGCAGCGCAGGCCGAAGAGCTTAATGCATTTCATTTCACTTCCATTGCCATTGGATTCAAGCATGGGGCAGGCCGAACAGCTCATTACATTTTCATTTCACTTCCATTGCGATTGCAGTTTCAAGCACTGGGCAGGCTGAGGAGCTCATTGCAGTTTCATTTCACTTCCATTGCCATTGTAGTTTCAAGCACAGGGCAAGCTGAAGAGCTCATTGCATTTTCATTTCACTTCCATTGCCATTGCAGTTTCAAGCAGACGCAGGCCGAAGAGGTCATTGCATTTTCATTTCACTTCCATTGCAGTGCAGTTTCAAGCACAGGGCAGGCCGAAGAGCTATTGCATTTTAATTTCACTTCCATTGACATTGCAGTTTCAAGCACAGGGCAGCCGAACAACTCATTGCATTTTCATTTCACTTCCATTGCCAGTGCAGTGTCAAGCGCAGATCAGGCCAAGCCAAACAGCTGATTGCACTTTAATTTCACTTCCATTGCCATTGCAGTTTCAAGCACAGGGCAGGCAAAGCCAAAAAGCTGAATGCATTTTCATTTCACTTCCATTGCCATTGCAGTTCAAGCACAGGGCAGGCCGAACAGCTGATTGCATTTGCATTTCACTTCCATAGCCATTGCAGTTTCAAAGCACAGGGCAGGCCAAGCCAAACAGCTGATTGCATTTTAAGTTCACTTACATCGTCATTGCAGTTCAAACACAGGGCAGGCCAAGCCAAACCGGTCATTGCATTTTCATTTCACTTCCCATTGCCAGTGCAGTGTCAAGTGCAGATCAGGCCAAGCCAAACAGCTGATTGCACTTTAATTTCACTTCCTTTGCCATTGCAGTTTCAAGCACAGGGCAGGCAAAGCCAAACAGCTGAATGCATTTTCATTTCACTTCCATTGCCATTGCAGTTTCAAGCACAGGGCAGGCCGAAGAGCTCATTGCATTTTAATTGCACTTCCATTGACATTGCAGTTTCAAGCACAGGGCAGGCCGAACAACTCATTGCATTTTCATTTCACTTCCATTGCCATTGCTGTTTCAAGCATAGGGCAGGCCAAACAGCTGATTGCATTTTCATTTCACTTCCATCGCCATTGCAGTTTCAAGCACAGGGCAGGCTGAACAGCTGATTGCATTTTCATTTCACTTCCATTGCCATTGCAGTTTCAAGGACAGGGCAGGCCGAACAGCTGATTGCATTTTCATTTCACTTCCATTGCCAGTGCAGTGTCAAGCGCAGATTAGGCCAAGCCAAACAGCTGATTGCACTTTAATTTCATTTCCATTGCCATTGCAGTTTCAAGCACAGGGCAGGCAAAGCCAAACAGCTGAATGCATTTCATTTCACTTCGATTGCCATTGCAGTTTCAAGCACAGGGCAGGCCAAGCCAAACAGCTGATTGCATTTTAATTTCACTTACATCGCCATTGCAGCTTCAAACACAGGGCAGGCCAAGCCAAACCGGTCATTGCATTTTCATTTCACTTCCATTAGCACTGCAGTTTCATGCACAGGGTAGGTTGAACAGCTGATTGCATTTCATTTCTCTTCCATTGCCATTGCAGTTTCAAGAACGTGGCAGGCCGAACAGCTGATTGCAATTTCATTTCACTTCCATTGCCACTGCATTGTCAAGCACAGATCAGGCCAAGCCAAACAGCTGACTGCACTTTAATTTCACTTCCATTGCCATTGCAATTTCAAACACAGGGCAGGCCAAGCCAAACAGCTGATTGCATTTTCATTTCAATTCCATTGCAATTGCAGTTTCAAGCACAGGGCAGGCCGAACAGCTGATTGCATTTTCATTTCACTTCCATTGCCATTACAGTTTCAAGCACATGGCAGGCCGAATAGCTGATTGCATTTTCATTTCACTTCCATTGCCATTGCAGTTTCCAGCACAGGGCAGGCCGACAGCTGAATGCATTTTCATTTCACTTCCATTGCCATTGCAGTTTCAAGCACAGGGCAGCCTGAACAGCTGATTACATTTTCATTTCACTTCCAATGCCATTGCAGTTTCAAGCACAGGGCAGGCTGATCAGCAGATTGCATTTTCATTTCACTTCCATTGCCATTGCAGTTTCAAGCGCAGGGCAGGCTGAACAGCTGTTTGCATTTTCATTTCACTTCCATAGCCATTGCAGTTTCAAGCACAGGGCAGGCCAAGCCAAACAGCTCATTGCATTTTCATTTCACTTTCATTACCATTGCAGTTTCAAGCACATGGCAGGCCAAACAACTGATTGCATTTTCATTTCACTTCCATTGCCATTGCAGTTTCAAGCACAGGGCAGTCTGAACAGGTGATTGCATTTTCATTTTGCTTCCATTGCCATTGCAGTTTCAAGCACAGGGCAGGCTGAACAGCTGATTGCATTTTCATTTCACTTCCAATGCCATTGCAGTTTCAAGCACAGGGCAGGCCTAACAGCTGATTGAATTTTCATTTCACTTCATTGCCATTGCAGTTTCAAGCACAGGGCAGGCCGAACAGCTGGTTGCATTTGCATTTCATTTCCATAGCCATTGCAGTTTCAAGCACAGGGCAGGCCAAGCCAAACAGCTGATTGCATTTTAATTTCACTTACATCGCTATTGCAGTTTCAAAAACAGGCAGGCCAAGCCAAACCGGTCATTGCATTTTCATTTCACTTCCATTGCCAGTGCAGTGTCAAGCGCAGATCAGGCCAAGCCACACAGCTGATTGCACTTTAATTTCACTTCCATTGCCATTGCAGTTTCAAGCACAGGGCAGGCAAAGCCAAACAGCTGAATGCATTTTCATTTCACTTCCATTGCCATTGCAGTTTCAAGCACAGGGCAGGCCGAAGAGCTCATTGCATTTTAATTTCACTTCCATTGACATTGCAGTTTCAAGCACAGGGCAGGCCGAACAATTCATTGCATTTTCATTTCACTTCCATTGCCATTACTTTTTCTAGCAAAGGGCAGGCCAAACAGCTGATTGCATTTTCATTTCACTTCCATCGCCATTGCAGTTTCAAGCACAGGGCAGGCAGAACAGCTGATTGCATTTTCATTTCACTTCCATTGCCATTGTAGTTTCAAGGACAGGGCAGGCCGAACAGCTGATTGCATTTTCATTTCACTTCCATTGCCAGTGCAGTGTCAAGCGCAGATCAGGCCAAGCCAAACAGCTGATTGCACTTTAATTTCATTTCCATTGCCATTGCAGTTTCAAGCACAGGGCAGGCAAAGCCAAACAGCTGAATGCATTTTCATTTCACTTCGATTGCCATTGCTGTTTCAAGCACAGGGCAGGCCGAACAGCTGATTGCATTTTCATTTCACTTCCATCGCCATTCCAGTTTCAAGCACAGTGCAGGCTTAACAGCTGATTCCATTTTCATTTCACTTCCATTGCCATTGCAGTTTCAAACACAGGGCAGGCCAAGCCAAACAGCTGATTGCATTTTCATTTAACTTCCATTGCTATTGCAGTTTCAAGCACAGGTCAGGCCGCACAGCTGCTTGCATTTTCATTTCACTTCCATTGCCATTGCAGTTTCAAGCACAGGGCAGGCCGACAGCTGAATGCATTTTCATTTCACTTCCATTGCCATTGCAGTTTCAAGCACAGGTCAGGCCGCACAGCTGCTTGCATTTTCATTTCACTTCCATTGCCATTGCAATTTCCACCACAGGGCAGGCCGACAGCTGAAAGCATTTTCATTTCACTTCCATTGCCATTGCAGTTTCAAGCACAGGGCAGGCTGAACAGCTGATTGCATTTTCATTTCACTTCCAATGCCATTGCAGTTTCAAGCACAGGGCAGGCCGAACAGCTGATTGAATTTTCATTTCACTTCCATTGCCATTGCAGTTTCAAGCACAGGGCAGGCCGAACAGCTGATTGCATTTGCATTTCACTTCCATAGCCATTGCAGTTTCAAGCACAGGGCAGGCCAAGCCAAACAGCTGATTGCATTTTAAGTTCACTTACATCGCCATTGCAGTTTCAAACACAGGGCAGGCCAAGCCAAACCGGTCATTGCATTTGCATTTCACTTCCATAGCCATTGCAGTTTCAAGCACAGGGCAGGCTAAGCCAAACAGCTGATTGCATTTTAATTTCACTTCCATTGCCATTGCTGTTTCAAGAACGGGCAGGCCGAACAGCTGATTGCATTTTCATTTCACTTCCATTGCCATTGCAGTTTCAAGCACAGGGCAGGCCGAAGAGCTCATTGCATTTTAATTTAACTTCCATTGACATTGCAGTTTCAAGCACAGGGCAGGCCGAACAACTCATTGCATTTTCATTTCACTTCCATTGCCATTGCTGTTTCAAGCATAGGGCAGGCCAAACAGCTGATTGCATTTTCATTTCACTTCCATCGCCATTGCAGTTTCAAGCACAGGGCAGGCTGAACAGCTGATTGAATTTTCATTTCACTTCCATTGCCATTGCAGTTTCAAGCACAGGGCAGGCCGAACAGCTGATTGCATTTGCATTTCATTTCCATTGCCATTGCAGTTTCAAGCACAGGGCAGGCTGAACAGCTGATTGTATTTTCATTTCACTTCCAATGCCATTGCAGTTTCAAGCACAGGGCAGGCCGAACAGCTGATTGAATTTTCATTTCACTTCCATTGCCATTGCAGTTTCAAGCACAGGGCAGGCCGAACAGCTGATTGCATTTGCATTTCACTTCCATAGCCATTGCAGTTTCAAGCACAGGGCAGGCCAAGCCAAACAGCTGATTGCATTTTAAGTTCACTTACATCGCCATTGCAGTTTCAAACACAGGCAGACCAAGCCAAACCGGTCATTGCATTTGCATTTCACTTCCATAGCCATTGCAGTTTCAAGCACAGGGCAGGCCAAGCCAAACAGCTGATTGCATTTTAATTTCACTTCCATTGCCATTGCTGTTTCAAGAACAGGGCAGGCCAAACAGCTGATTGCATTTTCATTTCACTTCCATTGACATTGCAGTTTCAAGCACAGGGCAGGCCGAACAACTCATTGCATTTTCATTTCACTTCCATTGCCATTGCTGTTTCAAGCATAGGGCAGGCCAAACAGCTGATTGCATTTTCATTTCACTTCCATCGCCATTGCAGTTTCAAGCACAGGGCAGGCTGAAGAGCTGATTGCATTTTCATTTCACTTCCATTGCCATTGCAGTTTCAAGGACAGGGCAGGCCAAACAGCTGATTGCATTTTCATTTCACTTCCATTGCCAGTGCAGTGTCAAGCGCAGATCAGGCCAAGCCAAACAGCTGATTGCACTTTAATTTCATTTCCATTGCCATTGCAGTTTCAAGCACAGGGCAGGCAAAGCCAAACAGCTGAATGCATTTTCATTTCACTTCGATTGCCATTGCTGTTTCAAGCACAGGGCAGGCCGAACAGCTGATTGCATTTTCATTTCACTTCCATCGCCATTGCAGTTTCAAGCACAGTGCAGGCTTAACAGCTGATTCCATTTTCATTTCACTTCCATTGCCATTGCAGTTTCAAACACAGGGCAGGCCAAGCCAAACAGCTGATTGCATTTTCATTTAACTTCCATTGCTATTGCAGTTTCAAGCACAGGTCAGGCCGCACAGCTGCTTCCATTTTCTTTTCACTTCCATTGCCATTGCAGTTTCAAGCACAGGGCAGGCCGAAAGCTGAATGCATTTTCATTTCACTTCCATTGCCATTGCAGTTTCAAGCACAGGTCAGGCCGCACAGCTGCTTGCATTTTCATTTCACTTCCATTGCCATTGCAATTTCCACCACAGGGCAGGCCGACAGCTGAATGCATTTTCATTTCACTTCCATTGCCATTGCAGTTTCAAAGCACAGGGCAGGCTGAACAGCTGATTGCATTTTCATTTCACTTCCAATGCCATTGCAGTTTCAAGCACAGGGCAGGCCGAACAGCTGATTGAATTTTCATTTTCACTTCCATTGCCATTGCAGTTTCAAGCACAGGGCAGGCCGAACAGCTGATTGCATTTGCATTTCACTTCCATAGCCATTGCAGTTTCAAGCACAGGGCAGGCCAAGCCAAACAGCTGATTGCATTTTAAGTTCACTTCCTTTGCCATTGCAGTTTCACGCACAGGGCAGGCAAAGCCAAACAGCTGAATGCATTTTCATTTCACTTCCATTGCCATTGCAGTTTCAAGCACAGGGCAGGCCGAAGAGCTCATTGCATTTTAATTGCACTTCCATTGACATTGCAGTTTCAAGCACAGGGCAGGCCGAACAACTCATTGCATTTTCATTTCACTTCCATTGCCATTGCTGTTTCAAGCATAGGGCAGGCCAAACAGCTGATTGCATTTTCATTTCACTTCCATCGCCATTGCAGTTTCAAGCACAGGGCAGGCTGAACAGCTGATTGCATTTTCATTTCACTTCCATTGCCATTGCAGTTTCAAGGACAGGGCAGGCCGAACAGCTGATTGCATTTTCATTTCACTTCCATTGCCAGTGCAGTGTCAAGCGCAGATTAGGCCAAGCCAAACAGCTGATTGCACTTTAATTTCATTTCCATTGCCATTGCAGTTTCAAGCACAGGGCAGGCAAAGCCAAACAGCTGAATGCATTTTCATTTCACTTCGATTGCCATTGCAGTTTCAAGCACAGGGCAGGCCAAGCCAAACAGCTGATTGCATTTTAATTTCACTTACATCGCCATTGCAGCTTCAAACACAGGGCAGGCCAAGCCAAACCGGTCATTGCATTTTCATTTCACTTCCATTAGCACTGCAGTTTCATGCACAGGGTAGGTTGAACAGCTGATTGCATTTTCATTTCTCTTCCATTGCCATTGCAGTTTCAGAACGTGGCAGGCCGAACAGCTGATTGCAATTTCATTTCACTTCCATTGCCACTGCATTGTCAAGCACAGATCAGGCCAAGCCAAACAGCTGACTGCACTTTAATTTCACTTCCATTGCCATTGCAATTTCAAACACAGGGCAGGCCAAGCCAAACAGCTGATTGCATTTTCATTTCAATTCCATTGCAATTGCAGTTTCAAGCACAGGGCAGGCCGAACAGCTGATTGCATTTTCATTTCACTTCCATTGCCATTACAGTTTCAAGCACATGGCAGGCCGAATAGCTGATTGCATTTTCATTTCACTTCCATTGCCATTGCAGTTTCCAGCACAGGGCAGGCCGACAGCTGAATGCATTTTCATTTCACTTCCATTGCCATTGCAGTTTCAAGCACAGGGCAGCCTGAACAGCTGATTACATTTTCATTTCACTTCCAATGCCATTGCAGTTTCAAGCACAGGGCAGGCTGATCAGCAGATTGCATTTTCATTTCACTTCCATTGCCATTGCAGTTTCAAGCGCAGGGCAGGCTGAACAGCTGTTTGCATTTTCATTTCACTTCCATAGCCATTGCAGTTTCAAGCACAGGGCAGGCCAAGCCAAACAGCTCATTGCATTTTCATTTCACTTTCATTACCATTGCAGTTTCAAGCACATGGCAGGCCAAACAACTGATTGCATTTTCATTTCACTTCCATTGCCATTGCAGTTTCAAGCACAGGGCAGTCTGAACAGGTGATTGCATTTTCATTTTGCTTCCATTGCCATTGCAGTTTCAAGCACAGGGCAGGCTGAACAGCTGATTGCATTTTCATTTCACTTCCAATGCCATTGCAGTTTCAAGCACAGGGCAGGCCTAACAGCTGATTGAATTTTCATTTCACTTCCATTGCCATTGCAGTTTCAAGCACAGGGCAGGCCGAACAGCTGGTTGCATTTGCATTTCATTTCCATAGCCATTGCAGTTCAAGCACAGGGCAGGCCAAGCCAAACAGCTGATTGCATTTTAATTTCACTTACATCGCTATTGCAGTTTCAAAAACAGGGCAGGCCAAGCCAAACCGGTCATTGCATTTTCATTTCACTTCCATTGCCAGTGCAGTGTCAAGCGCAGATCAGGCCAAGCCACACAGCTGATTGCACTTTAATTTCACTTCCATTGCCATTGCAGTTTCAAGCACAGGGCAGGCAAAGCCAAACAGCTGAATGCATTTTCATTTCACTTCCATTGCCATTGCAGTTTCAAGCACAGGGCAGGCCGAAGAGCTCATTGCATTTTAATTTCACTTCCATTGACATTGCAGTTTCAAGCACAGGGCAGGCCGAACAATTCATTGCATTTTCATTTCACTTCCATTGCCATTACTTTTTCTAGCAAAGGGCAGGCCAAACAGCTGATTGCATTTTCATTTCACTTCCATCGCCATTGCAGTTTCAAGCACAGGGCAGGCAGAACAGCTGATTGCATTTTCATTTCACTTCCATTGCCATTGTAGTTTCAAGGACAGGGCAGGCCGAACAGCTGATTGCATTTTCATTTCACTTCCATTGCCAGTGCAGTGTCAAGCGCAGATCAGGCCAAGCCAAACAGCTGATTGCACTTTAATTTCATTTCCATTGCCATTGCAGTTTCAAGCACAGGGCAGGCAAAGCCAAACAGCTGAATGCATTTTCATTTCACTTCGATTGCCATTGCTGTTTCAAGCACAGGGCAGGCCGAACAGCTGATTGCATTTTCATTTCACTTCCATCGCCATTGCAGTTTCAAGCACAGTGCAGGCTTAACAGCTGATTCCATTTTCATTTCACTTCCATTGCCATTGCAGTTTCAAACACAGGGCAGGCCAAGCCAAACAGCTGATTGCATTTTCATTTAACTTCCATTGCTATTGCAGTTTCAAGCACAGGTCAGGCCGCACAGCTGCTTGCATTTTCATTTCACTTCCATTGCCATTGCAGTTTCAAGCACAGGGCAGGCGACAGCTGAATGCATTTTCATTTCACTTCCATTGCCATTGCAGTTTCAAGCACAGGTCAGGCCGCACAGCTGCTTGCATTTTCATTTCACTTCCATTGCCATTGCAATTTCCACCACAGGGCAGGCCGACAGCTGAAAGCATTTTCATTTCACTTCCATTGCCATTGCAGTTTCAAGCACAGGGCAGGCTGAGCAGCTGATTGCATTTTCATTTCACTTCCAATGCCATTGCAGTTTCAAGCACAGGGCAGGCCGAACAGCTGATTGAATTTTCATTTCACTTCCATTGCCATTGCAGTTTCAAGCACAGGGCAGGCCGAACAGCTGATTGCATTTGCATTTCACTTCCATAGCCATTGCAGTTTCAAGCACAGGGCAGGCCAAGCCAAACAGCTGATTGCATTTTAAGTTCACTTACATCGCCATTGCAGTTTCAAACACAGGGCAGGCCAAGCCAAACCGGTCATTGCATTTGCATTTCACTTCCATAGCCATTGCAGTTTCAAGCACAGGGCAGGCTAAGCCAAACAGCTGATTGCATTTTAATTTCACTTCCATTGCCATTGCTGTTTCAAGAACGGGGCAGGCCGAACAGCTGATTGCATTTTCATTTCACTTCCATTGCCATTGCAGTTTCAAGCACAGGGCAGGCCGAAGAGCTCATTGCATTTTATTTTAACTTCCATTGACATTGCAGTTTCAAGCACAGGGCAGGCCGAACAACTCATTGCATTTTCATTTCACTTCCATTGCCATTGCTGTTTCAAGCATAGGGCAGGCCAAACAGCTGATTGCATTTTCATTTCACTTCCATCGCCATTGCAGTTTCAAGCACAGGGCAGGCTGAACAGCTGATTGCATTTTCATTTCACTTCCATTGCCATTGCTGTTTCAAGTACAGGGCAGGCCGAACAGCTGATTGCATTTTCATTTCACTTCCATTGCCATTGCAGTGTCAAGCACAAATCAGGCCAAGCCAAACAGCTGATTGCACTTTAATTTCACTTCCATTGCCATTGCAGTTTCAACCACAGGGCAGGCCAAGCCAAACAGCTGAATGCATTTTCATTTAACTTCCATTGCTATTGCAGTTTCAAGCACAGGTCAGGCCGCACAGCTGCTTGCATTTTCATTTCACTTCCATTGCCATTGCAGTTTCCACCACAGGGCAGGCCGACAGCTGAATGCATTTTCATTTCATTTCCATTGCCATTGCAGTTTCAAGCACAGGGCAGGCAGAACAGCTGATTGTATTTTCATTTCACTTCCAATGCCATTGCAGTTTCAAGCACAGGGCAGGCCGAACAGCTGATTGAATTTTCATTTCACTTCCATTGCCATTGCAGTTTCAAGCACAGGGCAGGCCGAACAGCTGATTGCATTTGCATTTCACTTCCATAGCCATTGCAGTTTCAAGCACAGGGCAGGCCAAGCCAAACAGCTGATTGCATTTTAAGTTCACTTACATCGCCATTGCAGTTTCAAACACAGGGCAGACCAAGCCAAACCGGTCATTGCATTTGCATTTCACTTCCATAGCCATTGCAGTTTCAAGCACAGGGCAGGCCAAGCCAAACAGCTGATTGCATTTTAATTTCACTTCCATTGCCATTGCTGTTTCAAGAACAGGGCAGGCCAAACAGCTGATTGCATTTTCATTTCACTTCCATTGCCATTGCAGTTTCAAGCACAGGGCAGGCCGAAGAGCTCATTGCATTTTAATTTAACTTCCATTGACATTGCAGTTTCAAGCACAGGGCAGGCCGAACAACTCATTGCATTTTCATTTCACTTCCATTGCCATTGCTGTTTCAAGCATAGGGCAGGCCAAACAGCTGATTGCATTTTCATTTCACTTCCATCGCCATTGCAGTTTCAAGCACAGGGCAGGCTGAAGAGCTGATTGCATTTTCATTTCACTTCCATTGCCATTGCAGTTTCAAGGACAGGGCAGGCCAAACAGCTGATTGCATTTTCATTTCACTTCCATTGCCAGTGCAGTGTCAAGCGCAGATCAGGCCAAGCCAAACAGCTGATTGCACTATAATTTCATTTCCATTGCCATTGCAGTTTCAAGCACAGGGCAGGCAAAGCCAAACAGCTGAATGCATTTTCATTTCACTTCGATTGCCATTGCTGTTTCAAGCACAGGGCAGGCCGAACAGCTGATTGCATTTTCATTTCACTTCCATCGCCATTGCAGTTTCAAGCACAGTGCAGGCTTAACAGCTGATTCCATTTTCATTTCACTTCCATTGCCATTGCAGTTTCAAACACAGGGCAGGCCAAGCCAAACAGCTGATTGCATTTTCATTTAACTTCCATTGCTATTGCAGTTTCAAGCACAGGTCAGGCCGCACAGCTGCTTGCATTTTCTTTTCACTTCTATTGCCATTGCAGTTTCAAGCACAGGGCAGGCCGAAAGCTGAATGCATTTTAATTTCACTTCCATTGCCATTGCAGTTTCAAGCACAGGTCAGGCCGCACAGCTGCTTGCATTTTCATTTCACTTCCATTGCCATTGCAATTTCCACCACAGGGCAGGCCGACAGCTGAATGCATTTTCATTTCACTTCCATTGCCATTGCAGTTTCAAGCACAGGGCAGGCTGAACAGCTGATTGCATTTTCATTTCACTTCCAATGCCATTGCAGTTTCAAGCACAGGGCAGGCCGAACAGCTGATTGAATTTTCATTTCACTTCCATTGCCATTGCAGTTTCAAGCACAGGGCAGGCCGAACAGCTGATTGCATTTGCATTTCACTTCCATAGCCATTGCAGTTTCAAGCACAGGGCAGGCCAAGCCAAACAGCTGATTGCATTTTAAGTTCACTTACATCGCCATTGCAGTGTCAAACACAGGGCAGACCAAGCCAAACCGGTCATTGCATTGGCATTTCACTTCCATAGCCATTGCAGTTTCAAGCACAGGGCAGGCCAAGCCAAACAGCTGATTGCATTTTAATTTCACTTCCATTGCCATTGCTGTTTCAAGAACAGGGCAGGCCAAACAGCTGATTGCATTTTCATTTCACTTCCATTGCCATTGCAGTTTCAAGCACAGGGCAGGCCGAAGAGCTCATTGCATTTTAATTTAACTTCCATTGACATTGCAGTTTCAAGCACAGGGCAGGCCGAACAACTCATTGCATTTTCATTTCACTTCCATTGCCATTGCTGTTTCAAGCATAGGGCAGGCCAAACAGCTGATTGCATTTTCATTTCACTTCCATCGCCATTGCAGTTTCAAGCACAGGGCAGGCTGAACAGCTGATTGCATTTTCATTTCACTTCCATTGCCATTGCAGTTTCAAGGACAGGGCAGGCCAAACAGCTGATTGCATTTTCATTTCACTTCCATTGCCAGTGCAGTGTCAAGCGCAGATCAGGCCAAGCCAAACAGCTGATTGCACTTTAATTTCATTTCCATTGCCATTGCAGTTTCAAGCACAGGGCAGGCAAAGCCAAACAGCTGAATGCATTTTCATTTCACTTTGATTGCCATTGCAGTTTCAAGCACTGGGCAGGCCGAATAGCTGATTTCATTTTCATTTCACTTCGATTGCCATTGCTGTTTCAAGCACAGGGCAGGCCGAACAGCTGATTGCATTTTCATTTCACTTCCATCGCCATTGCAGTTTCAAGCACAGTGCAGGCTTAACAGCTGATTCCATTTTCATTTCACTTCCATTGCCATTGCAGTTTCAAGGACAGTGCAGGCCGAACAGCTGATTGCATTTTCATTTCACTTCCATTGCCAGTGCAGTGTCCAGCGCAGATCAGGCCAAGCCAAACAGCTGATTGCACTTTAATTTCACGTCCATTGCCATTGCAGTGTCAAGCACAGGGCAGGCAAAGCCAAACAGCTGAATGCTTTTTCACTTCACTTCCATTGCCATTGCAGTTTCAAGCAAAGGTCAGGCCGCACAGCTGCTTGCATTTTCATTTCACTTCCATTGCCATTACAGTTTCCAGCACAGGGCAGGCCGACAGCTGAATGCATTTTCATTTCACTTCCATTGCCATTGCAGTTTCAAGCACAGGGCAGGCTGAACAGCTGATTGCATTTTCATTTCACTTCCAATGCCATTGCAGTTTCAAGCACAGGGCAGGCCAAACAGCTGATTGAATTTTCATTTCACTTCCATTGCCATTGCAGTTTCAAGCACAGGGCAGGGCGAACAGCTGATTGCATTTGCATTTCACTTCCATAGCCATTGCAGTTTCAAGCACAGGGCAGGCCAAGCCAAACAGCTGATTGCATTTTAATTTCACTTACATCGCCATTGCAGCTTCAAACACAGGGCAGGCCAAGCCAAACCGGTCATTGCATTTTCATTTCACTTCCATTAGTACTGCAGTTTCATGCACAGGGTAGGTTGAACAGCTGATTGCATTTTCATTTCACTTCCATTGCCATTGCAGTTTCAAGAACGTGGCAGGCTGAACAGCTGATTGCAATTTCATTTCACTTCCATTGCATACTGCATTGTCAAGCACAGATCAGGCCAAGCCAAACAGCTGATTGCACTTTAATATCACTTCCATTGCCATTGCAATTTCAAACACAGGGCAGGCCAAGCCTAACCGGTCATTGCATTTTCATTTCACTTCCATTAGCACTGCAGTTTCATGCACAGGGTAGGTTGAACAGCTGATTGCATTTTCATTTCACTTCCATTGCCATTGCAGTTTCAAGAACATGGCAGGCCGAACAGCTGATTGCATTTTCATTTCACTTCCATTGCCATTGCAGTTTCCAGCACAGGGCAGTACGACAGCTGAATGCATTTTCATTTCACTTCCATTGCCATTGCAGTTTCAAGCACAGGGCAGCCTGAACAGCTGATTGCATTTTCATTTCACTTCCAATGCCATTGCAGTTTCAAGCACAGGGCAGGCCGATCAGCTGATTGCATTTTCATTTCACTTCCATTGCCATTGCAGTTTCAAGTGCAGGGCAGGCCGAACAGCTGTTTGCATTTTCATTTCACTTCCATAGCCATTGCCGTTTCAAGCACAGGGCAGGCCAAGCCAAACAGCTCATTGCATTTTCATATCACTTTCATTACCATTGCAGTTTCAAGCACATGGCAGGCCGAACAACTGATTGCAATTTCATTTCACTTCCATTGCCATTGCAGTTTCAAGCACAGGGCAGTCTGAACAGGTGATTGCATTTTCATTTTGCTTCCATTGCCATTGCAGTTTCAAGCACAGGGCAGGCTGAAGAGCTGACTGCATTTTCATTTCACTTCCAATGCCATTGCAGTTTCAAGCACAGGGCAGGCCGAACAACTGATTGAATTTTCATTTCCCTTCCATTGCCATTGCAGTTTCAAGCACAGGGCAGGCCGAACAGCTGATTGCATTTGCATTTCACTTCCATAGCCATTGCAGTTTCAAGCACAGGGCAGGCCAAGCCAAACAGCTGATTGCATTTTAATTTCACTTACATCGCCATTGCAGTTTCAAACACAGGGCAGGCCAAGCCAAACCGGTCATTGCATTTTGATTTCACTTCCATTGCCAGTGCAGTGTCAAGCGCAGATCAGGCCAAGCCAAACAGCTGATTGCACTTTAATTGCACTTGCATTGCCATTGCAGTTTCAAGCACAGGGCAGGCAAAGCCAAACAGCTGAATGCATTTTCATTTCACTTCCATTGCCATTGCAGTTTCAAGCACAGGGCAGGCCGAAGAGCTCATTGCATTTAAATTTCACTTCCATTGACATTGCAGTTTCAAGCACAGGGCAGGCCGAACAACTCATTGCATTTTCATTTCACTTCCATTGCCATTGCTTTTTCAAGCAAAGGGCAGGCCAAACAGCTGATTGCATTTTCATTTCACTTCCATCGCCATTGCAGTTTCAAGCACAGGGCAGGCTGAACAGCTGATTGCATTTTCATTTCACTTCCATTGCCATTGTAGTTTCAAGGACAGGGCAGGCCGAACCGCTGATTGCATTTTCATTTCACTTCCATTGCCAGTGCAGTGTCAAGCGCAGATCAGGCCAAGCCAAACAGCTGATTGCACTTTAATTTCATTTCCATTGCCATTGCAGTTTCAAGCACAGGGCAGGCAAAGCCAAACAGCTGAATGCATTTTCATTTCACTTCGATTGTCATTGCTGTTTCAAGCACAGGGCAGGCCGAACAGCTGATTGCATTTTCATTTCACTTCCATCGCCATTGCAGTTTCAAGCACAGTGCAGGCTTAACAGCTGATTCCATTTTCATTTCACTTCCATTGCCATTGCAGTTTCAAACACAGGGCAGGCCAAGCCAAACAGCTGATTGCATTTTCATTTAACTTCCATTGCTTTTGCAGTTTCAAGCACAGGTCAGGCCACACAGCTGCTTGCATTTTGATTTCACTTCCATTGCCATTGCAGTTTCAAGCACAGGGCAGGCCGACAGCTGAATGCATTTTCATTTCACTTCCATTGCCATTGCAGTTTCAAGCAGAGGGCAGGCCGAACAGCTGATTGCATTTGCATTTCACTTCCATAGCCATTGCAATTTCAAGCACAGGGCAGGCTAAGCCAAACAGCTGATTGCATTTTAATTTCACTTACATTGCCATTGCAATTTCAAACACAGGGCAGGCCAAGCCAAACAGCTGATTGCATTTTCATTTCAATTCCATTGCAATTGCAGTTTCAAGCACAGGGCAGGCCGAACAGCTGATTGCATTTTCATTTCACTTCCATTGCCATTACAGTTTCAAGCACATGGCAGGCCAAACAGCTGATTGCATTTTCATTTCACTTCCATTGCCGTTGCAGTTTCAAGCACAGGACAGTCTGAACAGGTGATTGCATTTTCATTTTGCTTCCATTGCCATTGCAGTTTCAAGCACAGTGCAGGCCGAACACCTGATTGAATTTTTCATTTCACTTCCATTGCCATTGCAGTTTCAAGCGCAGGGCAGGCCGAAAAGCTGATTGCATTTTCATTTCACTTCCATAGCCATTGCAGTTTCAAGCACAGGGCAGGCGGAACAGATGATTGCATTTTCATTTCACTTCCATTGCCATTGCAGTGTCAAGCACAGATCAGGCCAAGCCAAACAGCTGATTGCACTTTAATTTCACTTCCATTGCCATTGCAGTTTCAAGTACAGGGCAGGCGAAGCCAAACAGCTGATTGTATTTTCATTTAACTGCCATTGCCATTGCAAGCGCAGGGCAGGCCGCACAGCTGATTGCATTTTCATTTCACTTCCATTGCCATTGCAATTTCCAGCACAGGGCAGGTCGACAGCTGAATGCATTTTCCTTTCACTTCCATTGCCATAGCAGTTTCAAGCACAGGGCAGGCCGAACAGCTGATTGCATTTTCATTTCATTTCCAATGCCATTGCAGTTTCAAGCACAGGGAAGCCGAACAGCTGATTGCATTTTCATTTCACTTCCATCGCCATTGCAGTTTCAAGCACAGGGCAGGCCGAACAGCTGATTGCATTTTCATTTCACTTCCATTGCCATTGCAGTTTCAAGCACAGGGCAGGCAGAACAGTTGATTGCATTTTCATTTCACTTCCATTGCCATTGCATATTCAAGCACAGAGCTGGCCAAGCCAAACAGCAGATTGCATTTTAATTTCACTTCCATTGCCATTGCAATTTCCAGCACAGGGCAGGCCGAACAGATGATTGCATTTTCATTTCACTTCCATTGCCATTGCAGTGTCAAGCACAGAGCTGGCCAAGCCAAACAGCAGATTGCATTTTAATTTCACTTCCATTGCCATTGCAATTTCCAGCAGAGGGCAGGTCGACAGCTGAATGCATTTTCATTTCACTTCCATCGCCATTGCAGTTTCAAGCACAGGGCAGGCCGAACAGCTGATTGCATTTTCATTTCACCCCCATTGCCATTGCAGTTTCAAGCACAGGGCAGGCCGAACAGTTGATTGTATTTTCATTTCACTTCCATTGCCATTGCAGTTTCAAGCACAGAGCTCGCCAAGCCAAACAGCTGATTGCATTTTAATTTCACTTCCATTGCCATTGCAATTTCCAGTACAGGGCAGGTCGACAGCTGAATGCATTTTCATTTCACTTCCATTGACATTGCAGTTTCTTTTTTTAACTTCTTAAAAAAATATATATTTTTATTAGAAGTCATACACAGTAGTATAAACCAAGAATAATATAATACATTTCTTGCACAACTTCTTGTTTTTAAATTTAATAATAAAAAAGTAGTAGAAGCAAAAAGAGAGAAAAAGGTTAGGTAAGGTGGTGAATGTGATAGTTCGTGAAAAAGTAAAAGGGATATACCTGCTTCGTATCTTTGCGCACCCCTCACCCGAATCTGAAACAGTTAATTTCCAGGGTTATGTTGCACCATATGCTTGTAGTAAATCGATAAAGGGAGACCAAATCTTTAAGAATTGGTCAGATTTGCCTGCTAGGACGAATCTCATATCTTCTAGATGTAACATTTCAGACATGTTTGAAATCCACATTTTAAGCGTTGGTGTTGGTGCATTTTTCCAGAATTTTAATATGTTTTTTTGCCGTTATTAAGCCATAATTAAGGAAACTCTTTTGGAACGAAGTCAGCTCAAAGCCGACCTCCATTGTTCCAATGATAATAAGATCTGTGTTTGGGTTCAATTTTATTTTAAATACTTTTGTAAAAAATTTCGAAAATTTCCTTCAAAAACTTCTGAAGTTTTATGCAAAAGACAAAAGAATGTGCTATAGTTGCATCTTGAGATGAGCATTTTGAAATGTTTTATTCAGTTTAGTTTTCGAGTAATATAATCTGTGTAAAATTTTGAATTGAATTAAGATATGTCTTACATTAATCGAACATTTATGTACATATAGCAAATATTTATCCCATCTGTTTTTTGAGATATTTATAGATAGTTCTTGTTCCCAATCTCTTCTAATTGCATCAGATGGTGGTATCTCTATGTTTAAAATGATATTATACAAATATGATATTAAATTAGTTGAGTCCGCCTTTCTGTTCATAGCTTCATCTAATATATCTGAAGCCGAAGTTTTATGTTCTTGTGTATGTTTTTTCAAGTAGTCAGGGATTTAAAGGTATTTAAAGTATTGATTACTTTTCAGGTTGTATTTAAGTTGAAGTTGTTGGAATGATAAAAGGTTTCCCATTTCATACATATCTCCAAACGTTTTAATTCCTATTCTTTCCCAATGTGTAAATGTTTTGTCGATAATAGATGGTTTAAACGAGGGGTTATTAACAATAGGAGAGAGAAGCGATAGATTTCTTAATTTGAAAGTTAATTTTATTTGTTTCCAAGTTCATATTGTACTATGAATAATTGGATTTTTCTTGTATATTGTATTATTCAGTTTTATCGGTGAAAGAAAGATCGCCCTCTCTCTCCATTACTATCCAATCTACCTGTTGGGCAGAATTGTCCAACAAGTAAATTACATTTTTGATATTCGTTGCCCAGTGATAGTACAAAAAATTGGGTAGTGTCAGTCCTCCGAATTCTTTGGGTTTACACAAGTGTCTTCCTTGAATTCTGTGGGACTTATAGTCCCATATGAAATTTGTGATATCAGAGTCGAGTTTAAAAAAAAAATTTAGGTAAATATATTGGTATTGATTGAAATAAATATAAGATTGTGGCAAAAAAAAATCATTTTTATGGCATTTATTCTGCCTATTAAAGACATCGGTAGTGTTTTCCAAAATTTAATCAAATCATTTAATTTAGTAACTAAGGACATATAGTTTGCATTGAATAAAGATGTATATTTTCTGGTAATTTGGATACCCAGATATTAAAAAATTTCTGTAGCAATTCTAAAGGGGAATTTTAAAAGGTGTGTCGGTTCTTGAGGTTTTATCGTCATAATTTCGCTTTTATTCCAATTTATTCTGTATTCTGAGGATCCAAATTCCTCTATTAAATTTAATATATTTGGTATGCTGATTTGCGATTTTGTAATATATAATAATACATCATCTGCATATAGTGATATTTTATTATTTGAATGTTTTGTATTATAACCATGGATGTTCGGATGCGTTCTTATACTTTCTGCTAAGGGTTCTATCACAAGAGCAATAGCAGGGGTGATAGTGCACATCCCTGTCTATTGCCCCGGATAGTTGAAATTTCAGAGAGAGTATATTATTGGTCAGTATTCTAGCAGTCGGCTTGTCATATAATAATTTTACCCATAGAATAAAATTCTCTCCCATTTGAAATTTTTGCAATACTTTGAAGAGATAGTCACATTCCACCTGGTCGAATGCTTTTTCTGCATCCAATGAAATAATTGATGTGTTCCTCTTCAGTATTATATGAATACATTATATTAAACAGACGTCTCAAATTATTGAATGAGTGTCTCTTGGGGATAAACGCCGTTTGATCCGCATTTATTAATTTACTAACATATTTGCTCAATCTTCTTGCTAGAGTTTTCGCTAGTATTTTCTGATCTATCTTTAACAATGCAATGGCTCTATATGAACCGGGATCTTCTAGATCTTTATCTTTTTTCGGTATGAGTGTAATAGTTGATTCCACTAATGTTTCTGGTAGTGTATGTTCTTTTAAAGCGTATTTGTACAATTTTTGTAGATGTGGTGAGATTGTCTCATAGAATCTTTTATAAAATTCATTACTAAATCCATCTGGTCCTGGCGTTTTACCATTCTTCAGTGAGTTTATTGTCTCTTCTATTTCTTTAATTGATACCTGGGCTCCTAATTCCTCTTGTTCCAGCAGATTGGGGTTACAATTATCCAAGAAATTTATAATTTTAGTGTTATCTGCTGATGTTTTTGATGTGTATAAATTTTGATAAAATTGAGCAAATCTTTTATTAATGTCTTTAGGTAATGTTAACAATTCGCCTTTATCTGATTTAATTTTTGAAATCGTATGATCCTTTTCCCATTTTATCAGTTGACGTGCTGAGAGTTTATGTGGTTTGTCGCCGAATTCAAAGTTTTCCTGTTTTGTAATTTGAAATAGTCTTATAACTCTTGCAGGTAAGCTTCTGTTTAATTTAAATGTCAATATTGTTATTTTATTGTGTTTGTCTATGGTTGGTTCTTTAGCATTATCTAGGTCTAATTGTCTAATTTGTTCTTCTAACTGCAATTGTTCTTTCTTATTTTTTTTATTTTGAAATGCTGGATATGAAATTATAGATCCTCTAATAAATGCCTTAAAAGATTCCCATAATAAAGAGGGTGAGATGCCTAGCGTGTCGTTAGTCTCAAAAAAAATTCCATCTGTTGTTTTAGATATATACCCCCTTGTGGATCGTTTAAAATTTGGGGATTAAACCTCCAAAACGATTTTTTATTGGGCATTCCTATTTTTAAGAAATAGGTTAACGGAGAATGATCAGAAATGATACTATTATGATATTTAGGATTCGTTGTATAAGGAATTAATTTTGTGTCCACTAAAAAATAATCGATACGTGAGTAAGTTTTATGTACCATTGAGTAAAAAGAGTATTCCCTTCCAACTGGATTAGCGATCCTCCATACATCTGTTATATTTGTATTTTTTATATATGTATTTAGGAGTTCACTGGCTATTTATCCAGGTATGGATCTAAAACGCAATTGAAATCTTCCCCCATTATTACATTTTGATAATTAAGCTCTGAAATTATATTCAATATTTTGTTTAAAAAATTGAGGATTATCAAAATTAGGCGCATATATATTTACCATAGTAAGTGGTGTAGAGTTGATTTCTCCCGTAACTATAAGATATCTCCCCTCTTTATCTGCTATGATATTCTTTGATTTAAATGGTATACCTTTACGAATGATAATTGCTGTACCTCTAGATTTAGAGATATATGAAGAGTAATATGTTTGGGCAATCCAATTTGCCTTCAGTCTGGTCTAAGCTTAGAGTTTTAGGTGTGTTTCCTGTAGGAAAATTATGTCTGTATTAAGTGATTTTAATTGTGCGAAAATCTTACCCCTTTAGATTGGCTCATTAGCACCCCTTATATTCCAGCTACTAAACGTGATTCCTCCTATTTTCTTTTGTTTATCGTCTTGCATTATGAATTACTTTAATACCTTTAAGTCATATGGTGCAACACAATACCTCAGGCCTCTAAGTGTTGGGTGAGCACTCACAGTTGGTAAGTTCTGTTTGTATTTCCCCTTTAAACTTGAAAACCCCCCAGAAAAGTGTGAAGTGACATAAAAATAAAAAAGATGATATTATAGTATCTAAAAATAAGGACACTATAACAAAATAACCACCTATTGGTGGTAGCTAAGTTCTTAAGAACTTCCGTAGATGTTAATTTACATTAAGCTCTGGTCCCTTAACAAAATGTTGTAAGAAGGAATACAGGCCAGTTCAAAACAGCGTGATATATATAAAAAAAACAGAAAAACTTCGAACCTGTCTATCTAAATGCATCTTCAAATAACAGCAGGTTGAAAGGGGTTAACCAGAATCAGACTCTTGGCTATCTGCCAAGTGTCTGAGTCTCCTCCCCTCCACTTACGCACAACTGGGACTGAATCTGTTATATGTGTTTTAGTTTGTTAGTATGATAGTAATATATATCGATACATCTAGCTCATTATCCTAAATCTAGAGATTAATTATCCCTGCAAAATAAACCCCCACCCCCCTCTGAGGAGTTAGTGCTTATTACATTGTACTGATTCATATTAGATTGCTATTACTAAGTTAATTCAATTACTTAATTGCTTATGTGTTAGTATAAGATTATAAAAACATTTTAAATCATAATTTTTGGGTTTTCAAGTCCATTTGTATTTATTGTCCATGTCCCACGGCTCCGCTTTGTTTTTAAGGCCTTCCTTCAAGTGAAACATAGAGTTCGACCTTGGGTTAGCATTCCAGGAAGATTAAAATGTCTAGCCATCACCTCGTGTAAAATTCGGCATCTTAACCAGCGCATTTTCTTTTATTAACAAGTCAAATCTTCACCGCTTCCCCTCTGCCGATATTATAAAGGACCAACTCCTGATAATCGTGCTGTTTACTTATTTGTCGGTCTCCTTTACAATTTCTTGTGTATATTTAAATGCCTCTTCTGGGTCAATGGAGGCACATTCCACATTCTTATAAGTAATCCTCATTTTTGCAGGGTACATTATGCCGTATCTTACAATTTTGATTCCTTTCAGAATGTGTCTTTGAGAACATGTCCCTTTTTTTAAAGCTATTTCTGCTGGGTAGTCTCTAAAGAATCTCAGATTGTCCTCTTCAAACATCAAATTCGCTCCGAATGGAATTTGTTTCATAATATGTTCCAGAGCAGAAATGTCATGAAATTTCACTATGATCTGTCCTGGAAGGGCTCCTTGATTTGTTTGAACTCGTCAAACCCGATGAGCCACATCTATTTTCGGATTGTCAGACAGATTTTACTTTGGAGTCACGTGAGTGACTACGTGAAGAGCCCGTCCAGCACGCATGCGCGACATTAGCGTTCACGCAGTGCAACAGCGACGACTGGGAGTACAAGCGCTCCCGCTACAAGTCGGTGGCTAAAATAAACAGCGGACCATCAGGTAAGTCTTACTCTGAGGTCGTAATCAGCAAACTGTGCTCTGCTCTATATTCCAGGGGAACTGGAAAAATGAGTAGCACGGCAAAGGAAGAAAACCGCCCCCCGTTCGACTCCAACAGAACGGGAGTGTTCCATCAGTGGGGGGCGAGAGGCGGCACCTGGACCGCATATGCTGCGGCACACCCTCATCGAGACCGAGCCGAGCCCAGTCCCGCTAGCGCAGCCTGACCAACAGCAGCGGGCTGGAGGCAACTCAAGGCACAAAACATACCGGCCGGTTATGTCTCACTCCGATGAGGAGGCTCTCCGCCTTAGAGCGGCAGAGCTAGCTGCCTGAGCCGCATGGAAAGGCTCATGGAGCAAATGCTCCAGCGAGACTTGCTTCAGGAGCTGGACCAGTCTCGCCAAGGGAACTCAGGCACTCCCGCATCAGTGCTCTACAATGCACTGGCCATCGCTTTCCCCTCAGCCGAGGGCAGCATTGGCGACCAGGGCTGGGCTGGTCAGGAACAGGGATCATTGGCTGAAGATGTCGGGAGTACGCTTGGGGTACAGGATCAGGAAGAGCTGCTGGGTGTGGAGATTCGCTACGTGGTTACACCACGAGCAGGGCGGCCGTTGCAGCCAAAACTGGCGGCCAGCATTAACCACCTGTCCCTCAAACCCCTACAAGACAGGTACTTAATGAGGCACTAGAGCTGGAAAACTGCAGTTCGATCAATGTACCGGCTGTTAACAGCCAAATCTGGGGGGGGTATGTGGGACAGAGTATCCGGAACCAGGAGCTAAAATCCTCAAGCTCCTGACGTCAGGGATAACAGCCTATGCTCATTCCGTGGATGGGGTGGATATGACCACAAACCAGCAAGACACTCTGGCTCTGCTGTGCAACACCCAATATGAGAAACAACCTCCGCAAGGAGAGAATAAGACCTGCCCTCAATCCCAGGTTTGCAGGACTGTGTAAAACACCGGCCTCAGAGCCGCAGATCCTGTTATTTGGAAGGGCAAGTGAAAGACCTGGAGGAGAGTCCAAAGCATTTGGCCTCATGAGGGCAGGCCCCGGAACGAGCAGACCCACACAAAAAAACAGACGGCAGTACCCCACCGCGTCCACCAGTCGACGTCAAATTTATGGAACTGGTGAAAGCTCGGGGTCCGCATATTATCCCCGAAAACCTTTTTAGGCCAGGGCCCAGAGCGGACCCCATGGAAAATGCGCCACCCCCAATCAACGGTACATCCAGCAGTACTACGACAGATGAACAAACGGAAGAAGGAACACTACCATAACTATGGAGGTAGGTGGGTATGGTTCCTACCAGCATGTAAAAATGGGGGAACTGTACTAACAGGGGGGAGATTACACCTGTTCATTGAAGCATGGAGGTGTCTCACGAATGATAGTTATATACTTAACAGTTATATACTTAACTATAAAGGATAGTATTCGGCTGAAGGCAAGGGCATATAAGGTAGCTAGAGATAGTGGGAGGGTAGAGGATTGTGAAGCATTTAAAGGTCAGCAAAAAATAACTAAGAGATTAATTAAGACGGGGAAAATAGACTATGAAAGGAATTTAGCGAACAACATAAAAACTAATAGTAAGAGTTTTTATAGCTATATAAAAAGGAAAAGGGTGGCTAAGGTGAACGTTGGTCCATTGGAGGGTGAGACTGGAGAGTTGTTGGTGGGGAACATGGAAATGGCAAAGGCATTAAACAAGTATTTTGTATCAGTCTTCACCATAGAAGACACAAAAAATATTCCAACGCTGGATAAACAGGGGGCGGTAGGAATGGAGGAGCTAAATACTATTAAGATCACCAAGGAGGTGGTATTAGGGAAATTAATGAGACTGAAGGAGGATAAATCCCCTGGGCCTGATGGATTACATCCAAGGGTCTTGAGGGAGATAGCGGTGGGGATTGTGGATGCATTGCTGATAATTTTCCAAAACTCCCTGGAGGCAGGAACGGTCCCAGTGGATTGGAAAATGGCCAATGTAACACCTATATTTAAAAAAGGAAGTAAACAGAAGGCGGGTAACTATAGACCGGTTAGTCTAACATCGGTGGTGGGTAAAATGTTAGAGACAATTATTAAAGAAACACTAACGGGGCACTTGGATAAACATGACTTCATCGGACAGAACCAGCATGGTTTTGTGAAGGGGAAGTCCTGTTTAACGAATCTGCTCGAATTCTTTGAGGAAGTAACAACCCGGGTGGATAAAGGGGAACCGGTGGATGTGGTATACTTGGACTTCCAAAAGGCTTTTGACAAGGTGCCACATAAGAGACTATTGCTAAAAATAAAAAATTATGGGATTGGGGGTAATATATTAGCATGGGTAGAGGATTGGCTAACAAATAGGAAGCAGAGAGTGGGGATAAATGGTTCATACTCGGGATGGCAACCGGTAACTAGTGGGGTTCCGCAAGGGTCGGTGCTGGGACCCCAGTTGTTCACAATTTATATAAATGATTTGGAGGAGGGAACCAAGTGTAATATATCAAAATTTGCGGACGATACAAAAATGGGAGGAAAAGTAGGGGATGAGGAGGATAGGAAGAGTCTGCAAAAGGATATAGATAAGCTAGGTGAGTGGGCAACAACTTGGCAGATGAAATTTAATACTAATAAATGTGAAGTCATTCACTTTGGGGAAAAAAATGATAGGGCAAGTTATTTTCTAAATGAGGTGGAGCTGCGTTGTAATGCAACGCAAAGGGATCTAGGGGTAGTAGTACATGAATCACTAAAAGTTAGTATGCAGGTGCAGCAAGCAATCAGGAAGGCCAATGGAGTTTTGGCCTTTATTGCTAGGGGGATTGAGTATAAAAACACGGAGGTCTTGCTGCAGCTGTACACAGTATTAGTGAGACCACATTTGGAATACTGTGTACAGTTCTGGGGTCCATACTTAAGAAAGGATGTACTGACCCTGGAGGCAGTGCAGGGAAGGTTTACAAGATTAATTCCTGCAATGAGGGGATTGACATATGAGGAAAGGTTAAGTAGGCTGGAACTCTACTCTTTGGAGTTTAGAAGAATGAGAGGCGATCTCATTGAAACATATAAGATCGTGAGGGGCCTTGATCGGGTGGATGCACCGAGGATGTTCCCAATGATCGGGGAAACTAGAACTAGGGGACATAGTTGTAGAATAAGAGGGGGCTCTTTTAAAACTGAGATGAGGAAGAACTTCTTCACCCAGAGGGTGGTTAATTTATGGAATTCACTGCCCCAGGGAGCAGTGGAAGCAGAAACATTAAATATATTTAAGTCTAAAATAGATGGTTTTTTAGCTGCCAAGGGGATAAGGGGCTACGGGGAGAGGGCAGGGATATGGACCTAGGTATGGTTAGTATAGTAAGACCTGAGTGATCTCCTGGACAAGTGTCGATCGCCTGGATTGGGGTCGGAGAGGAATTTCCCGGATTTTTTTCCCGAATTGGACCTGGGTTTTTATCCGGTTTTTTGCCTCCCCCAGGAGATCACGCGGTTCTTGGGGTGGAGAGGGGTGATAGCGATATAAAGGGGAGGGTAGTGTCTTGTGTTCTGTGTCTTGTGTCTACTATTTGTGGGTAAGGGTGTCTGTTTAGTGTTCAGCCATGAGCGAATGGCGGTGCGGGCTCGATGGGCCTGGTGGTCTACTCTCGCACCTACTTTCTATGTTTCTATGTTTCTATGTAAAATAGAGTTCATTCAAGAAAACATGCCACCAGTTCAGCACGTACCCCAAAGGGTCTTTACCCTCTCAGTCAAAGAGAACTAGAGCCTCAAGCAGAACTGGTGAGGTTACTTACAAAGGGTGTCATTGAGAAATCCAAACATGAACCTTTGGAATTTGTCTCAAATATATTTACCAAAAGCAAAAAAGATGGTGGATGTCGCATCATCATTGACTTAACCTCACTAAATACCTTTGTTAAGTATGTACATTTCAAAATGGAAACATTTGTAACTGCTAAACAACTGATTTCCAAAGGATACTTTATGGCAAGCATTGATTTAAAAGATGCCTACTATTCAGTACCCATTCACAAGGGTCATCGCAGATACCTGAAATTTACCTGGATGGCAGTATAAAGTGTTGCCTAATGGGTTGACATCAGCCCTAGACTATTTACCAAGATATTAAAACCAGCCTTGGCAACATTAACGAAACAAAGACATATTGTCATGGCGTATCTTGATGATATCCTAATAGTAGGCAAAACCATGGAGTTGGCTAAATCAGCTGTATTAGCTACCAAACAATTGTTTGAAACCCTGGGTTTGTCATACATCCAGATAAATCTAAGTTGACGCCATCCACAACTATGGACTATCTGGGATTCACAATTAACTCAATCCACATGTCTGTAACGTTGCCAAAAGGTAAAGCAGCAGAATTGGCACAGACGTGCAACAATTTAATGGTAAGCAATCGACCAACCATCCGACAAGTGGCAAGAGTAATTGGCAAAATGGTAGCAGCATTTTCAGCTACATAATTTGGACTCCTGCACTATCAGCACCTACAAAGGGCAAAAGTACAGGCGTTGAAACGACATGCAGGTCACTTTGACCGAACCATGAAACTACCCATTGAAGCAATATCAGAGTTACAATGGTGGATATAACACATTTGGCATAGTTCCAGCCCTATCATCATCAATAACCCAACGTTAACTATACAAACAGATGCCAGTGCTCAAGGCTGGGGAGCAACTAATACCATATCCAGCACAGGTGGTAGATGGACTAACCTAGACTCATCTTTACTACAAACACTGGGCATAAATTATTTGGAAATGTTGGGTGCGTTTTATGGTTTTAAAGCATATTCTAGGAATATGCACAACTTGCATGTTCATTTACAAATTGATAATATCACGGTGGTGGCCTATATTAACCATATGGGCGGAATAAAATCGATATCATGTGACAATTGGGTCAACACAATCTGGTAATGGTGGGTCGATAGACATATTTGGCTATCAGCAACTTACCTACCAGGTAAGCTAAATACAGTGCCAGGTCATGCAAATTCAATGATAAACACCGAATGGATGTTAAATCCCAGAGCTTTTGCTAAAATTATAAACAAATATGGCACACCAGATATCGATCTCTTTGCATCCAGACTAAATCACCACATACCAATGTATGTCCCTTGGGAACCACACCCTGAGGCAGCAGCGATAGATGCATTCGCGCTGAACTGGGGGACCTATTTCTTCTATGCTTTTCCCCCCTTCTGCCTTAATCTGTAGGGTACTACGCAAAATACAGATGGACTCTGCTTCAGGTATTTTGATAGTACCAACTGGCCTACACAGCCATGGTTCCCAGTGGTCCTCGACATGGTCATCGAAACTCCTATGACCTTTCCCAGTAGCCCAGACCTATTGACGCACCCTGTATCAGGCATAAGTCATCCATGCCATGACAAAATTAACCTACTGGGTTGCAGATTATCAAAAGACCACTGCTGGGACTGGGATTGTCTGACAGGACCATCAACATGATGACACCGTATGTCCACCAGGAAACAATACCTATCAAGCATCAGGAAGTGGGAAAGATACTGCTCGACGGCTGGGACAATGTACTCATCTGCAACCATAACCAATGTACTGGAGTTCCTGGGGGGCCTTCACCATAATGAAGGATTGAGCTACAGCGCCATCAATACTGCCAGACATGCGCTGTCAGCCTACTTAAAACAGGTGCCAGGACAACAGGCCATAGGGTCTCACCCACTGGTGATCAAACTCATGAGTAGTATCGTCAACTCCAACCCTCTTAGACCTAGGTATACCCAAATCTGGGATGTCAGTGTGGTCCTGACATACCTAAGGGGATGGTCCCCAGCCAGGTCTCACCCTAGAAAAGCTAACCCTGAAAACGGTCATGCTGATGCCACTAGTCTCAGCACAAAGAGTCCAGTCCCTCCACTTACTGCGACTGGACAACATGGTTATAACACCAGACCGGGTCTCATTCACCATTCAGGAGCTGCTAAAGCAGAGCAGGCCTAGTTATGGATTTCCGGGCATACCCACCTGACCTACGGTTGTGTGTCATGACTCACTTATTCACTTACATCAAAACAACAACAAGAGATTCTTGAGGGAGAAAAAAGAAGAAAAGAAAAAAGAAAAAGAAGCTTTATGGGTCAGCCACAAGAAACCTCAGGGTTGGGTGTCGAGCCAAACCATCTCGAGATGGCTCAAGCAGGTACTGGGAGCTGCTGGAGTAGATACTGATGTATATACATCTCACTCCACCAGGGCAGCATCCACATCGGCGACTAAAAGAATGAACATGGAGAAAACGTTCCAAACGTTCTACAACAAGCCGCTAGCAGAACCTGTGTTATTTGCAGAAAGAGTTTTAAAATCTGCAAAAATATATAAGTTAAGCCCGGGGGAGCATTTTGTCTTTTGTTATTGTTTAATAGATACCATTATTGTTTACAAACAGATTATGGTTGATTACGATAACATACTTCCTCCCTTGAATGACTTCGGCAGCGAGTGAAGTATGAACTCTTACACGGTTTGAAATCACAGAGCTTTAAAATCTTCACGTAGTCACTCACGTGACTCCGAAGTAAAATAGTAAGATTAAACGAGAACTTACCAGTTTGAAGTTTGATCTGTATTTGATGAGGAGTTACGATGAGGGATTACGTGCCCTCCGCTCCCACCCTCAATTATAGATCAACTGGTATCTTAGTTCTCCTTTTCTTTACTATGTTTATTTCAATTATTGTGTTTCCTGTGATTCCACAGCGCTGCTTTGAAGAATGTCGCGCATGCGTGCTGGACGGGCTCTTCACGTAATCCCTCATCGTAACTCCTCATAAAATACAGATCAAACTTCAAACTGGTAAGTTCTCGTTTAATCTTACTATTAAATGCTTGTTTAAGTAAGTTGGCAGCGAACTCCCGAAGGTTCTTTCCAGCTTCCCTGCCCTCTCTCACACCAACTATTCTTAAATTCTGCCTTCTTGATCGTGCTTCCCAATCCAGGCATTTGTCAGTCATTTTGGCCAGTTGCCCCGAAACACATTCTTGCTCCTTCCTCAATCTCTTCATCTCTTTAGACATATCCTTCATCGCAGCTTCCATTTCTTCCATAACCGTGTTATATGCTTTAGTAGTCTTGAGAACAGAGTCAAACTTCTCGTTGCAATCTTTTTCAACACGTTTGATTTCTGAACTTAAATCATCCTCAATTTCTTCAACATGTTTCCTTAGAGTAGCGATTTCCACAATGACTTCCTCATTACCATGCTTAATTTTTTAAGATAGACTTTTCTCCAGTGCAGAATTCCTGTCTTTTAGCATTTTAGCAAAGTCACTCATTAATGAGGTTCTTACCGACTGCTCCAATTGCTCCATCTGTTTCTCCTTTGAAGCCATTTCAGTGGAAAATCTTTGAGCTTCAAATGAGTTTTACCTAGCTCTTTCAGGTAGAGTCTTGTAGCAGGTCTTGTGAGTCTCTGGGGAAGATTCCCTTTTCTCATATAAAACTGCCGTAATTCTCCGCTATTTCGCGGCGATTTCTGATGACGTCACTTTCGCAACGTCAAGCAGTAAGTATTTTTAAATCGGTCACGTCTTCCAAAACGTCTATTTCAGTGATTTAACGCATTCGCCGGGTGTGGAGCTAAATGCTGCGCATCTCACAGCTCCATGGCGCCACCGGAAGTCCAGCAATTGAAGTTTCAAGCACAGGGCACGTCGAACAGCTGATTGCATTTTCATTTCACTTCCTTTGCCATTGCAGTTTCACTCACAGCGCAGGCCGAACAGCTGATTGCATTTTAATTTCACTTCCATTGCCATTGCAGTTTCAAGCACAGGGAAGCCGAACAGCTGATTGCATTTTCATTTCACTTCCATCGCCATTGCAGTTTCAAGCACAGGGCAGGCCGAACAGCTGATTGCATTTTAATTTCACTTCCATTGCCATTGCAGTTTCAAGCACAGAGCAGGCCAAGCCAAACAACTGAATGCATTTTCATTTCACTTCCATTGCCATTGCAGTTTCAAGCACAGGGCAGGCCGAACAGCTCATTGCATTTTAATTTCACCTCTATTGCCATTGCAGTTTCAAGCACAGGGCAGGCCGAAAAGCACATTGCATTTTCATTTCATTTCAATTGCCATTACAGTTTCAAGCACAGGGCTGGTCAAACAGCTGATTGCATATTCTTTTCACATCCATTGCCATTGCATTTGCAGTTTCAAGCACAGGGCAGGACGAACAGCTGATTGCATTTTCATTTCACTTACATTGCCATTGCAGTTTCAGGCACAGGGCAGGTCGAACAGCTGATTGCATTTTCATTTCACTTCTAATGCCATTGCAGTTTCAAGCACAGGGAAGGCCGAAGGGCTCATTGCATTTTCATTTCACTTCCATTGCCATTGCAGTTTCAAGCACATGGCAGGCCGAAGAGCTTGTTGCATTTTCATTTCACTTCCAATACCATTGCAGTGTCAAGCACAGATAAGGCCAAGCCAAACTGCTGATTGCAGTTTCATTTCACTTCTATTGCCATTGCAGTTTGAAGCACAGGACAGGCCAAGCCAAACAGCAAAATGCATTTTCATTTCACTTTCTTTGCCATTGTAGTTTCAAGCACATGGCAGGCCAAACAACTGATTGCATTTTCATTTCACTTCCATTGCCATTCCAGTTTCAAGCACAGCGCAGGCAGAACAGGTGATTGCATTTTCATTTTGCTTCGATTGCCATTGCAGGTTCAAGCTCAGTGCAGGCCGAACAGCTGATTGCATTTTCATTTCACTTCTAATGCCATTGCAGTTTCAAGCACAAGGCAGGCCGAATAGCTGACTGCATTTTCATTTCACTTCCATTGAATGGCAGTTTCAAGCACCGGGCAGGCTGAACACCTGATTGCACTTTCATTTCACTTCCAATGCCATTGTAGTTTCAAGCACAGGGCAGGCCGAAAAGATCATTGCATTTTCATTTGACTTCCATTCCCATTGCAGTTTCAAGCACAAGGCAGGCCGAAGAGCTCATTACATTTTCATTTAACATCCATTGCCATTGCAGATTCAAGCACAGTGCAGGCCGAAGAGTTCATTGCATTTTCATTTCACTTCCATTGCCATTGCAGTTTCAAGCACAGGGCAGGCCGAAGAGCTCATTGCATTTTAATTTCACTTCCATTGCCAATGCAGTTTCAAGCACAGGGCCGGCCGAAGATACATAGATACATAGAAAATAGGTGCAGGAGTAGGCCATTCGGCCCTTCGAGCCTGCACTGCCATTCAATATGATCATGGCTGATCATCCAACTAAGTATCCCGTACCTGCCTTCTCTCCATACCCCCTGATTCCTTTAGCCACAAGGGCCACATCTAACTCCCTCTTAAATATAGCCAATGAACTGGCGTCAACTACCCTCTGTGGCAGAGAGTTCCAGAGATTCACCACTCTCTGTGTGAAAAAGCTTTTCCTCATCTCGGTCTTAAAGGATTTCCTCCTTATCCTTAAGCTGTGACCCCTTGTCCTGGACTTCCCCAACATCGGGAACAATCTTCCTGCATCTAGCCTGTCCAATCCCATAAGAATTTTGTACGTTTCTATAAGATCCCCTCTCAATCTCCTAAATTCTAGCGAGTATAAGCCAAGTCTATCCAGTCTTTCTTCATATGAAAGTCCTGACATCCCAGGAATCAGTCTGGTGAACCTTCTCTGCACTCCCTCTATGGCTATAATGTCCTTCCTCAGATTTGGAGACCAAAACTGTACGCAATACTCCAGGTGTGGTCTCACCAAGACCCTGTACAACTGCAGTAGAACCTCCCTGCTCCTATAATCAAATCCTCTTGCTATGAAGGCCAACATACCATTTGCTTTCTTCACTGCCTGCTGCACCTGCATGCCTACTTTCAATGACTGGTGTACCATGACACCCAGGTCTCGCTGCACCTCCCCATTTCCTAATCAGCCACCATTTAGATAATAGTCTGCCTTCCCGTTTTTGCCACCAAAGTGGATAACCTCACATTTATCCACATTATACTGCATCTGCCAAACATTTGCCCACTCACCCAGCCTATCCAAGTCACCTTGCAGTCTCCTAGCATCCTCCTCACAGCTAACACTGCCCCCCAGCTTAGTGTCACCCGCAAACTTGGAGATGTTGCTTTCAATTCCCTCGTCCAGATCATTAATATAAATTGTAAATAGCTGGGGTCCCAGCACTGAGCCTTGCGGTACCCCACTAGTCACTGCCTGCCATTGTGAAAAGGACCCGTTTACTCCTACTCTTTGCTTCCTGTTTGCCAGCCAGTTCTCTATCCACATCAATACTGAACCCCCAATACCGTGTGATTTAAGTTTGTATCCTAATCTCTTATGTGGTACCTTGTCGAAAGCCTTCTGAAAGTCCAGATACAACACATCCACTGGTTCTCCCCTATCCACTCTACTAGTTACATGCTCGAAAAATTCTATAAGATTCGTCAGACACGATTTACCTTTCGTAAATCCATGCTGACTTTGTCCAATGATTTCACCACTTTCCAAATGTGCTGCTATCCCATCTTTAATAACTGACTCTAGCAGTTTCCCCACTACCGATGTTAGACTAACTGGTCTGTAATTCCCCGTTTTCTCTCTCCCTCCCTTCTTAAAAAGTGGGGTTACGTTTGCTACCCTCCAATCCTCAGGAACTACTCCAGAATCTAAAGAATTTTGAAAAATTATCACTAATGCATCCACTATTTCTGGAGCTACTTCCTTAAGTACTCTGGGATGCAGCCTATCTGGCCCTGGTGATTTATCGGCCTTTAATCCATTCAATTTACCCAACACCACTTCCCGACTAACCTGGATTTCACTCAGTTCCTCCATCTCCTTTGACCCGCGGCCCCCTGCTATTTCCGGCAGATTATTTATGTCTTCCTCAGTGAAGACGGAACCAAAGTAGTAATTCAATTGGTCCGCCATATCCTTGTTCCCCATGATCAATTCACCTGTTTCTGACTGCAAGGGACCTACATTTGTTTTAACTAATCTCTTTCTCTTCACATATCTATAAAAACTTTTGCAGTCAGTTTTTATGTTCCCTGCCAGTTTCCTTTCATAATCTATTTTTCCCTTTCCTAATTAAGCCCTTTGTCCTCCTCTGCTGGTCTCTGAATTTCTCCCAGTCCTCTGGTATGCTGCTTTTTCTGGCTAATTTGTACGCAACATCTTTTGCTTTGATACTATCCCTGATTTCCCTTGTTATCCACGGATGCACTACCTTCCCTGATTTATTCTTTTGCCAAACTGGGATGAATATTTTTTGTAGTTCATCCATGCAGTCTTTAAATGCCTTCCATTGCATATCCACCGTCAACCCTTTTAGAACTAATTGCCAGTCAATCTTGGCCAATTCACGTCTCATATCCTCAAAGTTACCTTTCTTTAAGTTCAGAACCGTTGTTTCTGAATTAACAATGTCACTCTCCATCCTAATGAAGAACTCAACCATATTATGGTCACTCTTGCCCAAGGGGGCACGCACAACAAGTCTGCTAACTACCCCTTCCTCATTACTCAATACCCAGTCTAGAATAGCCTGCTCTCTCGTTGGTTCCTCTACATATTGGTTTAGATAACTATCCCTCATACATTCCAAGAAATCCTCTTCCTCAGCACCCCTGCCAATTTGATTCACCCAATCTATATGTAGATTGAAGTCACCCATTATAACTGTTTTGCCTTTGTTGCACGCATTTCTAATTTCCTGTTTGATGCCATCCCCAACTTCACTACTACTGCTAGGTGGCCTGTACACAACACCCACCAGCGTTTTCTGCCCCTCAGTATTTCGTAGCTCTACCCATACCGATTCCACATCCTCCAAGCTAATGTCCTTCCTTTCCACTGCGTTAATCTCCTCTCTAACCAGCAACACTACCCCACCTCCTTTTCCTTTCTCTCTATCCTGAATATTGAATATCCCTGGATGTTCAGCTCCCAGCCTTGGTCACCCTGGAGCCATGTCTCCGTGATCCCAACTATATCATAATCATTAATTGCTATCTGCACATTCAACTCATCGACCTTATTACGAATGCTCCTTGCATTGAGACACAAAGCATTTAGGCTTGTTTTTACAACGCTCTTACCCCTTATACAATTACGTTGGAAAGTGGCTCTTTTTGATTTTTGCCCCGGATTTGTCTGCCTGCCACTTTTACTTTTCACCTTGCTACCTATTGCTTCCGCCCGCATTTTGCACCCCTCTGTTTCTCTGCTCACCCATTTAAGAACCCCACCACCTCTTATTCTCTGTTTATTATTGTTTTCTTCTTTCCCCCCTACATGTTGGGTCTGAGTGCTTTCCTTCTCTGCCTCCTGCCTCACACACTGTCTAATAGCATTCTCTATTTGAGTCCCTCCCCCCAACCATTCTAGTTTAAAGTCTCCCCAGTAGCATTTGCAGATCTCCCCGCCAGGATATTGGTCCCCCTCAGGTTCAAGTGCAACCCATCCTTTTTGTACAGGTCGTACCTTCCACAAAAGAGGTCCCAATGATCCAGAAATTTGAATCCCTGCCTTCTGCACCAGTCCTTCAGCCACGCATTTATCCTCCACCTCGCTCCATTCCTACTCTCACTGTCGCGTGGCACAGGCAGTAATCCCGAGATTGTTACCTTCGCTGTCCTTCTCTTTAACTCCCCTCCTAACTCCCTAAATTCTCCTTTCAGGACCTCTTCTCTTTTTTTACCTATGTCATTGGTACCTATATGTATCACGACTTCGGGCTCCTCTCCCTGCCCTTTCAGGATGTCTTGGACACGTTGAGACACATCACAGACCCTGGCACCAGGGAGGCAAACTACCATCCGGGTCTCCCGACTGCGTCCACAGAATCGCCTGTCTGACCCCCTAACTATAGAGTCCCCTATTAATATTGCCCTCCTCTTCTTTTCCTTACCCTTCTGAGCAACAGGACCGGTCTCTATACCGGAGCCCCGGCCGCTGTCGCTACCCCCAGGTAGGCTGTCCACCCCAACAGTGCTCAAACAGGAGTACTTATTGTCAAGGTGTTCAGCCACCGGGGTACTCTCTAGTCCCTGCCTGTGCCCCTTGCCTCTCCCAACCGTGATCCACTTGCCTGCCTCCTGTGGTGTTGGAGTGACCACATCCCTGTAACTCCTCTCGATGACTTCCTCGCTCTCCCTGACCAGACGGAGGTCATCGAGCTGCTGCTCCAGGTTCCTAATACGGTCCATTAGGAGCCCCATCTCGATACACCTAACGCAGATGTGGACGTCTGGAGGGCTATCAGACTCCATGACTTCCCACATCTGACATCCAGAACAGTAAACTGCCCTGGCCTTCATACTCCCCTTACCCTGGATAGAATATAAAACAAACTGCTACAATACAAAACAAACTGATACAATACAAAACAAACTGCTACAATACAAAACAAACTAATACAATACAAAACAAACTGCTACAATACAGTACAATCAGCAGGGATCTGACTCCCAATCAGCTGCTCCCTCTTGTCTGCGTCCACCAATCAGCGGCTTCCTCAAACCCACTTGTTTTTGAAGTGGAACTTGGAACGTTACAGATTTGGGTTCCTTTTTAACTCCTACCGGTCGTGTGTAGCTCCTCCCTCTGCGATCTCTCCAACGGCTCTTGGACCTCTGTAAGGAACAAGCCCCGCGCTCCTTTTTAACTCCTACCGGTCGTGTGTAGCTCCTCCCTCTGCGATCTCTCCAACGGCTCTTGGACCTCTGTAAGGAACAAGCCCCGCGCTCCTTTTTAACTCCTACCGGTCGTGTGTAGCTCCTCCCTCTGCGATCTCTCCAACGGCTCTTGGACCTCTGTAAGGAACAAGCCCCGCGCTCCTTTTTAACTCCTACCGGTCGTGTGTAGCTCCTCCCTCTGCGATCTCTCCAACGGCTCTTGGACCCCTGTAAGGAACAAGCCCCGCGCTCCTTTTTAACTCCTACCGGTCGTGTGTAGCTCCTCCCTCTGCGATCTCTCCATCGGCTCTTGGACCTCTGTAAGGAACAAGCCCCGCGCTCCTTTTTAACTCCTACCGGTCGAGTGTAGCTCCTCCCTCTGTGATCTCTCCAACGGCTCTTGGACCTCTGTAAGGAACAAGCTCCGCGCTCCTTTTTAACTCCTACCGGTCGTGTGTAGCTCCTCCCTCTGCGATCTCTCCAACGGCTCTTGGACCTCTGTAAGGAACAAGCCCCGTGCTCCTTTTTAACTCCTACCGGTCGCGTGTAGCTCCTCCCTCTGCGATCTCTCCAACGGCTCTTGGACCTCTGTAAGGAACAAGCCCCGCGCTCCTTTTTAACTCCTACCGGTCGTGTGTAGCTCCTCCCTCTGCGATCTCTCCAACGGCTCTTGGACCTCTGTAAGGAACAAGCCCTGCGCTCCTTTTTAACTCCTACCGGTCGTGTGTAGCTCCTCCCTCTGCGATCTCTCCAACGGCTCTTGGACCTCTGTAAGGAACAAGCCCCGCGCTCCTTTTAAACTCCTACCGGTCGTGTGTAGCTCCTCCCTCTGCGATCTCTCCAACGGCACTTGGACCTCTGTAAGGAACAAGCCCCGCGCTCCTTTTTAACTCCTACCGGTCGTGTGTAGCTCCTCCCTCTGCGATCTCTCCAACGGCTCTTGGACCTCAAAGAGCTCATTGCATTTTAATTTCACCTCTGTTGCCATTGCAGTTTCAAGCACAGGGCAGGCTGAACAGCTGATTGCATTTTCATTTAACTGCCATTGCCATTGCAGTTTCAAGCACAGGGCAGGCCGACAGCTGAATACATTTCCATTTCACATCCATTGCCAGTGCAGTTTCAAGCACACGGCAGGCCAAGCCAAACAGCTGAATGCATTTTGATTTCACTTCCTTTGCCATTGCAGATTCAAGCACAGGGCAGGCCAAGCCAAAGCTCATTGCATTTTCATTTAACTTCCATTGCCATTGCAGTTTCAAGCACAGGGCAGGCCGCACAGCTGATTGAATTTTCATATTACTTCATTGCCAATCCAGTTTCAAGCACAGGGCAGGCCGACAGCTGAATGCATTTTCATTTCACTTCCATTGCCATTGCAGTTTCAAGCACAGGGCAGGTCGAACATTTGATTGCATTTACCTTTCACTTCCGATGCCATTGCAGTTTCAAGCACAGGGCAGGCCGAACAGCTGGTTGCATTTTTATTTCACTTCCATTGCGATTGCAGTTTTCATTTCACTTCCATTGCCAATGCAGTTTCAAGCACAGGGCAGGCCGAACAGCTGTTTGCATTTTCATTTCACTTCCATTGCCATTGCAGTTTCAAGCACAGGGTAGGCCGAACAGCTGATTGCATTTTCATTTCACTTCGATTGCCATTGCAGTTTCAAGCACAGGGCAGGCCGAACAGCTGATTGAATTTTCATTTCACTTCCATTGCCATTGCAGTTTCACGGACAGGGCAGGCCGAACATGATTACATTTTCATTTCACTTCCTTTGCCATTGCAGTTTCACTCACAGCACAGGCCGAACAGCTGATTGCATTTTAATTTCACTTCCATTGCCATTGCAGTTTCAAGCACAGGGAAGCCGAACAGCTGATTGCATTTTCATTTCACTTCCATCGCCATTGCAGTTTCAAGCACAGGGCAGGCCGAACAGCTGATTGCATTTTAATTTCACTTCCATTGCCATTGCAGTTTCAAGCACAGAGCAGGCTAAGCCAAACAGCTGTTTGCATTTTAATTTCACTTCCATTGCCATTGCAGTTTCAAGCACAGGGCAGGCCAAGCCAAACAACTGAATGCATTTTCATTTCACTTCCATTGCCATTGCAGTTTCAAGCACAGGGCAGGCTGAACAGCTCATTGCATTTTAATTTCACCTCTATTGCCATTGCAGTTTCAAGCACAGGGCAGGCCGAAAAGCTCATTGCATTTTCATTTCATTTCAATTGCCATTACAGTTTCAAGCACAGGGCAGGTCAAACAGCTGATTGCATATTCATTTCACATCCATTGCCATTGCATTTGCAGTTTCAAGCACAGGGCAGGACGAACAGCTGATTGCATTTGCATTTCACTTACATTGCCATTGCAGTTTCAGGCACAGGGCAGGTCGAACAGCTGATTGCATTTTCATTTCACTTCCATTGCCATTGCAGTTTCAAGCACAGGGCTGGCCGAACAGCTGATAGCATTTTCATTTCACTTCCAATGCCATTGCAGTTTAAATCACAGGGCAGGCTGAACAGCTGGTTGCATTTTCATTTAACTGCCATTGCCATTGCAGTTTCAAGCACAGGGCAGGCCGAACAGCTGATTGCATTTTCATTCCACTTCCATTGCCATTTCAGTTTCAAGCACAAGGCAGGCCAAGCCAAACAGCTGATTACATTTTCATTTCATTTCCATTGCCATTGCAGTTTCAAGCATATGGCAGGCCGAACATCTGATTGCATTTTCATTTCACTTCCATTGCCATTGCAGTTTCAAACACAGGGCAGGCCAAGCCAAACAGCTGGTTGCATTTTCATTTCACTTCCATTGCCATTGCAGTTTCAGGCACAGAGCTGGCCAAGCCAAACATCTGATTGCATTTTCATTTCACTTCCATTGCCATTGCAGATTCAAGCACAGAGCAGGCCAAGCCAAACAGCTGATTGCATTTTGATTTCACTTACATCGCCATTGCAGTTTCAAGCACAGGGCAGGCCCAACAGCTGATTGCATTTTCACTTCCATTGCATTTTCACTTTCAAGCACAGGGCTGGCCGAACAGCTGAGTGCATATTCATTTCACTTCCATTGCCATTGCAGTTTCAAGCACAGGGCAGGCTGAACAGTTGATTGCATTTACAATTCACTTCCAATGCCATTGCAGTTTCAAGCACAGGGCAGGCCGAACAGCTGGTTGCATTTTCATTTCACTTCCATTGCCATTGTAGTTTTCATTTCACTTCCATTGCCAATGCAGTTTCGAGCAGAGGGCAGGCCGAAAAGCTCATTGCATTTTCACTTCACTTCCATTGCCATTGCAGTTTCAAGCACAGGGCAGGCGGAACAGCTGATTGCATATTCATTTCACTTCCAATGCCATTGCATTTTCATGCACAGTGGAGGCTAAACAGCTGATTGCATTTTCATTTCACTTCCATCGCCATTGCAGTTTCACGCACAGGGCAAGCCGAACAGCTAATTGCATTTTCATTTCACTTCCATTGCCATTGCAGTTTCAAGCACAGGGCACGCCAAGCCAAACAGCGGATTGCATTTTCATTTAACTTCCATTGCCATTGCAGTTTCAAGCACAGGGCTGGCCGAACAGCTGATAGCATTTTCATTTCACTTCCATTGCCATTGCAGTTTCAAGGACAGGGCAGGCCGAACAGCTGATTACATTTTCATTTCACTTCTAATGCCATTGCTGTTTCAAGCAAAGGGAAGGCCGAAGGGCTCATGGCATTTTCATTTCACTTCCAATACCATCGCAGTGTCAAGCACAGATAAGGCCAAGCCAAACTGCTGATTGCATTTTCATTTCACTTCTATTGCCATTGCAATTTGAAGCACAGGACAGGCCAAGCCAAACAGCAAAATGCATTTTCATTTCACTTTCATTGCCATTGTAGTTTCAAGCACATGGCAGGCCGAACAACTGATTGCATTTTCATTTCACTTCCATTACCATTCCAGTTTCAAGCACAGCGCAGGCAGAACAGGTGATTGCATTTTCATTTTGCTTCGATTGCCATTGCAGGTTCAAGCTCAGTGCAGGCCGAACAGCTGATTGCATTTTCATTTCACTTCTAATGCCATTGCAGTTTCAAGCACAAGGCAGGCCAAATAGCTGACTGCATTTTCATTTCACTTCCATTGAATGGCAGTTTCAAGCACCGGGCAGGCTGAACACCTGATTGCACTTTCATTTCACTTCCAATGCCATTGTAGTTTCAAGCACAGGGTTGGCCGAAAAGATCATTGCATTTTCATTTGACTTCCATTCCCATTGCAGTTTCAAGCACAAGGCAGGCCGAAGAGCTCATTGCATTTTCATTTAACATCCATTGCCATTGCAGATTCAAGCACAGTGCAGGCCGAAGAGTTCACTGCATTTTCATTTCACTTCCATTGCCATTGCAGTTTCAAGCACAGGGCAGGCCGAAGAGCTCATTGCATTTTAATTTCACTTCCATTGCCATTGCAGTTTCAAGCACAGGGCAGGCCGAAGACCTCATTGCATTTTAATTTCACCTCTGTTGTCATTGCAGTTTCAAGCACAGGGCAGGCCGAAAAGCTCATTGCATTTTAATTTCACTTCCATTGCCATTGCAGTTTCAAGCACAGGGAAGACCAAGCCAAACAGCGGATTGCATTTTCATTTCACTTCCATTGCCATTGCAGTTCCAAGCAAACAGCAGGTTAAGCCGAACAGCGGATTGAATTTTCATTTAACTTCCATTGCCATTGCAGTTTCAAGCACAGGGCAGGCCGAACAGCTGATTGCATTTTCATTTCACTTCCATTGCCATTGCAGATTCAAGCACAGAGCAGGCCAAGCCAAACAGCTGATTGCATTTTCATTTAACTCACAGTGCCATTGCAGTTTCATGCACAGGGCAGGCCGCAGGGCTGATTAAATTTTCATTTTACTTCATTGCCATTGCAGTTTCAAGCACAGGGCAGGCCGACAGCTGAATACATTTCCATTTCACATCCATTGCCAGTGCAGTTTCAAGCACACGGCAGGCCAAGCCAAACAGCTGAATGCATTTTGATTTCACTTCCTTTGCCATTGCCATTTCAAGCACAGGGCAGGCCAAGCCAAAGCTCATTTCATTTTCATTTAACTTCCATTGCCATTGCAGTTTCAAGCACAGGGCAGGCCGCACAGCTGATTGAATTTTCATTTTACTTCATTGCCAATGCAGTTTCAAGCACAGGGCAGGCCGACAGCTGAATGCATTTTCATTTCACTTCCATTGCCATTGCATTATCAAGCACAGGGCAGGCCGAATAGTTGATTGCATTTACATTTCACTTCCAATGCCATTGCAGTTTAAATCACAGGGCAGGCTGAACAGCTGATTGCATTTTCATTTAACTCACAGTGCCATTGCAGTTTCATGCACAGGGCAGGCCGCAGGGCTGATTAAATTTTCATTTTACTTCATTGCCATTGCAGTTTCAAGCACAGGGCAGGCCGACAGCTGAATACATTTCCATTTCACATCCATTGCCAGTGCAGTTTCAAGCACACGGCAGGCCAAGCCAAACAGCTGAATGCATTTTGATTTCACTTCCTTTGCCATTGCCATTTCAAGCACAGGGCAGGCCAAGCCAAAGCTCATTTCATTTTCATTTAACTTCCATTGCCATTGCAGTTTCAAGCACAGGGCAGGCCGCACAGCTGATTGAATTTTCATTTTACTTCATTGCCAATGCAGTTTCAAGCACAGGGCAGGCCGACAGCTGAATGCATTTTCATTTCACTTCCATTGCCATTGCATTATCAAGCACAGGGCAGGCCGAATAGTTGATTGCATTTACATTTCACTTCCAATGCCATTGCAGTTTAAATCACAGGGCAGGCTGAACAGCTGGTTGCATTTTCATTTAACTGCCATTGCCATTGCAGTTTCAAGCACAGGGCAGGCCGAACTGCTGATTGCATTTTCATTTCACTTCCATTGCCATTGCAGTTTCAGGCACAGAGCTGGCCAAGCCAAACAGCTGATTGCATTTTGATTTCACTTACATTGCCATTGCAGTTTCAAGCACAGGGCAGGCCCAACAGCTGATTGTATTTTCACTTCCATTGCTATTTCACTTTCAAGCACAGGGCTGGCCGAACAGCTGAGTGCATATTCATTTCACTTCCAATGCCATCGCATTTTCAAGCACAGTGCAGGCTTAACAGCTGATTGCATTTTCATTTCACTTCCATTGCCATTGCAGTTTCAAGCACAGGGCAGGCCGAACAGTTGATTGCATTTACAATTCACTTCCAATGCCATTGCAGTTTCAAGCACAGGGCAGGCCGAACAGCTGGATGCATTTTTCATTTCACTTCCATTGCCATTGCAGTTTTCATTTCACTTCCATTGCCAATGCAGTTTCGAGCAGAGGGCAGGCCGAAAAGCTGAATGCCTTTTCATTTCACTTCCATTGCCATTGCAGTTTCAAGCAGAGGGCAGGCCGAACAGCTGATTGCATATTCATTTCATTTCCAATGCCATTGCATTTTCATGCACAGTGGAGGCTAAACAGCTGATTGCATTTTGATTTCACTTCCATCGCCATTGCAGTTTCACGCACAGGGCAAGCCGAACAGCTGATTGCATTTTCATTTCACTTCCATTCCAATTACAGTTTCAAGCACAGGGCAGGCCAAACAGCTCATTGCATTGTCATTTCATTTCCATTGCCTTTGCAGTTTGAAGCACAGAGCACGCCAAGCCAAATAGCTGATTGCATTTTCATTTCACTTCCATTGCAATTGCAGTTTCAAGTACAGGGCAGGCCGAAGAGCTCATTACATTTTAATTTCACTCCCATTGCCATTGCAGTTTCAAGCAGAGGGCAGGCCAAACAGCTGATTGCCTTTTCATTTCACCTCCATTGCCAATGCAGTTTCAAGCAAAGGGCAGGCCGAACAGCTGATTGCATTTTCATTTCACTTCCATTGCCATTGTAGTTTCGAGCACAGGGCAGGCTGAACAGCTGTTTGCATTTTCATTTCACTTCCATTGCCATTGCATTTTCAAGCACAGGGCAGGTCGAATAGCTCATTGCATTTTCATTTCACTTCCATTGCCATTGCAGTTTCAAGCAGAGAGCAGGCCAAGCCAAACAGCTGATTGCATTTTAATTTCAGTTCCATCGCCATTGCAGTTTTAAGCACAGGGAAGGCCGACAGCTGATTGCATTTTCAATTCACTTCCATCGCCATTGCAGTTTTAAGCACAGGGCAGGCTGACAACTGATTGCATTTTCATTGCCATTGCAGTTTCAAGCGCAGGGCAGGCCGAACAGCTGATTGCATTTTCATTTCACCTCCATTCCAATGGCAGTTTCAAGCACAGGGCAGGCCAAGCAAAACAGCTGATTGCATTATCATTTCACTTCCATAGCCATTGCAGTTTCAAGCACAGGGAGGCCGAACAGCTGATTGCATTTTCATTTCACTAGCATTGCCATTGCAGTCTCAAGCATAGAGCAGGAAAAGCCAAACAACTGATTGCATTTTCATTTCACTTCCATTGCCGTTGCAGTTTCAAGCAGAGAGCAGGCCAAGCCAAACAGCTGATTGCATTTTAATTTCATTTCCATCGCCATTGCAGTATCAAGCACAGGGCAAGCCGAACAGCTGATTGCATTTTCATTTCAGTTCCATCGCCATTGCAGTTTTAAGCACAGGGAAGGCCGACAGCTGATTGCATTTTCATTTCACTTCCATTGCCATTGCAGTTTCAAGCACAGGGCAGGCCGAACACCTTATTGCATTTTCATTTCACTTCCATTGCAATTGCAGTTTCAAGCACAGAGCAGGCCAAGCAAAACAGCTGATTGCATTTTAATTTCACTTCCATTGTCATTGCAGTTTAATCACAGGACAGGCCAAGCAAAACAGCTGATTGCATTTTCATTTCACTTGTATTGCCTTTGCAGTTTCAAACACAAGGCAGGCCAAGCCGAACAGCTGATTGCATTTTCATTTCACTTCCATTGCCATTGCATTTTCAAGCACAGGGCAGGCCGAACAGCTGATTGCATTTTCATTTCACTTCCATAGCCACTGCAGTTTCAAGCACAGGGCAGGCCGAACAGCTGATTGGATTTCCATTTCACTTCCATTGCCATTGCAGTTTCAAGCACAGGGCAGGCCAAACCAAACAGCTGATTGCATTGTCATTTCACCTCCATTGCCATTGCAGTTTCAAGCACAGGGCAGGGCAGGCCAAGTCAAACAGCTGATTGCATTTTCATTTCACTTCCATTGCCATTGCAGTTTCAAGGACAGGGCAGGCCGAACAACTGATTGCATTTTCAGTTCACTTCCATTGCCATTGCAGTTTCAAGCACAGGGCAGGCCGAACAGCTTATTGCATTTTCATTTCACTTCCATTGCCATTGCAGCTTCAAGCACAGGGCAGGCCGAACAGCATATTGCATTTTCATTTCACTGCTAATGCCATTGCAGTTTCAAGCACAGGGCAGGCCGAACAGCTGATTGCATTTTCATTTCACTTCCATTGCCATTATAGTTTCAAGCACAGGGCAAGCCAAACAGCTGATTGCATTTTCATTTCACTTCCATTCCTATTGCAGTTTCAAGCACAGGGCAAGCCGAACAGCTGATTGCATTTTCATTTCATTTCCATTTACTTTGCAGTTTCAAGCACAAAGCAGGCCAAGCCAAATAGCTGATTGCATTTTCATTTCATTTTCATTGCCATTGCAATTTCAAGCAGAAGACAGGCCAAGCCAAACAGCTGATTGCATTTTCATTTGACTTCCATTCTCATTGCAGTTTCAAGCACAGGGCAGGTCGAACAGCTGATTGCATTTTCATTTCACTTCCAATGCCGTTGCAGTTGCATGCTCAGGGCAAGCCGCACAACTGATTGCATTTTCATTTCTCTTCCATAGCCATTGCAGTTTCAAGCACGGGGCTGGTCAAAGAGCTCATTGTATTTTCATTTCATTTCCATCGCCATTGCAGTTTCAAGCACAGGGCAGGCCCAACAGCTGATTGCATTTTCACTTCCATTGCTATTTCACTTTCAAGCACAGGGCTGGCCGAACAGCTGAGTGCATATTCATTTCACTTCCAATGCCATCGCATTTTCAAGCACAGTGCAGACTTAACAGCTGATTGCATTTTCATTTCACTTCCATTGCCATTGCAGTTTCAAGCACAGGGCAGGCCGAACAGTTGATTGCATTTACAATTCACTTCCAATGCCATTGCAGTTTCAAGCACAGTGCAGGCCGAACAGCTGGTTGCATTTTCATTTCACTTCCATTGCCATTGCAGTTTTCATTTCACTTCCATTGCCAATGCAGTTTCGAGCAGAGGGCACGCCGAAAAGCTGAATGCATTTTCATTTCACTTCCATTGCCATTGCAGTTTCAAGCAGAGGGCAGGCCGAACAGCTGATTGCATATTCATTTCACTTCCAATGCCATTGCATTTTCATGCACAGTGGAGGCTAAACAGCTGATTGCATTTTGATTTTACTTCCATCGCCATTGCAGTTTCACGCACAGGGCAAGCCGAACAGCTGATTGCATTTTCATTTCACTTCCATTCCAATTACAGTTTCAAGCACAGGGCAGGCCAAACAGCTCATTGCATTGTCATTTCATTTCCATTGCCTTTGCAGTTTGAAGCACAGAGCACGCCAAGCCAAATAGCTGATTGCATTTTCATTTCACTTCCATTGCAATTGCAGTTTCAAGTACAGGGCAGGCCGAAGAGCTCATTACATTTTAATTTCACTCCCATTGCCATTGCAGTTTCAAGCAGAGGGCAGGCCAAACAGCTGATTGCCTTTTCATTTCACCTCCATTGCCAATGCAGTTTCAAGCAAAGGGCAGGCCGAACAGCTGATTGCATTTTCATTTCACTTCCATTGCCATTGTAGTTTCGAGCACAGGGCAGGCTGAACAGCTGTTTGCATTTTCATTTCACTACCATTGCCATTGCAGTCTCAAGCACAGAGCAGGAAAAGCCAAACAACTGATTGCATTTTCATTTCACTTCCATTGCTATTGCATTTTCAAGCACAGGGCAGGTCGAATAGCTCATTGCATTTTCATTTCACTTCCATTGCCATTGCAGTTTCAAGCAGAGAGCAGGCCAAGCCAAACAGCTGATTGCATTTTAATTTCATTTCCATCGCCATTGCAGTTTCAAGCACAGGGAAAGCTGAACAGCTGATTGCATTTTCAATTCACTTCCATCGCCATTGCAGTTTTAAGCACAGGGCAGGCTGACAGCTGATTGCATTTTCATTGCCATTGCAGTTTCAAGCGCAGGGCAGGCCGAACAGCTGATTGCATTTTCATTTCACCTCCATTCCAATGGCAGTTTCAAGTACAGGGCAGGCCAAGCAAAACAGCTGATTGCATTTTCATTTCACTTCCATAGCCATTGCAGTTTCAAGCACAGGGAGGCCAAACAGCTGATTGCATTTTCATTTCACTACCATTGCCATTGCAGTCTCAAGCATAGAGCAGGAAAAGCCAAACAACTGATTGCATTTTCATTTCACTTCCATTGTCGTTGCAGTTTCAAGCAGAGAGCAGGCGAAGCCAAACAGCTGATTGCATTTTAATTTCATTTCCATCGCCATTGCAGTTTCAAGCACAGGGCAAGCCGAACAGCTGATTGCATTTTCATTTCAGTTCCATCGCCATTGCAGTTTTAAGCACAGGGAAGGCCGACAGCTGATTGCATTTTCATTTCACTTCCATTGCCATTGCAGTTTCAAGCACAGGGCAGGCCGAACACCTTATTGCATTTCCATTTCACTTCCATTGCAATTGCAGTTTCAAGCACAGAGCTGGCCAAGCAAAACAGCTGATTGCATTTTAATTTCACTTCCATTGTCATTGCAGTTTAATCACAGGACAGGCCAAGCAAAACAGCTGATTGCTTTTTCATTTCACTTCCATTCCTATTGCAGTTTCAAGCACAGGGCAAGCCGAACAGCTGATTGCATTTTCATTTCATTTCCATTGCCTTTGCAGTTTCAAGCACAAAGCAGGCCAAGCCAAATAGCTGATTGCATTTTCATTTCATTTTCATTGCCATTGCAATTTCAAGCAGAAGACAGGCCAAGCCAAACAGCTGATTGCATTTTCATTTGACTTCCATTCTCATTGCAGTTTCAAGCACAGGGCAGGTCGAACAGCTGATTGCATTTTCATTTCACTTCCAATGCCGTTGCAGTTTCATGCTCAGGGCAAGCCGCACAACTGATTCCATTTTCATTTCTCTCCCATAGCCATTGCAGTTTCAAGCACGGGGCTGGTCGAAGAGCTCATTGTATTTTCATTTCACTTCCATCGCCATTGCAGTTTCAAGCACAGGGCAGGCCGAACAGCTGAGTGCATATTCATTTCACTTCCAATGCCATCGCATTTTCAAGCACAGTGCAGACTTAACAGCTGATTGCATTTTCATGTCACTTCCATTGCCATTGCAGTTTCAAGCACAGGGCAGGCCGAACAGTTGATTGCATTTACAATTCACTTCCAATGCCATTGCAGTTTCAAGCACAGGGCAGGCCGAACAGCTGGTTGCATTTTCATTTCACTTCCATTGCCATTGCAGTTTTCATTTCACTTCCATTGCCAATGCAGTTTCGAGCAGAGGGCAGGCCGAAAAGCTGAATGCATTTTCATTTCACTTCCATTGCCATTGCAGTTTCAAGCAGAGGGCAGGCCGAACAGCTGATTGCATATTCATTTCACTTCCAATGCCATTGCATTTTCATGCACAGTGGAGGCTAAACAGCTGATTGCATTTTGATTTCACTTCCATCGCCATTGCAGTTTCACGCACAGGGCAAGCCGAACAGCTGATTGCATTTTCATTTCACTTCCATTCCAATTACAGTTTCAAGCACAGGGCAGGCCAAACAGCTCATTGCATTGTCATTTCATTTCCATTGCCTTTGCAGTTTGAAGCACAGAGCACGCCAAGCCAAATAGCTGATTGCATTTTCATTTCACTTCCATTGCAATTGCAGTTTCAAGTACAGGGCAGGCCGAAGAGCTCATTACATTTTAATTTCACTCCCATTGCCATTGCAGTTTCAAGCAGAGGGCAGGCCAAACAGCTGATTGCCTTTTCATTTCACCTCCATTGCCAATGCAGTTTCAAGCAAAGGGCAGGCCGAACAGCTGATTGCATTTTCATTTCACTTCCATTGCCATTGTAGTTTCGAGCACAGGGCAGGCTGAACAGCTGTTTGCATTTTCATTTCACTACCATTGCCATTGCAGTCTCAAGCACAGAGCAGGAAAAGCCAAACAACTGATTGCATTTTCATTTCACTTCCATTGCCATTGCATTTTCAAGCACAGGGCAGGTCGAATAGCTCATTGCATTTTCATTTCACTTCCATTGCCATTGCAGTTTCAAGCAGAGAGCAGGCCAAGCCAAACAGCTGATTGCATTTTAATTTCATTTCCATCGCCATTGCAGTTTCAAGCACAGGGAAAGCTGAACAGCTGATTGCATTTTCAATTCACTTCCATCGCCATTGCAGTTTTAAGCACAGGGCAGGCTGACAGCTGATTGCATTTTCATTGCCATTGCAGTTTCAAGCGCAGGGCAGGCCGAACAGCTGATTGCATTTTCATTTCACCTCCATTCCAATGGCAGTTTCAAGTACAGGGCAGGCCAAGCAAAACAGCTGATTGCATTTTCATTTCACTTCCATAGCCATTGCAGTTTCAAGCACAGGGAGGCCAAACAGCTGATTGCATTTTCATTTCACTACCATTGCCATTGCAGTCTCAAGCATAGAGCAGGAAAAGCCAAACAACTGATTGCATTTTCATTTCACTTCCATTGCCGTTGCAGTTTCAAGCAGAGAGCAGGCCAAGCCAAACAGCTGATTGCATTTTAATTTCATTTCCATCGCCATTGCAGTTTCAAGCACAGGGCAAGCCGAACAGCTGATTGCATTTTCATTTCAGTTCCATCGCCATTGCAGTTTTAAGCACAGGGAAGGCCGACAGCTGATTGCATTTTCATTTCACTTCCATTGCCATTGCAGTTTCAAGCACAGGGCAGGCTGAACACCTTATTGCATTTCCATTTCACTTCCATTGCAATTGCAGTTTCAAGCACAGAGCTGGCCAAGCAAAACAGCTGATTGCATTTTAATTTCACTTCCATTGTCATTGCAGTTTAATCACAGGACAGGCCAAGCAAAACAGCTGATTGCATTTTCATTTCACTTGTATTGCCTTTGCAGTTTCAAACACAAGGCAGGCCAAGCCGAACAGCTGATTGCATTTTCATTTCACTTCCATTGCCGTTGCATTTTCAAGCACAGGGCAGGCCGAACAGCTGATTGCATTTTCATTTCACTTCCATAGCCATTGCAGTTTCAAGCACAGGGCAGGCCGAACAGCTGATTGCATTTCCATTTCACTTCCATTGCCATTGCAGTTTCAAGCACAGGGCAGGCCAAACCAAGCAGCTGATTGCATTGTCATTTCACTTCCATTGCCAATGCAGTTTCAAGCACAGGGCAGGGCAGGCCAAGTCAAACAGCTGATTGCATTTTCATTTCACTTCCATTGCCATTGCAGTTTCAAGGACAGGGCAGGCCGAACAACTGATTGCATTTTCAGTTCACTTCCATTGCCATTGCAGTTTCAAGCACAGGGCAGGCCGAACAGCTTATTGCATTTTCATTTCACTTCCATTGCCATTGCAGCTTCAAGCACAGGGCAGGCCGAACAGCATATTGCATTTTCATTTCACTGCTAATGCCATTGCAGTTTCAAGCACAGGGCAGGCCGAACCGCTGATTGCATTTTCATTTCACTTCCATTGCCATTATAGTTTCAAGCACAGGGCAAGCCAAACAGCTGATTGCATTTTCATTTCACTTCCATTCCTATTGCAGTTTCAAGCACAGGGCAAGCCGAACAGCTGATTGCATTTTCATTTCATTTCCATTGCCTTTGCAGTTTCAAGCACAAAGCAGGCCAAGCCAAATAGCTGATTGCATTTTCATTTCATTTCCATTGCCATTGCAATTTCAAGCAGAAGACAGGCCAAGCCAAACAGCTGATTGCATTGTCATTTGACTCCATTCTCATTGCAGTTTCAAGCACAGGGCAAGTCGAACAGCTGATTGCATTTTCATTTCACTTCCAATGCCGTTGCAGTTTCATGCTCAGGGCAAGCCGCACAACTGATTGCATTTTCATTTCTCTTCCATAGCCATTGCAGTTTCAAGCACGGGGCTGGTCGAAGAGCTCATTGTATTTTCATTTCACTTCCATCGCCATTGCTGTTTCAAGCACAGGGCAGGCCGAAATGTTCATTGCATTTTCGTTTCACTTCTATTGCATTGCAGGTTCAAGCATAAGGCAGGCCAAGCCAAACAGCTGATTGCATGTTCATTTCACTTACACTGCCATTGCAGTTTCAAGCACAGAGCAGGCCGAAGAGCTGATTGCATTTTCATTTCACATCCATTGCCATTGCAGTTTCAAGGACAGGGCAGGCCGAACAACTGATTGCATTTTCATTTCACTTCCATTGCCATTGCAGTTTCAAGCACAGGGCAGGCCGAACAGCTTATTGCATTTTCATTTCACTTCCATTGCCATTGCAGCTTCAAGCACAGGGCAGGCCGAACAGCATATTGCATTTTCATTTCACTGCTAATGCCATTGCAGTTTCAAGCACAGGGCAGGCCGAACAGCTGATTGCATTTTCATTTCACTTCCATTGCCATTATAGTTTCAAGCACAGGGCAAGCCAAACAGCTGATTGCATTTTCATTTCACTTCCATTCCTATTGCAGTTTCAAGCACAGGCAAGCCGAACAGCTGATTGAATTTTCATTTCATTTCCATTGCCTTTGCAGTTTCAAGCATAGAGCAGGCCAAGCCAAATAGCTGATTGCATTGCCATTGTAGTTTCAAGCACAGGGCATTCAGAACAGCTCATTGCATTGTCATTTCACTTCCATTGCCATTGCAGTTTCATGCACAGGGCAGATCGAACAGCTGATTGCATTTTCATTTCACTTCCATTGCCATTGCTGTTTCGATCACAGGGGATGCCAAGCCAAACAGCTGATTGCATTTTCATTTCACTTCCATTGCCATTTCAGTTTCAAGCACAGGGCAGGCCAAGCCAAACAGCTCATTGCTCACTTCAGTTCCACTGACTTTGCAGTTCCAAGCACAGGGCAGGCCAAGCCAAACAGCAATTGGATTTTCATTTCATTTCCACTGCCATTGCAGTTTCAAGCACAGGGCAGGCCAAGCCAAGCCAAACAGCTCATTCCATTTTCATTTTAATTCCACTGCCATTGCAATTTCAAGCACAGAGCAGGCCGAACAGCTGATTGCATTTTCACTTCCTTTCCACTGCCATTGCCATTTCAAGCACAGGGCAAGCCAAGCCAAACAGCTGATTGTATTTTCACTTTCTTTCCACTGCCATTGCCATTTCAAGCACAGGGCAGGCCAAGCCAAACAGCTCATTGCATTTTCACTTCACTTCCATTGCCATTGCAGTTTCAAGCACAGGGCAGGCCAAGCCAAACAGCTGATTGCATTTTCCAATCCACTTCCATTGCCATTGCAGATTCAAGCACAGGGCAGGCCAAGCCAAACAGCTGATTGCAATTTCACTTCACTTCCATTGCCATTGCAGTTTCAAGCACAGGGCAGGCCAAGCCAAACTGCTGATTGCATTTTCACTTCACTTCCATTGTCATTGCAGTTTCAAGCACAGGGCAGGTTAAGCCAAACATCTTGTTGCATTTTCACTTCACCTCCATTTCCATTGCAGTTTCAAGCACAGGGCAAGCCAAACAGCTGATTGCATTTTCACTTCACTTCCATTGCCATTGCAGTTTCAAGCACAGGGCAGGCCAAGCCAAACAGCCGATTGCATTTTCACTTCACTTCCATTGCCATTGCAGTTTCAAGCTTAGGGCAGGCCAAGCCAAACAGCTGATTGCATTTTCACTTCACTTCAATTGCCATTGCAGTTTCAAGCCCAGGGCAGGCCAAGCCAAATAGCTCATAGCATTTTCACTTCATTTCCACTGCCATTGCAATTTCAAGCTCAGGGCAGGCCTTGCCAAACAGCTAATTGCATTTTCATTTCATTTCCACTGCCATTGCTGTTTCAAGCACAGGGCAGGCCAGGCCAAGCAGCTAATTGAATTTTCACTTCACTTCCATTGCCATTGCAGTTTCAAGCACAGGGCAGGTCAAGCCAAACAGCTGATCGCATTTTCACTTCCTCTCCACTGCCAATGCTGTTTCAAGCATATGGCAGGCCAAGCCAAACAGCTCAATGCATTTTCACTTCATTTCCACTGCCATTGTAGTTTCAAGCACAGGGCAGGCCTAGCCAAACAGCTGATTGCAATTTTACTTCACTGCCATTGCCATAGCGGTTTCAAGCACATGGCAGGCCAAGCCAAACAGCTGATTGCATTTTCATTTCACTTCCATTGCCATTGCAGTTTCAAGCACAGTGCAGGCCAAGCCAAACAGCTGATTGCATTTCCACTTCACTTCCATTGCCATTGCAGTTTCAAGCACAGGGCAGGTCAAGCCAAACTGCTGATTGCATTTCCACTTCATTTCCATTGTCATTGCAGTTTCAAGCACAGGGCAGGCCAAGCCAAACATCTGATTGCATTTTAACTTCACTTCCATTGCCATTGCAGTTTCAAGCACAGGGTAGGCCTAGCCAAACAGCTGATTGCATTTTCGCTTCACTTCCATTGCCATTGCAGTTTCAAGCACAGGGCAGGCCAAGCCAAACAGCTGATTGAATTTCACATTAGTTCCATTGCCATAGCAGTTTCAAGCACAGGACAGGCCAAGCCAAACAGCTGATTGCATTTTCACTTCACTTCCATTGCCATTGCAGTTTCAAGCACAGGGCCGGCTAAGCCAAACAGCTGATTGCATTTTCCGCTTCACTTCCATTGCCATTGCAGTTTCAAGCACAGGACAGGCCAAACCAAAGAGCTGATTGCATTTTCACTTCACTTCCATTGCCATTGCAGTTTCAAGCACAGGGCAGGCCAAGCCAAATAGCTCATAGCATTTTCACTTCATTTCCACTGCCATTGCAGTTTCAAGCTCAGGGCAGGCCTTGCCAAACAGCTCATTGCATTTTTATTTCATTTCCACTGCCATTGCCGTTTCAAGCACAGGGCAGGCCAAGCCAAACAGCTGATTGCATTTTCACTTCCTCTCCACTGCCATTGCTGTTTCAAGCACAGGGCAGGCCAAGCCAAACAGCTCAATGCATTTTCACTTCATTTCCACTGCCATTGCAGTTTTAAGCACAGGGCAGGCCAAGCCAAACAGCTGATTGCATTTTCCACTTCATTTCCATTGCCATTGCAGGTTCACGCACAGGGCAGGCCAAACCAAAGAGCTGATTGCATTTTCACTTCACTTCCATTGCCATTGCAGTTTCAAGCACAGGGCAGGCCAAGCCAAACTGCTGATGGCATTTTCATTTCACTTCCATTGCCATTGCAGTTTCAAGCACAGGCCAAGCCAAGCCAAATTGCTGATTGCATTTCCACTTCACTTCAATTGCCATTGCAGTTTCAAGCACAGGGCAGGCCAAGCCATACTGCTGATGGCATTTTCATTTCACTTCCATTGCCATTGCAGTTTCAAGCACGGGGCAGGCCAAGCCAAATTGCTGATTGCATTTTCACTTCACTTCCATTGCCATTGCAGTTTCAAGCACAGGGCGGGCCAAGCCAAACAGCTGATTGAATTTCACATCAGTTCAATTGTCATAGCAGTTTCAAGCAGAGGGCAGGCCAAGCCAAGCAGCTGATTGCATTTTCCACTTCACTTCCATTGCCATTGCAGTTTCAAGCACAGGGCAGGCCAAACCAAAGAGCTGATTGCATTTCACTTCACTTCCATTGCCATTGCAGTTTCAACCACAGGGCAGTCCAAGCCAAACAGCTCATTGCACTTTCACTTCATTTCCACTGCCATTGAAGTTTAAAGCACAGGGCAGGCCTAGCCAAACATCTGATTGCATTTTCACTTCCTTTCCACTGCCATTGCCATTTCAAGCACAGGGCAGGCCAAGCCCAACAGCTGATTGAATTTCACATCACTTCCATTGCCATTGCAGTTTCAAGCACAGGGCAGGCCAAACCAATCAGCTGATTGCATTTTCACTTTCTTTCCACTGCCATTTCAAGCACAGGGCAGGCCAAGCCAAGCGGCTCATTGCATTTTCACTTAATTTCCACTGCCATTGTAGTTTCAAGCACAGGGCAGCCAAACCAAACAGCTGATTGAATTTCACTTAACTTCCATTGCCATTGCAGTTTCAAGCACAGGGCAGGCCAAGACAAGCAGTTGATTGCATTTTCACTTCACTTCCATTGCCATTGCAGTTTCAAGCACAGGGCAGGCCAAGCCAAACAGCTGATTGCATTTTCCAATCCACTTCCATTGCTATTGCAGATTCAAGCACAGGGCAGGCCAAGCCAAGCAGCTGATTGCATTTTCCACTTCACTTCCATTGCCACTGCAGTTTCAAGCACAGGGCAGGCCAAACCAAGGAGCTGATTGCATTTTCACTTCACTTCCATTGCCATTGCACTTTCAAGCACAGGGCATGCCAAGCCGAACAGCTCATTGCATTGTCACTTCATTTCCACTGCCATTGCAGTTTCAAGCACAGGGCAGGCCGAGCCAAACAGCTCATTGTATTATCACTTCATTCCCACTGCCATTGCAGTTTCAAGCTCAAGGCAGGCCTTGCCAAACAGCTGATTGCATTTTTATTTCATTTCCACTGCCATTGCAGTTTCAAGCACAGTGCAGGCCAAGCCAAACACCTGATTGCATTTTCACTTCACTTCCATTGTCATTGCAGTTTCAAGCACAGGGCAGGCCAAGCCAAACTGCTGATTGCATTTTCACTTCACTTCCATTGTCATTGCAGTTTCAAGCACAGGGCAGGCCAAGCCAAACATCTGATTGCATTTTCACTTCACCTCCATTTCCATTGCAGTTTCAAGCACAGGGCAGGCCAAGCCAAACAGCTGATTGCATTTTAACTTCACTTCCAATGCCATTGCAGTTTCAAGCACAGGGCAGGCCAAGCCAAACAGTCGATTGCATTTTCACTTCACTTCCATTGCCATTGCAGTTTCAAGCTTACGGCAGGCCAAGCCAAACAGCTGATTGCATTTTAATTTCACTTCCATTGCCAATGCAGTTTCAAGCACAGGGCAGGCCAAGCCAAACAGCTCATTGCATTTTCACTTCACTTCCATTGCCATTGCAGTTTCAAGCACAGCGCAGGCCAAGCCAAACAGCTCATTGCATTTTCACTTCATTTCCACTTCCATTGCAGTTTCAAGCTCAGGGCAGGCCAAGCCAAACAGCTGAATTCATTTTCATTTCACTTCCATTGCCATTGCGGTTTCAAGCACAGGGCAGGCCGAGCCAAACAGCTGATTGCATTTTTATTTCACTTCCATTGCCATTGCAGTTTCAAGCACAGGGCAGGTCAAGCCAAACTGCTGATTGCATTTTCACTACTTTTTCCATTGTCATTGCAGTTTCAAGCACAGGGAGGCCAAGCCAAACATCTGATTGCATTTTCACTTCACTTCCATTGCCATTGCAGTTTCAAGCACAGGGCAGGCCTATCCAAACAGCTGATTGCACTTTCACTTCACTTCCATTGCCATTGCAGTTTCAAGCACAGGGCAGGCCAAGCAAAACTGTTGATTGCATTTTCACTTCACTACAATTGACATTGCAGTTTAAAGCACAGGGCAGGCCAAGCCAAACAGCTGATTGCATTTTCACTTCAGTTCCATTGCCATTGCAGTTTCAAGCACAGGACAGGCCAAGCCAAACTGCAGATTGCATTTTCATTTCACTTCCATTGCCATTGCAGTTTCAAGCACAGAGTAGGGCAGGGCAAGCCAAACAGCTGATTGCATTTTCATTTCACTTCCATTGCCATTGCAGTTTCAAGCACAGGGGAGGCCAAGCCAAACAGCCAATTGCATTTTCACTTCACTTCCAATGCCATTGCAGTTTCAAGCACAGGGCAGGCCAAGCCAAACAGCGGATTGCATTTTTACTTCACTTCCATTGCCATTGCAGTTTCAAGGTTACGGCAGGCCAAGCCAAACAGCTCATTGCATTTTCACTTCACTTCAATTGCCATTGCAGTTTCAAGCTCAGGGCAGGCCAAGCCAAACAGCTCATTGCATTTTCACTTCATTTCCACTGTCATTGCAGTTTCAAGCACAGGGCAGGCCAAGCCAAACAGCTCATTGCATTTTCACTTCATTTCCACTTCCATTGCAGTTTCAAGCTCAGGGCAGGCCAAGCCAAACAGCTGATTGCATTTTCACTTCAGTTCCATTGCCATTGCAGTTTCAAGCACAGGGCAGGCCAAGCCAAACTGCAGATTGCATTTTCATTTCACTTCCATTGCCATTGCAGTTTCAAGCACAGGGTAGGGCAGGCCAAGCCAAACAGCTGATTGCATTTTCATTTCACTTCCACTGCCATTGCAGTTTCAAGCACAGGGGAGGCCAAGCCAAACAGCCAATTGCATTTTCACTTCACTTCCATTCCCATTGCAGTTTCAAGCTCAGGGCAGGCCTTGCCAAACAGCTCATTGCATTTTCATTTCATTTCCACTGCCATTGCAGTTTCAAGCACAGGGCAGGCCAAGCTAAACAGCTAATTGCATTTTCATTTCACTTCCATTGCCATTGCAGTTTCAAGCACAGGGCAGGCCGAGCCTAACAGCTCATTGTATTATCACTTCATTTCCACTGCCATTGCAGTTTCAAGCTCAGGGCAGGCCTTGCCAAACAGCTCATTGCATTTTTATTTCATTTCCACTGCCATTGCAGTTTCAAGAACAGTGCAGGCCAAGCCAAACACCTGATTGCATTTTCACTTCACTTCACTTCCATTGCCATTGTAGTTTCAAGCACAGGGCAGGCCAAGCCAAACTGCTGATTGCATTTTCACTTCACTTCCATTGTCATTGCAGTTTCAAGCACAGGGCACGCCAAGCCAAACATCGGATTGCATTTTCACTTCACCTCCATTTCCATTGCAGTTTCAAGCACAGGGCAGGCCAAGCCAAACAGCTGATTGCATTTTAACTTCACTTCCAATGCCATTGCAGTTTCAAGCACAGGGCAGGCCAAGCCAAACAGCTGATTGCATTTTCACTTCACTTCAATTGCCATTGCAGTTTCAAGCTCAGGGCAGGCCAAGCCAAGCAGCTCATTGCATTTTCATTTCACTTCCATTGCCATTGCGGTTTCAAGCACAGGGCAGGCTGAGCCAAACAGCTGATTGCATTTTTATTTCACTTCCATTGCCATTGCAGTTTCAGCACAGGGCAGGCCGAGCCAAACAGCTGATTGCATTTTCACTTCACTTCCATTGCCATTGCAGTTTCAAGCACAGGGCAGGTCAAGCCAAACTGCTGATTGCATTTTCACTTAATTTCCATTGTCATTGCAGTTTCAAGCATAGGGCAGGCCAAGCCAAACATCTGATTGCATTTTCACTTCACTTCCATTGCCATTGCAGTTTCAAGCACAGGGCAGGCCTAGCCAAACTGCTGATTGCATCTTCACTTCACTTCCATTGCCATTGCAGTTTCAAGCACAGGGCTGGCCAAGCCAAACTGCTGATTGCATTTGCACTTCACTACAATTGACATTGCAGTTTAAAGCACAGGGCAGGCCAAGCCAAACAGCTGATTGCATTTTCACTTCAGTTCCATTGCCATTGCAGTTTCAAGCACAGGGCAGGCCAAGCCAAACTGCAGATCGCATTTTCATTTCACTTCCATTGCCATTGCAGTTTCAAGCACAGGGTGGGGCAGGCCAAGCCAAACAGCTGATTGCATTTTCATTTCACTTCCATTGCCATTGCAGTTTCAAGCACAGGGGAGGCCAAGCCAAACAGCCAATTGCATTTTCACTTCACTTCCATTGCCATTGCAGTTTCAAGCTCAGGGCAGGCCTTGCCAAACAGCTCATTGCATTTTCATTTCATTTCCACTGCCATTGCAGTTTCAAGCACAGGGCAGGCCAAGCCAAACAGCTGATTGCATTTTCATTTCACTTCCATTGCCATTCCAGGTTCAAGCACAGGGCAGGCCGAACCAAACAGCTGATTGCATTTTAAATACACTTCCATTGCCATTGCAGTTTCAAGCACAGGGAAGGCCAAGCCAAGCAGTTGATTGCATTTTCACTTCACTTCCATTGCCATTGCAGTTTGAAGCACAGGGCAGGCCAAGTCAAACATCTGATTGCATTTTCACTTCACCTCCATTTCCATTGCAGTTTCAAGCACAGGGCAGGCCAAGCCAAACAGCCGATTGCATTTTCACTTCACTTCCAATGCCAGTGTAGTTTCAAGCTTACGGCAGGCGAAGCCAAACAGCTGATTGCATTTTCACTTCACTTCAATTGACATTGCAGTTTCAAGCTCAGGGCAGGCCAAGCCAAACAGCTCATTGCATTTTCACCATTTCCACTTCCATTGCAGTTTCAAGCTCAGGGCAGGCCAAGCCAAACAGCTGATTGCATTTTCATTTCATTTCCATTGCCATTGCAGTTTCAAGCACAGGGCAGGCCGAGCCAAACAGCTGATTGCATTTTTATTTCACTTCTATTGCCATTGCAGTTTCAAGCACAGGGCAGGCCGAGCCAAACAGCTGATTGCATTTTCACTTCACTTCCATTGCCATTGCAGTTTCAAGCACAGGGCAGGTCAAGCCAAACTGCTGATTGCATTTTCACTTCATTTCTATTGCCATTGCAGTTTCAAGCACAGGGCAGGCCTCGCCATACATCTGATTGCATTTTTATTTCACTTCCATTGCCATTGCAATTTCAAGCTCAGGGCAGGCCGAATCAAAGAGCTCATTGCATCTTCATTTCATTTCCACTGCCATTGCAGTTTCAAGCACAGGGCAGGCCTCGCCAAACATCTGATTGCATTTTCACTTCACTTTCATTGTCATTGCATTTTCAAGCACAGGGCAGGCCAGGCCAAGCAGCTTAGTGCATTTTCACCACTTCCATTGCCATTGCAGTTTCAAGCACAGGGCAGGCCAAACCAAACAGCTGATTGCATTTTCACTTGCTTTCCATTGCCATTGCAGTTTCAAGGTTACGGCAGGCCAAGCCAAACAGCTCATTGCATTTTCACTTCACTTCAATTGCCATTGCAGTTTCAAGCACAGGGCAGGCCAAGCCAAACAGCTCATTGCATTTTCACTTCATTTCCACTGTCATTGCAGTTTCAAGCACAGGGCAGGCCAAGCCAAACAGCTCGTTGCATTTTCTCTTCATTTCCACTTCCATTGCAGTTTCAAGCTCAGGGCAGGCCAAGCCAAACAGCAGATTGCATTTTCATTTCACTTCCATTGCCATTGCAGTTTCAAGCACAGGGCAGGCCAAGCCAAACTGCTGATTGCATTTTCACTTCACTACAATTGACATTGCAGTTTAAAGCACAGGGCAGGCCATGCCAAACAGCTGATTGCATTTTCACTTCAGTTCCATTGCCATTGCAGTTTCAAGCACAGGGCAGGCCAAGCCAAACTGCAGATTGCATTTTCATTTCACTTCCACTGCCATTGCAGTTTCAAGCACAGGGCAGGCCAAGCCAAACAGCTAATTGCATTTTCATTTCAATTCCATTGCCATTGCAGTTTCAAGCACAGGGCAGGCCGAGCCAAACAGCTCATTGTATTATCACTTCATTCCCACTGCCATTGCAGTTTCAAGCTCAAGGCAGGCCTTGCCAAACAGCTCATTGCATTTTTATTTCATTTCCACTGCCATTGCAGTTTCAAGCACAGGGCAGGCCAAGCCAAACACCTGATTGCATTTTCACTTCACTTCCATTGCCATTGTAGTTTCAAGCACAGGGCAGGTCAAGCCAAACTGCTGATTGCATTTTCACTTAATTTCCATTGTCATTGCAGTTTCAAGCAGAGGGCAGGCCAAGCCAAACATCTGATTGCATTTTCACTTCACTTCCATTGCCATTGCAGTTTCAAGCACAGGGCAGGCCTAGCCAAACAGCTGATTGCATTTTCACTTCACTTCCATTGCCATTGCAGTTTCAAGCACAGGGCTGGCGAAGCCAAACTGCTGATTGCATTTTCACTTCACTACAATTGACATTGCAGTTTAAAGCACAGGGCAGGCCAAGCCAAACAGCTGATTGCATTTTCACTTCAGTTCCATTGCCATTGCAGTTTCAAGCACAGGGCAGGCCAAGCCAAACTGCAGATCGCATTTTCATTTCACTTCCATTGCCATTGCAGTTTCAAGCACTGGGTGGGGCAGGCCAAGCCAAACAGCTGATTGCATTTTCATTTCACTTCCATTGCCATTGCAGTTTCAAGCACAGGGGAGGCCAAGCCAAACAGCCAATTGCATTTTCACTTCACTTCCATTGCCATTGCAGTTTCAAGCTCAGGGCAGGCCTTGCCAAACAGCTCATTGCATTTTCATTTCATTTCCACTGCCATTGCAGTTTCAAGCACAGGGCAGGCCAAGCCAAACAGCTGATTGCATTTTCATTTCACTTCCATTGCCATTCCAGGTTCAAGCACAGGGCAGGCCGAACCAAACAGCTGATTGCATTTTAATTACACTTCCATTGCCATTGCAGTTTCAAGCACAGGGAAGGCCAAGCCAAGCAGTTGATTGCATTTTCACTTCACTTCCATTGCCATTGCAGTTTGAAGCACAGGGCAGGCCAAGTCAAACATCTGATTGCATTTTCACTTCACCTCCATTTCCATTGCAGTTTCAAGCACAGGGCAGGCCAAGCCAAACAGCCGATTGCATTTTCACTTCACTTCCAATGCCAGTGCAGTTTCAAGCTTACGTCAGGCCAAGCCAAACAGCTGATTGCATTTTCACTTCACTTCAATTGACATTGCAGTTTCAAGCTCAGGGCAGGCCAAGCCAAACAGCTCATTGCATTTTCACCATTTCCACTTCCATTGCAGTTTCAAGCTCAGGGTAGGCCAAGCCAAACAGCTGATTGCATTTTCATTTCATTTCCATTGCCATTGCAGTTTCAAGCACAGGGCAGGCCGAGCCAAACAGCTGATTGCATTTTTATTTCACTTCCATTGCCATTGCAGTTTCAAGCACAGGGCAGGCCGAGCCAAACAGCTGATTGCATTTTCACTTCACTTCCATTGCCATTGCAGTTTCAAGCACAGGGCAGGTCAAGCCAAATTGCTGATTGCATTTTCAATTCATTTCTATTGTCATTGCCGTTTCAAGCACAGGGCACGCCGAGCCAAACAGCTGATTGCATTTTTATTTCACTTCCATTGCCATTGCAATTTCAAGCACAGGGCAGGCCGAGTCAAACAGCTCATTGCATCTTGATTTCATTTCCACTGCCATTGCAGTTCCAAGCACAGGGCAGGCCTCGCCAAACATCTGATTGCATTTTCACTTCACTTTCATTGTCATTGCAGTTTCAAGCACAGGGCAGGCCAAGCCAAACGGCTGATTACATTTTAACTTCATTTTCACTGCCATTGCAGTTTCAAGCACAGGGCAGGCCAAGTCAAACAGCTCATTGCATTTTCACTTCATTTCCACTTCCATTGCAGTTTCAAGATCAGGGCAGGCCAAGCCAAACAGCTGATTGCATTTACATTTCACTTCCATTGCGATTGCAGTTTCAAGCACAGGGCAGGCCGAGCCAAACAGCTGATTGCATTTTCACTTCCATTGCCATTGCAGTTTCAAGCACTGGGCAGGTCAAGCCAAACTGCTGATTGCATTTTCACTTCATTTCCATTGTCATTGCAGTTTAAAGCACAGGGCAGGCCTAGCCAAACAGCTGATGGCATTTTCACTTCACTTCCATTGCCATTGCAATTTCAAGCACAGGGCAGGCCAAGCCAAACAGCTGATTGGATTTTACATCAGTTCCATTGCCATAGCAGTTTCAAGCACTGGGCAGGCCAAGCCAAGCATCTGATTGCATTTTCACTTCACTTCCATTGCCATTGCAGTTTCAAGCACAGGGCAGGCCAAGCCAAACAGCTCATTGTATTTTGACTTAATTTCCACTGCCATTGCAGTTTCAAGCACAGGGCAGGCCAAACCAAACGGCTGATTGCATTTTCAGTTCACTTCCATTGCCATTGCAGTTTCAAGCACAGGGCAGGCCGAGCCAAACAGCTGATTGCATTTTCACTTCACTTCAATTGCTATTGCAGTTTCAAGCACAGGGCAGGCCAAGCCAAACAGCTGATTGCATATTCACTTCACTTCCATTGCCATTTCAAGCACAGGGCAGGCCAAGCCAAGCAGCTGATTGCATTTTCACTTCATTTCCACTGCCATTGCAGTTTCAAGCACAGGGCAGGCCAAGCCAAATAGCTGATTGCATTTTCACTTCATTTCCACTGCCATTGCAGGTTCAAGCACAGGGCAGGCCAAGCCAAACAGTGAATTGCATTTTCACTTCATTTCCACTGCCATTGCAGTTTCACGCACAGGGCAAGCGAAGCCAAACAGCTCATTGCATTATCACTTCACTTCAATTGCCATTGCAGTTTCATGCTCAGGGCAGGCCAAGCCAAACAGCTCATTGCATTTTCACTTCATTTCCACTTCCATTGCAGTTTCAAGTTCAGGGCAGGCCAAGACAAACTGCTGATTGCATTTTCATTTCACTTCCATTGCCATTGCAGTTTCAAGCACAGGGTAGGGCAGGCCAAGCCAAACAGCTGATTGCATTTTCATTTCACTTCCATTGCCATTGCAGTTTCAAGCACAGGGCAGGCCAATCAAAACTGCTGATGGCATTTTCATTTCACTTCCATTGCCATTGCAGTTTCAAGCACAGGGCAGGCCAAGCCAAACAGCTGATTGCATTTTCACTTCACTTCAATTGCCATTGCAGTTTCAAGCACAGTGCAGGCCAAGCCAAACAGCTGATTGCATTTTCACTTCACTTCCATTGCCATTGCGGTTTCAAGCACAGGGCAGGCCGAGCCAAACAGCTCATTGCATTTTCATTTCATTTCCACTGCCATTGCAGTTTCAAGCACAGGGCAGGCCTCGCCAAACATCTGATTGCTTTTTCACTTCACTTCCATTGCCATTGCAGTTACAAGCACAGGGCAGTCCAAGCCAAGCAGTTGATTGCATTTTCACTTCACTTCCATTACCATTGCAGTTTCAAGCTTAGGGCAGGCCAAGCCAAACAGCTGATTGCATTTTCACTTCACTTCAATTGCCATTGCAGTTTCAAGCACAGGGCAGGCCAAGCCAAGCAGCTCATTGCATTTTCACTTCATTTCCACTGCCATTGTAGATTGAAGCACAGGGCAGGCCAAGCCAAATAGCTGATTGCATTTTCATTTCACTTCCATTGCCATTGCTGTTTCAAGCACAGGGCAGGCCGAGCCAAACAGCTGATTGCATTTTTATTTCACTTCCATTGCCATTGCAGTTTCAAGCACAGGGCAGGCCGAGCCAAACAGCTCATTGCATTTTCATTTCCACTGACATTGCAGTTTCAAGCACAGGGCAGGCCTTGCCAAACATCGGATTCCATTTTCACTACACTTCCATTTTCATTGCAGTTGCAAATACAGGGCAGGCCAGGCGAAGCAGCTGATTGCATTTTCACTTCACTTCCATTGCCATTGCAGTTTCAAGCTTACGGCAGGCCAAGCCTAACAGCTGATTGCATTTTCACTTCATTTCCACTGCCATTGCTGTTTCAAGCACATGGCAGGCCAAGTCAAACAGCTCAATGCATTTTCACTTCATTTCGACTGCCATTGCCATTTCAAGCACAGGGCAAGCCAAGCCAAACAGCTCATTGCATTTTCACTTCATTTCCACTGCCATTGTAGATTGAAGCACAGGGCAGGCCAAGCCAAACAGCTGATTGCATTTTCATTTCACTTCCATTGCCATTGCAGTTTCAAGCACAGGGCAGGCCGAGCCAAACAGCTGATTGCATTTTTATTTCACTTCCATTGCCATTGCAGTTTCAAGCAGAGGGCAGGCCGAGCCAAACAGCTCATTGCATTTTCATTTCCACTGACATTGCAGTTTCAAGCACAGGGCAGGCCTTGCCAAACATCGGATTCCATTTTCACTACACTTCCATTTTCATTGCAGTTGCAAACACAGGGCAGGCCAGGCCAAGCAGCTGATTGCATTTTCACTTCACTTCCATTGCCATTGCAGTTTCAAGCTTACGGCAGGCCAAGCCTAACAGCTGATTGCATTTTCACTTCAGTTCCATTGCCATTGCAGTTTCAAGCTCAGGGCAGGCCAAGCCAAACAGCTCATTGCATTTTCACTTCATTTCCACTGCCATTGCAGTTTCAAGCACAGGGCAGGCCAAGCCAAACAGCTCATTGCATTTTCACTTCATTTCCACTTCCATTGCAGTTTCAAGCTCAGGGCAGGCCAAGCCAAACAGCTGATTGCATTTTCATTTCACTTCCATTGCCATTGCAGTTTCAAGCACAGGGCAGGCCGATCCAAACAGCTGATTCCATTTTTATTTCACTTCCACTGCAGTTTCAAGCACAGGGCAGGTCGAGCCAAACAGCTGATTGCATTTTCACTTCACTTCCATTGCGATTGCAGTTTCAAGCACAGGGCAGGCCAAGCCAAACAGCTCATTGCATTTTCATTTCATTTCCACAGCCATTGCAGTTTCAAGCACAGGGTAGGGCAGGCCAAGCCAAACAGCTGATTGCATTTTCATTTCACTTCCATTGCCATTGCAGTTTCAAGCACAGGGCAGGCCAATCAAAACTGCTGATGGCATTTTCATTTCACTTCCATTGCCATTGCAGTTTCAAGCACAGGGCAGGCCAAGCCAAACAGCTGATTGCATTTTCACTTCACTTCAATTGACATTGCAGTTTCAAGCACATGGCATAACAAACCAAAGAGCTGATTGCATTTTCACTTCACTTCCATTGCCATTGCGGTTTCAAGCACATGGCAGGCCAAGTCAAACAGCTGATTGCATTTTCATTTCACTTCACTTCAATTGCCATTGCAGTTTCAAGCACAGTGCAGGCCAAGCCAAGCATCTGATTGCATTTTCACTTCACTTCCATTGCCATTGCAGTTTCAAGCACAGGGCAGGCCAAGCCAAACAGCTCATTGTATTTTGACTTAATTTCCACTGCCATTGCAGTTTCAAGCACAGGGCAGGCCAAACCAAACGGCTGATTGCATTTTCAGTTCACTTCCATTGCCATTGCAGTTTCAAGCACAGGGCAGGCCGAGCCAAACAGCTGATTGCATTTTCACTTCACTTCAATTGCTATTGCAGTTTCAAGCACAGGGCAGGCCAAGCGAAACAGCTGATTGCATATTCACTTCACTTCCATTGCCATTTCAAGCACAGGGCAGGCCAAGCCAAGCAGCTGATTGCATTTTCACTTCATTTCCACTGCCATTGCAGTTTCAAGCACAGGGCAGGCCAAGCCAAATAGCTGATTGCATTTTCACTTCATTTCCACTGCCATTGCAGGTTCAAGCACAGGGCAGGCCAAGCCAAACAGTGAATTGCATTTTCACTTCATTTCCACTGCCATTGCAGTTTCACGCACAGGGCAAGCGAAGCCAAACAGCTCATTGCATTATCACTTCACTTCAATTGCCATTGCAGTTTCATGCTCAGGGCAGGCCAAGCCAAACAGCTCATTGCATTTTCACTTCATTTCCACTTCCATTTCAGTTTCAAGTTCAGGGCAGGCCAAGACAAACTGCTGATTGCATTTTCATTTCACTTCCATTGCCATTGCAGTTTCAAGCACATGGTAGGGCAGGCCAAGCCAAACAGCTGATTGCATTTTCATTTCACTTCCATTGCCATTGCAGTTTCAAGCACAGGGCAGGCCAATCAAAACTGCTGATGGCATTTTCATTTCACTTCCATTGCCATTGCAGTTTCAAGCACAGGGCAGGCCAAGCCAAACAGCTGATTGCATTTTCACTTCACTTCAATTGCCATTGCAGTTTCAAGCACAGTGCAGGCCAAGCCAAACAGCTGATTGCATTTTCACTTCACTTCCATTGCCATTGCGGTTTCAAGCACAGGGCAGGCCGAGCCAAACAGCTCATTGCATTTTCATTTCATTTCCACTGCCATTGCAGTTTCAAGCACAGGGCAGGCCTCGCCAAACATCTGATTGCTTTTTCACTTCACTTCCATTGCCATTGCAGTTACAAGCACAGGGCAGTCCAAGCCAAGCAGTTGATTGCATTTTCACTTCACTTCCATTACCATTGCAGTTTCAAGCTTAGGGCAGGCCAAGCCAAACAGCTGATTGCATTTTCACTTCACTTCAATTGCCATTGCAGTTTCAAGCACAGGGCAGGCCAAGCCAAGCAGCTCATTGCATTTTCACTTCATTTCCACTGCCATTGTAGTTTCAAGTTCAGGGCAGGCCAAGACAAACTGCTGATTGCATTTTCATTTCAATTCCATTGCCATTGCAGTTTCAAGCACAGGGTAGGGCAGGCCAAGCCAAACAGCTGATTGCATTTTCATTTCACTTCCATTGCCATTGCAGTTTCAAGCACAGGGCAGGCCAATCAAAACTGCTGATGGCATTTTCATTTCACTTCCATTGCCATTGCAGTTTCAAGCACAGGGCAGGCCAAGCCAAACAGCTGATTGCATTTTCACTTCACTTCAATTGCCATTGCAGTTTCAAGCACAGTGCAGGCCAAGCCAAACAGCTGATTGCATTTTCACTTCACTTCCATTGCCATTGCGGTTTCAAGCACAGGGCAGGCCGAGCCAAACAGCTCATTGCATTTTCATTTCATTTCCACTGCCATTGCAGTTTCAAGCACAGGGCAGGCCTCGCCAAACATCTGATTGCTTTTTCACTTCACTTCCATTGCCATTGCAGTTACAAGCACAGGGCAGTCCAAGCCAAGCAGTTGATTGCATTTTCACTTCACTTCCATTACCATTGCAGTTTCAAGCTTAGGGCAGGCCAAGCCAAACAGCTGATTGCATTTTCACTTCACTTCAATTGCCATTGCAGTTTCAAGCACAGGGCAGGCCAAGCCAAGCAGCTCATTGCATTTTCACTTCATTTCCACTGCCATTGTAGATTGAAGCACAGGGCAGGCCAAGCCAAATAGCTGATTGCATTTTCATTTCACTTCCATTGCCATTGATGTTTCAAGCACAGGGCAGGCCGAGCCAAACAGCTGATTGCATTTTTATTTCACTTCCATTGCCATTGCAGTTTCAAGCACAGGGCAGGCCGAGCCAAACAGCTCATTGCATTTTCATTTCCACTGACATTGCAGTTTCAAGCACAGGGCAGGCCTTGCCAAACATCGGATTCCATTTTCACTACACTTCCATTTTCATTGCAGTTGCAAATACAGGGCAGGCCAGGCGAAGCAGCTGATTGCATTTTCACTTCACTTCCATTGCCATTGCAGTTTCAAGCTTACGGCAGGCCAAGCCTAACAGCTGATTGCATTTTCACTTCATTTCCACTGCCATTGCTGTTTCAAGCACATGGCAGGCCAAGTCAAACAGCTCAATGCATTTTCACTTCATTTCCACTGCCATTGCAGTTTCAAGCACAGGGCAGGCCAAGCCAAACAGCTCATTGCATTTTCACTTCATTTCCACTTCCATTGCAGTTTCAAGCTCAGGGCAGGCCAAGCCAAACAGCTGATTGCATTTTCATTTCACTTCCATTGCCATTGCAGTTTCAAGCACAGGGCAGGCCGATCCAAACAGCTGATTCCATTTTTATTTCACTTCCATTGCAGTTTCAAGCACAGGGCAGGTCGAGCCAAACAGCTGATTGCATTTTCACTTCACTTCCATTGCGATTGCAGTTTCAAGCACAGGGCAGGCCAAGCCAAACAGCTCATTGCATTTTCATTTCATTTCCACAGCCATTGCAGTTTCAAGCACAGGGTAGGGCAGGCCAAGCCAAACAGCTGATTGCATTTTCATTTCACTTCCATTGCCATTGCAGTTTCAAGCACAGGGCAGGCCAATCAAAACTGCTGATGGCATTTTCATTTCACTTCCATTGCCATTGAAGTTTCAAGCACAGGGCAGGCCAAGCCAAACAGCTGATTGCATTTTCACTTCACTTCAATTGACATTGCAGTTTCAAGCACATGGCATAACAAACCAAAGAGCTGATTGCATTTTCACTTCACTTCCATTGCCATTGCGGTTTCAAGCACATGGCAGGCCAAGTCAAACAGCTGATTGCATTTTCATTTCACTTCACTTCAATTGCCATTGCAGTTTCAAGCACAGTGCAGGCCAAGCCAAACAGCTGATTGCATTTTCACTTCACTTCCATTGCCATTGTGGTTTCAAGCACAGGGCAGGCCGAGCCAAACAGCTCATTGCATTTTCATTTCATTTCCACTGCCATTGCAGTTTCAAGCACAGGGCAGGCCTCGCCAAACATCTGATTGCTTTTTCACTTCACTTCCATTGCCATTGCAGTTACAAGCACAGGGCAGTCCAAGCCAAGCAGTTGATTGCATTTTCACTTCACTTCCATTACCATTGCAGTTTCAAGCTTAGGGCAGGCCAAGCCAAACAGCTGATTGCATTTTCACTTCACTTCAATTGCCATTGCAGTTTCAAGCACAGGGCAGGCCAAGCCAAGCAGCTCATTGCATTTTCACTTCATTTCCACTGCCATTGTAGATTGAAGCACAGGGCAGGCCAAGCCAAACAGCTGATTGCATTTTCATTTCACTTCCATTGCCATTGCAGTTTCAAGCACAGGGCAGGCCGAGCCAAACAGCTGATTGCATTTTTATTTCACTTCCATTGCCATTGCAGTTTCAAGCACAGGGCAGGCCGAGCCAAACAGCTCATTGCATTTTCATTTCCACTGACATTGCAGTTTCAAGCACAGGGCAGGCCTTGCCAAACATCGGATTCCATTTTCACTACACTTCCATTTTCATTGCAGTTGCAAACACAGGGCAGGCCAGGCCAAGCAGCTGATTGCATTTTCACTTCACTTCCATTGCCATTGCAGTTTCAAGCTTACGGCAGGCCAAGCCTAACAGCTGATTGCATTTTCACTTCATTTCCACTGCCATTGCTGTTTCAAGCACATGGCAGGCCAAGTCAAACAGCTCAATGCATTTTCACTTCATTTCGACTGCCATTGCCATTTCAAGCACAGGGCAAGCCAAGCCAAACAGCTCATTGCATTTTCACTTCATTTCCACTGCCATTGTACATTGAAGCACAGGGCAGGCCAAGCCAAACAGCTGATTGCATTTTCATTTCACTTCCATTGCCATTGCAGTTTCAAGCACAGGGCAGGCCGAGCAAACAGCTGATTGCATTTTTATTTCACTTCCATTGCCATTGCAGTTTCAAGCAGAGGGCAGGCCGAGCCAAACAGCTCATTGCATTTTCATTTCCACTGACATTGCAGTTTCAAGCACAGGGCAGGCCTTGCCAAACATCGGATTCCATTTTCACTACACTTCCATTTTCATTGCAGTTGCAAACACAGGGCAGGCCAGGCCAAGCAGCTGATTGCATTTTCACTTCACTTCCATTGCCATTGCAGTTTCAAGCTTACGGCAGGCCAAGCCTAACAGCTGATTGCATTTTCACTTCAGTTCAATTGCCATTGCAGTTTCAAGCTCAGGGCAGGCCAAGCCAAACAGCTCATTGCATTTTCACTTCATTTCCACTGCCATTGCAGTTTCAAGCACAGGGCAGGCCAAGCCAAACAGCTCATTGCATTTTCACTTCATTTCCACTTCCATTGCAGTTTCAAGCTCAGGGCAGGCCAAGCCCAACAGCTGATTGCATTTTCATTTCACTTCCATTTCCATTGCAGTTTCAAGCACAGGGCAGGCCGAGCCAAACAGCTGATTCCATTTTTATTTCACTTCCATTGCAGTTTCAAGCACAGGGCAGGCCTCGCCATACATCTGATTGCATTTTTATTTCACTTCCATTGCCATTGCAATTTCAAGCTCAGGGCAGGCCAAGCCAAACAGCTCATTGCATTTTCACTTCATTTCCACTGCCATTGCAGTTTCAAGCACAGGGCAGGCCAAGCCAAACAGCTCATTGAATTTTCACTTCATTTCCACTTCCATTGCAATTTCAAGCTCAGGGCAGGCCAAGCCAAACAGCTGATTGCATTTTCATTTCACTTCCATTGCCATTGCAGTTTCAAGCACAGGGCAGGCCTCTTCAAACATCTGGTTGCATTTTCACTTCACTTCCATTGTCATTGCAGTTTCAAGCACAGGGCAGGCCAGGCCCAGCAGCTGATTGCATTTTCACTTCACTTCCATTGCCATTGCAGTTTCAAACACAGGGCAGGCCAAACCAAACAGCTGATTGCATTTTCACTTTCATTCCACTGCCATTGCTGTTTCAAGCACAGGGCAGGCCAAGCCAAATAGCTCAATGCATTTTCACTTCATTTCCACTGCCATTGTAGTTCCAAGCACAGGGCAGGCCAAGCCAAACAGCTGATTACAATTTCACTTCACTTCCATTGCCATTGCGTTTTCAAGCACATGGCAGGCCAAGCCAAACAGCTGATTGCATTTTCATTACACTTCCATTGCCATTGCAGTTTCAAGCATAGTGCAGGCCAAGCCAAACAGCTGATTGCATTTTCACTTCACTTCCATTGCCATTGCAGTTTCAAGCACAGGGCAGGCCAAGCCAAACTGCTGATTGCATTTTCACTTCACTTCCATTGCCATTGCAGTTTCAAGCACAGGGCAGGCCAAGCCAAACAGCTCATTTTATTGTGACTTAATTTCCACTGCCATTGCAGTTTCAATCACAGGGCAGGCCAAGCCAAACAGCTGATTGCATTTTCATTTCACTTCCATTGCCATTGCGGTTTCAAGCACAGTGCAGGCCAAGCCAAACTGCTGATTGCATTTTCACTTCACCTCCATTTCCATTGCAGTTTCAAGCACAGGGCAGGCCAAGTCAAACAGCTGATTGCATTTTAACTTCACTTCCAATGCCATTGCAGTTTCAAGCACAGGGCAGGCCAAGCCAAAGAGCCGATTGCATTTTCACTTCACTTCCATTGGCATTGCAGTTTCAAGCTTACGGCAGGCCAAGCCAAACAGCTGATTGAATTTTCATTTCACTTCAATTGCCATTGCAGTTTCAAGCTCAGGGGAGGCGAAGCCAAACGGCTGATTGCATTTTCAGTTCACTTCCATTGCCATTGCAGTTTCAAGCACAGGGCAGGCCAAACCAAACAGCTGATTGCATTTTCACTTTCTTTCCACTGCCATTGCTGTTTCAAGCACATGGCAGGCCAAGCCTAACAGCTCAATGCATTTTCACTTCATTTCCACTGCCATTGTAGTTCCAAGGACAGGGCAGGCCAAGCCAAACAGCTGATTGCAATTTCACTTCACTTCCATTGCCATTGCGTTTTCAAGCACATGGCAGGCCAAGCCAAACAGCTGATTGCATTTTCATTTCACTTCCATTGCCATTGCAGTTTCAAGCACAGTGCAGGCCAAGCCAAACTGCTGATTGCATTTTCACTTCACTTCCATTGCCATTGCTGTTTCAAGCACAGGGCAGGCCAAGCCAAACAGCTCATTGCATTTTGACTTAATTGCCACTGCCATTGCAGTTTCAAGCACAGGGCAGGCCAAGCCAAACATTTGATTGCATTTTCACTTCACCTCCATTTCCATTGCAGTTTCAAGCACAGGGCAGGCCAAGCCAAACAGCTGATTGCATTTTAACTTCACTTCGAATGCCGTTGCAGTTTCAAGCACAGGGCAGGCCAAGCCAAAGAGCCGATTGCATTTTCACTTCACTTCCATTGCCATTGCAGTTTCAAGCTTACGGCAGGCCAAGCCAAACAGCTGATTGGATTTTCACTTCACTTCAATTGCCATTGCAGTTTCAAGCTCAGGGGAGGCCAAGCCAAACAGCTAATTGCATTTTCACTTCATTTCCACTGCCATTGCAGTTTCAAGCACAGGGCAGGCCAAGCCAAACAGCTCATTGCATTTTCACTTCATTTCCACTTCCATTGCAGTTTCAAGCTCAGGGCAGGCCAAGCCAAACAGCTGATTGCATTTACATTTCACTTCCATTGCCATTGCAGTTTCAAGCACAGGGCAGGCCGATCCAAAACGCTGATTGCATTTTTATTTCATTTCCATTGCCATTGCAGTTTCAAGCACAGGGCAGGCCGAACCAAACAGCTGATTGCATTTTCACTTCACTTCCATTGCCATTGCAGTTTCAAGCACAGGGCAGGTCAAGCCAAACTGCTGATTGCATTTTCACTTCATTTCCATTGTCATTGCAGTTTCAAGCACAGGGCAGGTCAAGCCAATCATCTGATTGCATTTTCACTTAACTTCCATTGCCATTGCAGTTTCAAGCACAGGGCGGGCCTAGCCAAACAGCTGATTGCATTTTCACTTCACTTCCATTGCCATTGCAGTTTCAAGCACAGGGCAGGCCAAGCCAAACTGCTGATTGCATTTGCACTTCACTACAATTGACATTGCAGTTTAAAGCACAGGGCAGGCCTAGCCAAACAGCTGATGGCATTTTCAGTTCACTTCCATTGCCATTGCAATTTCAAGCGCAGGGCAGGCCAAGCCAAACAGCTGATTGAATTTTACATCAGTTCCATTGCCATAGCAGTTTTAAGCACAGGGTAGGCCAAGTCAAGCATCTGATTGCATTTTCACTTCACTTCCATTGCCATTGCAGTTTCAATCACAGGGCAGGCGAAGCCGAACAGCTCATTGTATTTTGACTTAATTTCCACTGCCATTGCAGTTTCAAGCACAGGGCAGGCCAAGCCAAACGGCTGATTGCATTTTCAGTTCACTTCCATTGCCATTGCAGTTTCAAGCACAGGGCAGGCCGAGCCAAACAGCTCATTGTATTATCGCTTCATTCCCACTGCCATTGCAGTTTCAAGCTCAGGGCAGGCCTTGCCAAACAGCTCATTGTATTTTTTATTTCATTTCCACTGCCATTGCAGTTACAAGCACAGTGCAGGCCAAGCCAAACAGCTGATTGCATTTTCACTTCACTTCCATTGCCTTTGCAGTTTCAAGCACAGGGCAGGCCAAGCCATACTGCTGATTGCATTTTCACTTCACTTCCATTGCCATTGCAGTTTCAAGCTTACGGCAGGCCAAGCCAAACAGCTGATTGCATTTTCACTTCACTTCCATTCCCATTGCAGTTTCAAGGTTAGGGCAGGCCAAGCCAAACAGCTGATTGCATTTTCACTTCACTTCAATTGCCAGTGTAGTTTCAAGCACAGGGCAGGCCAAGCCAAACAGCTGATTGCATTTTCACTTCACTTCCATTCCCATTGCAGTTTCAAGGTTAGGGCAGGCCAAGCCAAACAGCTGATTGCATTTTCACTTCACTTCAATTGCCAGTGTAGTTTCAAGCACAGGGCAGGCCAAGCCAAACAGCTGATTGCATTTACACTTCACTTCCATTGCAGTTTCAAGCACAGGGCAGGCCAAGCAAAACTGCTGATTGCATTTTCACTTCACTTCCACTGCCATTGCAGTTTCAAGCACAGGGCAGGCCAAGCCAAACAGCTGATTGAATTTCACATCAGTTCCATTGCCATAGCAGTTTCAAGCACAGGGCAGGCCAAGCAAAGCAGCTGATTGCATTTTCACTTCACTTCCATTGCCATTGCAGTTTCAAGCACCGGGCAGGCCAAGCCAAACTGCTGATTGCATTTTCACTTCACTTCCATTGCCATTGCAGTTTCAAGCACAGGGCAGGCCAAGCCAAACATCTGATTGCATTTTCACTTCACCTCCATTTCCATTGCAGTTTCACGCACAGGGCAGGCCAAGCCAAACAGCTGATTGCATTTTCACTTCACTTCCAATGCCATTGCAGTTTTAAGCACACGGCAGGCCAAGCCAAACAGCCAATTGCATTTTCACTTCACTTCCATTGCCATTGCAGTTTCAAGCTTACGGCAGGCCAAGCCAAACAGCTGATTGCATTTTCACTTCACTTCAATTGCCATTGCAGTTTCAAGCTCAGGGCAGGCCAAGCCAAACAGCTCATTGAATTTCACATCAGTTCCATTCCGATAGCAGTTTCAAGCACAGGGCAGGCCAAGCAAAGCAGCTGATTGCATGTTCACTTCATTTCCACTTCCATTGCAGTTTCAAGCTCAGGGCAGGCCAAGCGAAACAGCTGATTGCATTTTCATTTCACTTCCATTGCCATTGCACTTTCAAGCACAGGGCAGGCCGAGCCAAACAGCTGATTGCATTTTCACTTCACTTCCATTGCCATTGCAGTTTCAAGCACAGGGCAGGCCAAGCCAAACAGCTGATTGCATTTTCACTTCAGTTCCATTGCCATTGCAGTTTCAAGCACAGGGCAGGCCAAGCCAAACTGCTGATTGCATTTTCATTTCACTTCCATTGCCATTGCAGTTTCAAGCACAGGGTAGGGCAGGCCAAGCCAAACAGCTGATTGCATTTTCATTTCACTTCCATTGCCATTGCAGTTTCAAGCACAGGGGAGGCCAAGCCAAACAGCCAATTGCATTTTCACTTCACTTCCATTGCCATTGCAGTTTGAAGCCTAGGGCAGGCCAAGCCAAACAGCTGATTGCATTTTCACTTCACTTCAATTGCCAGTGCAGTTTCAAGCACAGGGCAGGCCAAGCCAAACAACTGATTGCATTTTCACTTCACTTTCATTGCAGTTTCAAGCACAGGGCAGGCCAAGCAAAACTGCTGATGGCATTTTCATTTCACTTCCATTGCCATTGCAGTTTCAAGCACAGGGCAGCCCAAGCCAAATTGCTGATTGCATTTTCACTTCACTTCCATTGCCATTGCAGTTTCAAGCACAGGCCAGGCCAGGCCAAGCCAAACAGCTGATTGAATTTCACATCAGTTCCGTTGCCATAGCAGTTTTAAGCACAGGGCAGGCCAAGCAAAGCAGCTGATTGCATTTTTACTTCACTTCCATTGCCATTGCAGTTTCAAGCACAGGGCAGGCCAAGCCAAACAGCTGATTGCATTTTCCACTTCACTTTCATTGCCATTGCAGTTTCAAGCACAGGGCATGCCAAACCAAAGAGCTGATTTCGTTTTCACTTCACTTCCATTGCCATTGCGGTTTCAAGCACATGGCAGGCCAAGCCAAACAGCTGAATGCATTTTCATTTCACTCCACTTCAATTGCCATTGCAGTTTCAAGCACAGGGTAGGGCAGGCCAAGCCAAACAGCTGATTGCATTTTCATTTCACTTGCATTGCCATGGCAGTTTCAAGCACAGGGGAGGCCAAGCCAAACAGCCAATTGCATTTTCACTTCACTTCCATTGACATTGCAGTTTCAAGCTTAGGGCAGGCCAAGCCAAACAGCTGATTGCATTTTCACTTCACTTCAATTGCCAGTGCAGTTTCAAGCACAGGGCAGGCCAAGCCAAACAGCTGATTACATTTTCACTTCACTTCCATTGCAGTTTCAAGCACAGGGCAGGCCAAGCAAAACTGCTGATGGCAGTTTCATTTCACTTCCATTGCCATTGCAGTTTCACGCACAGGGCAGCCCAAGCCAAATTGCTGATTGCATTTTCACTTCACTTCCATTGCCATTGCAGTTTCAAGCACAGGGCAGGCCAAGCCAAACAGCTGATTGAATTTCACATCAGTTCCATTCCGATAGCAGTTTCAAGCACAGGGCAGGCCAAGCAAAGCAGTTGATTGCATTTTCACTTCACCACCATTGCCATTGCAGTTTCAAGCACAGGGCAGGCCAAGCCAAAGAGCTGATTGCATTTTCCACTTCACTTTCATTGCCATTGCAGTTTCAAGCACAGGGCATGCCAAACCAAAGAGCTGATTTCATTTTCACTTCACTTCCATTGCCATTGCGGTTTCAAGCACATGGCAGGCCAAGCCAAACAGCTGAATGCATTTTCATTTCACTCCACTTCAATTGCCATTGCAGTTTCAAGCACAGGGTAGTGCAGGCCAAGCCAAACAGCTGATTGCATTTTCATTTCACTTGCATTGTCATGGCAGTTTCAAGCACAGGGGAGGCCAAGCCAAACAGCCAATTGCATTTTCACTTCACTTCCATTGACATTGCAGTTTCAAGCTTAGGGCAGGCCAAGCCAAACAGCTGATTGCATTTTCACTTCACTTCAATTGCCAGTGCAGTTTCAAGCACAGGGCAGGCCAAGCCAAACAGCTGATTACATTTTCAGTTCACTTCCATTGCAGTTTGAAGCACAGGGCAGGCCAAGAAAAACTGCTGATGGCATTTTCAGTTCACTTCCATTGCCATTGCAGTTTCAAGCACAGGGCAGCCCAAGCCAAATTGCTGATTGCATTTTCACTTCACTTCCATTGCCATTGCAGTTTCAAGCACAGGGCATGCCAAACCAAAGAGCTGATTTCATTTTCACTTCACTTCCATTGCCATTGCGGTTTCAAGCACATGGCAGGCCATGCCAAACAGCTGAATGCATTTTCATTTCACTCCACTTCAATTGCCATTGCAGTTTCAAGCACAGGGTAGGGCAGGCCAAGCCAAACAGCTGATTGCATTTTCATTTCACTTGCATTGTCATGGCAGTTTCAAGCACAGGGGAGGCCAAGCCAAACAGCCAATTGCATTTTCACTTCACTTCCATTGACATTGCAGTTTCAAGCTTAGGGCAGGCCAAGCCAAACAGCTGATTGCATTTTCACTTCACTTCAATTGCCAGTGCAGTTTCAAGCACAGGGCAGGCCAAGCCAAACAGCTGATTACATTTTCAGTTCACTTGCATTGCAGTTTCAAGCACAGGGCAGGCCAAGCAAAACTGCTGATGGCATTTTCATTTCACTTCCATGGCCATTGCAGTTTCAAACACAGGGCAGCCCAAGCCAAATTGCTGATTGCATTTTCACTTCACTTCCATTGCCATTGCAGTTTCAAGCACAGGGCATGCCAAACCAAAGAGCTGATTTCATTTTCACTTCACTTCCATTGACATTGCGGTTTCAAGCACATGGCAGGCCAAGCCAAACAGCTGAATGCATTTTCATTTCACTCCACTTCAATTGCCATTGCAGTTTCAAGCACAGGGTAGTGCAGGCCAAGCCAAACAGCTGATTGCATTTTCATTTCACTTGCATTGTCATGGCAGTTTCAAGCACAGGGGAGGCCAAGCCAAACAGCCAATTGCATTTTCACTTCACTTCCATTGACATTGCAGTTTCAAGCTTAGGGCAGGCCAAGCCAAACAGCTGATTGCATTTTCACTTCACTTCAATTGCCAGTGCAGTTTCAAGCACAGGGCAGGCCAAGCCAAACAGCTGATTACATTTTCAGTTCACTTCCATTGCAGTTTGAAGCACAGGGCAGGCCAAGAAAAACTGCTGATGGCATTTTCAGTTCACTTCCATTGCCATTGCAGTTTCAAGCACAGGGCAGCCCAAGCCAAATTGCTGATTGCATTTTCACTTCACTTCCATTGCCATTGCAGTTTCAAGCACAGGGCATGCCAAACCAAAGAGCTGATTTCATTTTCACTTCACTTCCATTGCCATTGCGGTTTCAAGCACATGGCAGGCCATGCCAAACAGCTGAATGCATTTTCATTTCACTCCACTTCAATTGCCATTGCAGTTTCAAGCACAGGGTAGGGCAGGCCAAGCCAAACAGCTGATTGCATTTTCATTTCACTTGCATTGTCATGGCAGTTTCAAGCACAGGGGAGGCCAAGCCAAACAGCCAATTGCATTTTCACTTCACTTCCATTGACATTGCAGTTTCAAGCTTAGGGCAGGCCAAGCCAAACAGCTGATTGCATTTTCACTTCACTTCAATTGCCAGTGCAGTTTCAAGCACAGGGCAGGCCAAGCCAAACAGCTGATTACATTTTCAGTTCACTTGCATTGCAGTTTCAAGCACAGGGCAGGCCAAGCAAAACTGCTGATGGCATTTTCATTTCACTTCCATGGCCATTGCAGTTTCAAACACAGGGCAGCCCAAGCCAAATTGCTGATTGCATTTTCACTTCACTTCCATTGCCATTGCAGTTTCAAGCACAGGGCAGGCCAAGCCAAACAGCTGATTGAATTTCACATCAGTTCCATTCCGATAGCAGTTTCAAGCACAGGGCAGGCCAAGCAAAGCAGCTGATTGCATTTTCACTTCACCTCCATTGCCATTGCAGTTTCAAGCACAGGGCAGGCCAAGCCAAACAGCTGATTGCATTTTCCACTTCACTTTCATTGCCATTGCAGTTTCAAGCACAGGGCATGCCAAACCAAAGAGCTGATTTCATTTTCACTTCACTTCCATTGCCATTGCGGTTTCAAGCACATGGCAGGCCAAGCCAAACAGCTGAATGCATTTTCATTTCACTTCACTTCAAATGCCATTGCAGTTTCAAGCACAGGGTACGGCAGGCCAAGCCAAACAGCTGATTGCATTTTCATTTCACTTCCATTGCCATTCCAGTTTCAAGCACAGGGCAGGTCAAGCCAAACAGATGATTGCATTTTCACTTCACTTCCATTGCAGTTTCAAGCACAGGGCAGGCCAAGCAAAACTGCTGATGGCATTTTCATTTCACTTCCATTGCCATTGCAGTTTCAAGCACAGGGCAGCCCAAGCCAAATTGCTGATTGCATTTTCACTTCACTTCCATTGTCATTGCAGTTTCAAGCACAGTGCAGGCCAAGCCAAACTGCTGATTGTATTTTCACTTCACTTCCATTGTCATAGCAGTTTCAAGCACAGGGCTGGCCAAGCCAAACATCTGATTGCATTTTCACTTCACCTCCATTTCCATTGCAGTTTCAAGCAAAGGGCAGGCCAAGCCAAACATCTGATTGCATTTTCACTTCACTTCAATTGCCATTGCAGTTTCAAGCCCAGGGCAGGCCAAGCCAAACAGCTCATTACATTTTCAATTCATTTCCACTGCCATTGCAGTTTCAAGCACAGGGCAGGCCAAGCCAAACAGCTCATTGCATTTTCACTGCATTTCCACTGCCATTGCAGTTTCAAGCTCAGGGCAGGCCTTGCCAAACAGCTCATTGCATTTTAATTTCATTTCCACTGGCATTGCAGTTTCAAGCACAGGCCAGGCCTCGCCAAATATCTGATTGCATTTTCACTTCACTTCCATTGTCATTGCAGTTTCAAGCACAGGGCAGGCCAGGCCAGGCCAAGCAGCTGATTGCATTTTCACTTCACTTCCATTGCAGTTTCAAGCACAGGGCAGGCCAAGCAAAACAGCTCAATGCATTTTCACTTCATTTCCACTGCCATTGTAGTTTCAGGCACAGGGCAGCCCAAGCCAAACAGCTGATTGCAATTTCACTTCACTTCCATTGCCATTGCAGTTTCAGGCGTAGGGCAGGCCAAGCCAAACATCTGATTGCATTTTCACTTCACTTCCATTGCCATTGCAGTTTCAAGCACAGGGCAGGCCTAGCCAAACAGCTGATTGCATTTTCACTTCACTTCCATTGCCATTGCAGTTTCAAGCACAGGGCAGGCCAAGCCAAACAGCTGATTGCATTTTCACTTCACTTCCATTGCCATTGCAGTTTCAAGCACAGGGCAGGCCAAGCCAAACTGCTGATTGCATTATCATTTCACTTCCATTGCCATTGCAGTTTCAAGCACAGTGTAGGGCAGGCCAAGCCAAGCCAAACAGCTGATTGCATTTTCACTTCACTTCAATTGCCATTGCAGTTTCAAGCACAGGGCAGGCCAAGCCAAACAGCTGATTGCATATTCACTTCACTTCCTTTGCCATTGCAGTTTCAAGCACAGGGCAGGCCAAGCCAAACAGCTGATTGCATTTTCACCTCATTTCCACTGCCATTGCAGTTTCAAGCACAGGGCAGGCCAAGCCAAATAGCTGATTGCATTTTCACTTCATTTCCACTGCCATTGCAGGTTCAAGCACAGGGCAGGCCAAGCCAAACAGTGCATTGCATTTTCACTTCATTTCCACTGCCATTGCAGTTTCACGCACAGGGCAAGCCAAGCCAAACAGCTCATTGCATTTTCACTTCACCTCCATTTCCATTGCAGTTTCAAGCACAGGGTAGGGCAGGCCAAGCCAAACAGCTGATTGCATTTTCATTTCACTTCCATTGCCATTGCAGTTTCAACCACAGGGCAGGCCAAGCCAAACAGCTCATTGCATTTTCACTTCATTTCCACTGCCATTGCAGTTTCAAGCACAGGGCAGGCCTAGCCAAACATCTGATTACATTTTCACTTCCTTTCCACTGCCATTGCCATTTCAAGCACAGGGCAGGCCAAGCCAAACAGCTGATTGAATTTCACATCACTTCAATTGCCATTGCAGTTTCAAGCACAGGGCAGGCGAAGCCAAATAGCTGATTGCATTTTCACTTTCTTTCCACTGCCATTGCCATTTCAAGCACAGGGCAAGCCAAGCCAAACAGCTCATTGCATTTTCACTTCATTTCCACTGCCATTGCAGTTTCAAGCACAGGGCAGACCGAGCCAAACAGCTGATTGCATTTTTATTTCACTTCCATTGCTATTGCAGTTTCAAGCACAGGGCAGGCCGAGCCAAACAGCTCATTGCATTTTCATTTCATTTCCACTGACATTGCAGTTTCAAGCACAGGGCAGGCCTCGCCAAACATCTGATTGCATTTTCACTTCACTTCCATTGTCATTGCAGTTGTAAACACAGGGCAGGCCAGGCCAAGCAGCTGATTGCATTTTCACTTCACTTCCATTGCCATTGCAGTTTCAAGCACAGGGCAGGCCAAGCCAAACAGCCAATTGCATTTTCACTTCACTTCCATTGCCATTGCAGTTTCAAGCACAGGGCAGGCCTTGCCAAACAGCTCATTGCATTTTCATTTCACTTCCATTGCCATTGCAGTTTCAAGCACAGGGCAGGCCAAGCCAAACAGCCAATTGCATTTTCACTTCACTTCCATTGCGATTGCAGTTTCAAGCTTAGTGCAGACCAAGCCAAACATCATATTGAATTTTCACTTTACTTCAATTGCCATTGCAGTTTCAAACACAGGGCAGGCCAAGCCAAACAGCTGATTGCATATTCACTTCATTTCCACTGCCATTGCAGTGTCAAGCTCAGGGCATGCCTAGCCAAAGTGCTCATTGCCTTTTAATTTCATTTCCACAGCGATTGCAGTTTCAAGAACAGGGCAGGCCAAGCCAAACAGCTGATTGCATTTTAATTTCAGTTCCATTGCCATAGCAGTTTCAAGCTAAGGGCAGGCCGAGCCAAACAGCTGATTGCATTTTCACTTCACATCCATTGCCATTGCAGTTTCAAGCACATGGCAGGCCAAGCCAAACAGCTGTTTGCATTTTCACTTCACTTGCCAGTGCAGTTTCAAGTACAGGGCAGGCCAAGCCAAACAGCTGATTGCATTTTTATTTCACTTCCATTGCCACTGCAGTTTCAAGCACAGGGCAGGCCAAGCCAAATTGCTGATTACATTTTCACTTCACTTCCATTGCCATTGCAGTTTCAAGCACAGGGCAGGCCAAGCCAAACAGCTGATTGAATTTCACATGTTCCATTGTCATAGCAGTTTCAAGCACAGGGCAGGCCAAGCCAAACAGCCAATTGCATTTTCACTTCACTTCCGTTGCCATTGCAGTTTCAAGCTTAGGGCAGCCCAAGCCAAACAGTTGATTGCATTATCACTTCACTTCAATTGCCATTGCAGTTTCAAGCACAGGGCAGGCCAAGCCAAACAGCTGATTGCATATTCACTTCACTTCCATTGCCATTGCAGTTTCAAGCACAGGGCAGGCCAAGCCAAACAGCTGATTGAATTTCACATCAGTTCCATTGCCATGGCAGTTTCAAGCACAGGGCAGGCCAAGCCAAGCCAACCAGCTGATTGCATTTTCACTTCACTTCCATTGCCATTGCAGTTTCAAGCACAGGGCAGGCCAAGCCAAATATCTGATTGCATTTTCACTTCACTTCCATTGGCATTGCAGTTTCAAGCACAGAGCAGGCCAAACCAAAGAGCTGATTGCATTTCCACTTCATTTCCACTGCCATTGCAGTTTCAAGCACAGGGCAGGCCAAGCCAAACAGCTGATTGCATTTTCATTTCACTTCCATTGCCATTGGAGTTTCAAGCACAGGGCAGGCCAAGCCAAACAGCTGATTGCATTTTTATTTCACTTCCATTGCCATTGCAGTTTCAAGCACAGGGCAGGCCGAGCCAAACCGCTCATTGCATTTTCATTTCATTTCCACTGCCATTGCAGTTTCAAGCTTAGGGCAGGCCAAGCCAAACTGCTGATTGCATTTTCATTTCACTTCCATTACCAGTGCAGTTTCAAGCTAAGGGCAGGCCAAGCCAAACAGCTGATTGCATTTTCACTTCTCATCCATTGCCATTGCAGTTTCAAGCACATGGCAGGCCAAGCCAAACAGCTGATTGCATTTTCACTGCACTTCAATTGCCAGTGCAGTTTCGAGCACAGGGCAGGCCAAGCCAAATTGCTGATTGCATTTTCACTTCACGTCCATTGCCATTGCAGTTTCAAGCACAGGGCAGGCTGAGCCAAACATCTGATTGCTTTTTCACTTCACTTCCATTCTCATTGCAGTTTCAAGCACAGGGCAGGCCAAGCCAAGCAAAGCAGCTAATTGCATTTTCACTTCACTTCCATTGCCATTGCAGTTTCAAGCACAGGGCAGTCCAAGCCAAACAGTGAATTGCATTTTCACTTCCTTTCCACCGCCATTGCAGTTTCAAGCACAGGGCAGGCCAAGCCAAACAGCTGATTGCATTTTCATTTCCCTTCCATTGCCCTTGCAGTTTCAAGCACAGGGCAGGCCAAGCAAAATTGCTGATGGCATTTTCATTTCACTTCCATTGCCATTGCAGTTTCAAGCACAGGGCAGGCCGAGCCAAACAGCTCATTGCTTTTTCATTTCATTTCTACTGCCATTGCAGTTTCAAGCACAGGGCAGGCCTCGCCAAACATCTGATTGCTTTTTCACTTCTCTTCCATTCTCATTGCAGTTTCAAGCACAGGGCAGGCCAAGCCAAGCAAAGCAGCTGATTGCATTTTCACTTCACTTCCATTGCCATTGCAGTTTCAAGCACAGGGCAGTCCAAGCCAAACAGATGATTGCATTTTCACTTCCTTTCCACTGCCATTGCAGTTTCAAGCACAGGGCAGGCCAAGCCAAACAGCTGATTGCATTTTCATTTCACTTCCATTGCCCTTGCAGTTTCAAGCACAGGGCAGGCCAAGCCAAACAGCCAATTGCATTTTCACTTCACTTCCATTGCGATTGCATTTTCAAGCTTAGGGCAGGCCAAGCCAAACAGCTGATTGCATTTTTACTTCACTTCAATTGCTGTTGCAGTTTCAAGCACAGGGCAGGCCAAGCCAAACAGCTGATTGCATATTCACTTCACTTCTATTGCCATTGCAGTTTCAAGCACGGGGCAGGCCAAGCCAAACAGTAGATTGCATTTTCACTTATTTTCCACTGCCATTGCAGTTTCAAGCAAAGGGCAGGCCAAGCCAAACAGCTGATTGCATTTTCACTTCCTTTCCACTGCCATTGCAGTTTCTAGCACAGTGCAGGCCAAGCCAAACAGCTGATTGCATTTTCACTTCACTTCAATTGCCATTGCAGTTTCAAGCACAGGGCAGGCCAAGCCAAACAGCTGATTGCATATTCACTTCACTTCCATGTCCATTGCAGTTTCAAGCTCAGGGCAGGCCAAGCCAAACAGCTCATTGCATTTTCACTTCATTTCCACTGCCATTGCAGTTTCAAGCTCAGGGCAGGCCTAGCCATACAGCTGATTTCATTTTCATTTCATTTCCACTGCCATTGCAGTTTCAAGCACAGGGCAGGCCAAGCCGAACAGCTTATTGCATTTTCATTTCACTTCCATTGTCATTGCAGTTTGAAGCTAAGGGCAGGCCGAGCCAAAGAGCTGATTGCATTTTCACTTCACTTCCATTGCCATTGCAGTTTCAAGCACAGGGCAGGACGAGCCAAACAGCTGGTTGCATTTTTATTGCACTTCCATTGCCATTGCAGTTTCAAGCACAGGGCAGGCCAAGCCAAACAGCTGATTGCATTTTCACTTCATTTCCACTGCCATTGCAGTTTCAAGCACAGGGCAGGCCAAGCCAAATAGCTGATTGCATTTTCACTTCATTTTCACTGCCATTGCAGGTTCAAGCACAGGGCAGGCCAAGCCAAACAGTGCATTGCATTTTCACTTCATTTCCACTGCCATTGCAGTTTCACGCACAGGGCAGGCCAAGCCAAACAGCTCATTGCATTTTTCCTTCATTTCCATTGCCATTGTAGTTTCAAGCACAGGGTAGGCCAAGCCAAAAAGCTGATTGAATTTCACTTCACTTCCATTGCCATTGCAGTTTCAAGCTTAGGGCAGGCCAAGCCAGACAGCTGATTGCATTTTCATTTCACTTCACTTCAATTGCCATTGCAGTTTCAAGCACAGTGCAGGCCAAGCCAAACAGCTGACTGCATTTTCACTTCACTTCCATTGCCATTGCGGTTTCAAGCACAGGGCAGGCCGAGCCAAACAGCTCATTGCATTTTCATTTCATTTCCACTGCCATTGCAGTTTCAAGCACAGGGCAGGCCTCACCAAACATTTGGTTGCTTTTTCACTTCACTTCCATTGCCATTGCAGTTACAAGCACAGGGCAGGGTAAGCCAAACAGTAGATTGCATTTTCACTTATTTTCCACTGCCATTGCAGTTTCAAGCAAAGGGCAGGCCAAGCCAAGCAGCTCATTGCATTTTCACTTCATTTCCACTGCCATTCCTGTTTCAAGCACAGGGCAGTCCAAGTCAAACAGCTCATTGCATTTTCACTTCATTTCGACTGCCATTGCCATTTCACGCACAGGGCAAGCCAAGCCAAACAGCTCATTGCATTTTCACTTCACCTCCATTTCCATTGCAGTTTCAAGCACAGGGTAGGGCAGGCCAAGCCAAACAGCTGATTGCATTTTCATTTCACTTCCATTGCCATTGCAGTTTCAAGCACAGGGCAGGCCAAGCGAAACAGCTCATTGCATTTTCACTTCATTTCCACTGCCATTGCAGTTTCAAGCACAGGGCAGGCCTAGCCAAACATCTGATTACATTTTCATTTCTTTTCCACTGCCATTGCCATTTCAAGCACAGGGCAGGCCAATCCAAAGAGCTGATAGAATTACACATCACTTCCACTGCCATTGCAGTTTTAAGCACAGGGCTGGCCAAGCCAAATAGCTGATTGCATTTTCACTTTCTTTCCACTGCCATTGCCATTTCAAGCACAGGGCAAGCCAAGCCAAGCAGATCATTGCATTTTCACTTCATTTCCACCGCCATTGCAGTTTCAAGCACAGGGCAGGCCAAGCCAAACAGGTGATTGCATTTTTATTTCACTTCCATTGCTATTGCAGTTTCAAGCACAGGGCAGGCTGAGCCAAACAGCTCATTGCATTTTCATTTCATTTCCACTGACATTGCAGTTTCAATAACAGGGCAGGCCTCGCCAAACATCTGATTGCATTTTCACTTCACTTCCATTGTCATTACAGTTGTAAACACAGGGCAGGCCAGGCCAAGCAGCTGATTGCATTTTCATTACACTTCCATTGCCATTGCAGTTTCAAGCACAGGGCAGGCCAAGCCAAACAGCCAATTGCATTTTCACTTCACTTCCATTGCGATTGCAGTTTCAAGCTTAGGGCAGACCAAGCCAAACATCATATTGAATTTTCACTTCACTTCAATTGCCATTGCAGCTTCAAGCACAGGGCAGGCCAAGCCAAACAGCTGATTGCATATTCACTTCATTTCCACTGCCATTGCCGTTTCAAGCTCAGGGCACGCCTAGCCAAACAGCTCATTGCATTTTAATTTCATTTCCACAGCGATTGCAGTTTCAAGCACAGGGCAGGCCAAGCCAAACAGCTGATTGCATTTTTATTTCACTTCCATTGCCATTGCAGTTTCAAGCACAGGGCAGGCCAAGCCATATTGCTGATTGCATTTTCACTTCACTTCCATTGCCAATGCAGTTTCAAGCACAGGGCAGGCCAAGCCAAACAGCTGATTGAATTTCACATAAGTTACATTGCCATAGCAGTTTCAAGCACAGGGCAGGCCAAGCCAAACAGCCAATTGCATTTTCACTTCACTTCCATTGCCATTGCAGTTTCAAGCTTAGGGCAGCCCAAGCCAAACAGCTGATTGCATTATCACTTCACTTCAATTGCCATTGCAGTTTCAAGCACAGGGTAGGCCAAGCCAAACAGCTGATTGCATATTCACTTCACTTCCATTGCCATTGCAGTTTAAAGCACAGGGCAGGCCAAGCCAAACAGCTGATTGAATTTCACATCAGTTCCATTGCCATGGCAGTTTCAAGCACAGGGCAGGCCAAGCCAAGCCAAGCAGCTGATTGCATTTTCACTTCACTTCCATTGCCATTGCAGTTTCAAGCACAGGGCAGGCCAAGCCAAACAGCTGATTGCATTTTCCACTTCACTTCCATTGACATTGCAGTTTCAAGCACAGGGCATGCCAAACCAAAGAGCTGATTGCATATTCACTTCACTTCCATTGCCATTGCAGTTTCCAGCACAGGGCAGGTCAAGCCAAACTGCTCATTGCATATTCACATCGTTTCCGTTGTCATCGCAGTTTCAAGCACAGGGCAGGCCAAGCCAATCATCTGATTGCATTTTCACTTCACTTCCATTGCCATTGCAGTTTCAAGCACAGGGCAGGCCTAGCCAAAAAGCTGATTACATTTTCACTTCACTTCCATTGCCATTGCAGTTTCAAGCACAGGGCAGGCCAAGCCAAACTGCTGATTGCATTTTCCCTTCACTTCCATTGTCATTGCAGTTTCAAGCACAGGGTAGGCCAAGCCAAACATCTGATTGCATTTTCACTTCACTTCCATTGGCATTGCAGTTTCAAGCACAGAGCAGGCCAAACCAAAGAGCTGATTGCATTTCCAGTTCATTTCCACTGCCATTGCAGTTTCATGCGCAGGGCAGGCCAAGCCAAACAGCTGATTGCATTTTCATTTCACTTCCATTGCCATTGGAGTGTCAAGCACAGGGCAGGCCAAGCCAAACAGCTGATTGCATTTTTATTTCACTTCCATTGCCATTGCAGTTTCAAGCACAGGGCAGGCCGAGCCAAACAGCTCATTGCATTTTCATTTCATTTCCACTGCCATTGCAGTTTCAAGCACAGGGCAGGCCTAGCCAAACAGCTGATTGCATTTTCACTTCACTTCCATTGCCATTGCAGTTTCAAGCACAGGGCAGGCCAAGACAAACTGCTGATTGCATTTTCACTTCACTTCCATTGTCATTGCAGTTTCAAGCACAGGGCAGTCCAAGCCAAACATATAACCATATAACCATATAACCATAATAGCACGGAAACAGGCCATCTCGGCCCTTCAAGTCCGTGCCGAACATTTAATTTTTTTTTTTTTTTTTTTTTTTTTAATTAAAAATAAATACTTCCCCCTAGCCCCATCTACATGCACTCAGACCATAACCCTCCATTCCTTTCCCGTCCATATACCCATCCAATCTATTTTTAAAGGATAACATCGAACCTGCCTCCACCACTTCCACTGGAAGCTCATTCCACACAGCTACCACTCTCTGAGTAAAGAAGTTCCCCCTAATGTTCCCCCTAAACTTCTGTCCCTTAATTCTCAAGTCATGTCGCCTTGTTTGAATCTTCCCTACTCTCAATGGGAAAAGCTTATCCACGTCCAATCTGTCTAACCCGCTCATAATTTTAAAGACCTCTATCAAGTCCCCTCTTAACCTTCTGCGCTCCAAAGTATAAAGACCTAACTTGTTCAACCTTTCTCTGTAACTTAGTTGCTGAAACCCAGGCAACATTCTAGTAAATCTCCTCTGTACTCTCTCTATTTTGTTGACATCCTTCCTATAATTAGGCGACCAAAATTGTACTCCATACTCCAGAATTGGCCTCACCAATGCCTTGTACAATTTTAACATTACATCCCAACTTCTATATTCAATGCTCTGATTTATAAAGGCCAGCACACCAAAAGCTTTCTTTACCACCCTATCTACATGAGATTCCACCTTCAGGGAACTATGCAGTTATTCCTAGATCCCTCTGTTCAACTGCATTCCTCAATTCGCTACCATTTACCGTGTACGTCCTATTTTGATTTGTCCTGCCGAGATGTAGCACCTCACATTTGTCAGCATTAAACTCCATCTGCCATCTTTCAGCCCACTCTTCGAAATGGCCTAAATCTCTCTGTAGACTTTGAAAATCTACTTCATTATCCACAACACCACCTATCTTAGTATCATCTGCATACTTACTAATCCAATTTTCCACACCTTCATCCAGATCATTGATGTACATGACAAACAACAGTGGACCCAACACAGACCCCTGAGGCACCCCACTAGTCACCGGCCTCCAACCTGACAAACAGCCATCCACCATTACTCTCTGGCATCTCCCATTCAGCCACTGTTGAATCCATCTTGCTACTCCACCATTAATACCCAACAATTGAATCTTCTTAACCAACCTTCCATGAGGAACCTTGTCAAAGGCCTTACTGAAGTCCATATAGACAACATCCACTGCTTTACCCTCATCAATTTCCCTAGTAACCACTTCGAAAAATTCAAGAAGATTAGTCAAGCATGACCTTCCAGGCACAAATCCATATTGACTGTTCCTAATCAGACCCTGCTTATCCAGATGCTTATATATATTATCTTTAAGTATCCTTTCCATTAATTTTCCCACCACTGACGTCAAACTAACAGGTCTATAATTGCTAAGTTTACTCTTCGAACCCTTTTTAAACAACGGAACAACATGCGCAGTACGCCAATCCTCCGGCACTATTCCCGTTTCTAATGACATTTGAAATATTTCTGTCATAGCCCCTGCTATTTCTACACTAACTTCCCTCAATGTCCTAGGGAATATCCTGTCAGGACCTGGAGACTTATCCGTTTTCATATTTTTCAAAAGTGTCCGCACCTCCTCTTCTTTGAATCTCACAGTTTCCATTGCTACTCTGCTTGTTTCCCTTACCTCACATAATTCCATATCCTTCTCCTTCGTGAATACCGAAGAAAAGAAATTGTTCAATATCTCCCCCATCTCTTTTGGCTCTGCAGATAGCTGTCCACTCTGACTCTCTAATGGACCGATTTTATTCCTTGTTATCCTTTTGCTATTAATATAGCTGTAGAAACCCTTTGGATTTACTTTCACCTTACTTGCCAAAGCAACCTCATATCTTCTTTTACCTTTTCTAATTTCTTTCTTAATATTCTTTTTACATTCTTTATACTCCTCAACCACCTCATTTACTCCATGCTGCCTATAATTATTGTAGATCTCTCCCTTTTTCCGAACCGTGTCCAATTTCCCTTGAAAACCATGGCTCTTTCCATTTTTTACTATTTCCTTTCAACTGAACAGGGACATAAAGATTCTGTACTCTTAAAATTACACCCTTAAATGTCCTCCATTTTCTTCTACATCCTTCTCATAAAACAACATGTCCGAATTCACTCCTTTTAAATCCTTTCGCATCTCCTCAAAGTTAGCCTTTCTCCAAACAAAAATCTCAACCCTAGGTCCAGTTCTGACCCTCTCCATAATTATATTGAAACTAATGGTATTGTGATCACTGGACCCGAAGTGCTCCCCGACGCATACCTCCGCCACCTGCCCTGTCTAATTTCCTAACAGGAGGTCCAGCACTGCCCCTTCTCTAGTAGGTACCTCTATGTATTGCTGCAAAAACTATCTTGCACACATTTTACAAACTCCAAACCATGCAGCCCTTTTACAGAATGTGTTTCCCAGTCTATGTGTGGAAAATTGAAATCTCCCACAATCACTACCTTGTGCTTACTACTAATATCTGCTATCCCCTTACATATTTGCTCTTCCAATTCTCGCTCCCCATTTGGCGGTCTATAATACACCCCTATAAGTGTTGCTACACCTTTCCCATTTCTCAGTTCCACCCAAATAGCCTCCCTAGACGAGCCCTCTAATCTATCCTGCCAAAGCACTGCTGTAATATCTTCCTTGACAAGCAATGCAACACCCCCACTTCTTGCCCCTCCAATTCTATCACCCCTGAAGCAACGAAATCCTGGAATATTTATTTGCCAATCACAGCCCTCCTGCAACCATGTTTCACTGATCGCCACAACATCATACTTCCAGGTGTCAATCCAGGCTCTAAGCTCATCCACCTTTCTTACAATGCTCCTAGCATTAAAATATACACATTTAAGAAACCCACCACCACTTATTCTCTGTTTATTATCTTTTTCTTCTTTCTCCCCTACATTTTGGGTCTGAGTGCTTCCCTTCTCTGCCTCCTGCCTCCCACATTTTCCACTAGCTTTCTCTATTTGAGTCCTTCTCCCAACCGTTCTAGTTTAAAGTCTCCCCAGTAGACTTTGCAAATCTCCCCGCCAGGATATTGGTCCCCCTCGGGTTCAAGTGCAACCCGTCCTTTCTGTACAGGTCACTCCTTCCCCAAAAGAAATCCCAATGATCCAGAAATTTGAATCCCTGCCCGCTGCACCAGTTCTTCAGCCACGCATTTATCCTCCACCTCACTCCATTCCTACTCTCACCGTCACGTGGCACAGGTAGTAATCCTGAGATTGTTACCTTTGTAGACCTTCTCCTTAACTCTCCTCCCAACTCCCTAAATTCTCCTTTCAAGACCTCTTCTCTTTTTCTACCTATGTCATTGGTACCTATATGTACTCAGGCTCCTCTCCCTCCGATTTCAGGATATCTTGGATGCATTCAGACACATCCCTGACCCTGGCACCAGGGAGGCAAACTACCATTCGGGTCTCCTGACTGCGTCCACAGAATCGCCTATCCGACCCCCTAACCATAGAGTCCCCTATTACTATTGCCCTCCTCTTCTTTTCCCTACCCTTCTAAGCCATAGGGCTGGTCTCTGATTGCATTTTCACTTCACTTCACTTCCATTGCAGTTTCAAGCTCAGCGCAGGCCAAGCCAAACAGCTGATTGCATTTTCACTTCACTTCCATTGCCATTGCAGTTTCAAGCTTAGGGCAGGCCAAGCCAAACTGCTGATTGCATTTTCATTTCACTTCCATTGCCATTGTCATTGCAGTTTCAAGCACAGGGTAGGGGAGGCCAAGCCGAACAGCTGATTGCATTTTCATTTCACTTCCATTTCCATTGCAGTTTCAAGCACAGGGCAGGCCAAGGCTAACAGCCAATTGCATTTTCACTTCACTTCCATTGGCATTGCAGTTTCAAGCTTAGGGCAGGCCAAGCCAAACAGATGATTGCATTTTCACTTCACTTCAATTGCCGTTGCAGTTTCAAGCACAGGGCAGGCCAAGCCAAACAGCTGATAGCATATTCACTTCACTTCCATTCCCATTGCAGTTTCAAGCACAGGGCAGGCCAAGCCAAACAATAGATTGCATTTTCACTTATTTTGCAACTGCCATTGCAGTTTGAAGCACAGGGCAGGCAAAGCCAAGCAGCTCATTGCATTTTCACTTCATTTCCACTGCCATTGCAGTTTCAAGCACAGAGCAGGCCAAGCCAAACAGTTGATTGCATTTGCACTTCATTTCCTCTGCCATTACAGTTTCAAGCACAGAGCAGGCCAAGCCAAACAGCTGATTGCATGTTCACTTAATTTCCACTGCCATTGCAGTTTCAAGCACAGGGCAGTCCAAGCAAAACAGCGCATTGCATTTTCACTTCATTTACACTGCCATTGCAGTTGCAAGCACAGGGCTGGCCAAGCCAAACAGCGCATTGCAGTTTCATTTCATTTCCACTGCCATTGCAGATTCAAGCTCAGGGCAGGCCTAGCCAAACAGCTCATTGCATTTTAATTTCATTTCGACTGCCATTGCAGCTTCAAGCACAGGGCAGTCCAAGTCAAACAGCTGATTGCATTTTCACTTCACATCCATTGCCATTGCAGTTTCAAGCACATGGCAGGCCAAGCCAAACAGCTGATTGCATTTTCACTGCACTTTAATTGCCAGTGCAGTTTCAAGCACAGGGCAGGCCAAGCCAAACAGCTGATTGCATTCTCACCACTTCCATTGCAGTTTCAAGCACAGGGCAGGCCAAGCCAAACAGCTGATTGCATTTTCACTGCACTTCAATTGCCAGTGCAGTTTCAAGCACAGGGCAGGCCAAGCCAAACAGCTGATTGCATTCTCACCACTTCCATTGCAGTTTCAAGCACAGGGCAGGCCAAGCCAAACTGCTGATGGCATTTTCATTTCACTTCCATTGCCATTGCAGTTTCGAGCACAGGGCAGGCCAAGCCAAATTGCTGATTGCATGTTCACTTCACTTCCATTGCCATTGCGGTTTCAAGCACAGGACAGGCTGAGCCAAACAGCTCATTGCATTTTTACTTCACTTCAATTGCCGTTGCAGTTTCAAGCACAGGGCAGGCCAAGACAAACAGCTGATTGCATATTCACTTTACTTCCATTGCCATTGCAGTTTCAAGCACAGGGCAGGCCAAGCCAAACAGTAGATTGCATTTTCACTTATTTTCCACTGCCATTGCAGTTTCAAGCACAGGGCAGGCCAAGCCAAACAGCTGATTGCATATTCACTTCACTTCCATGTCCATTGCAGTTTCTAGCACAGGGCAGGCCAAGCCAAGCAGCTGATTGCATTGTCACTTCACTTCCATTGCCATTGCAGTTTCAAGCTCAGGGCAGGCCAAGCCAAACAGCTCATTGCATTTTCACTTCATTTCCACTGCCCTTGCAGTTTCAAGCTCAGGGCAGGCCTACCCATACAGCTCATTGCATTTTCATTTCATTTCCACTGCCATTGCAGTTTCAAGCACAGGGCAGGCCAAGCCGAACAGCTTATTGCATTTTCATTTCACTTCCATTGTCATTGCAGTTTGAAGCTAAGGGCAGGCCGAGCCAAACAGCTGATTGCATTTTCACTTCACTTCCATTGCCATTGCAGTTTCAAGCACAGGGCAGGCCAAGCCAAACAGCCAATTGCATTTTCACTTCACTTCCATTGCCATTGCAGTTTCAAGCTTAGGGCAGACCAAACCAAACAGCTGATGGCATTTTCACTTCACTTCAATTGCCATTGCAGTTTCAAGCACAGGGCAGGCCAAGCCAAACAGCTGATTGCATTTTCATTTCATTTCCACTGCCATTGCAGTTTCAAGCACAGGGCAGGCCAAGCCGAACAGCTTATTGCATTATCATTTCACTTCCATTGTCATTGCAGTTTGAAGATAAGGGCAGGCCGAGCCAAACAGCTGATTGCATTTTCACTTCACTTCCATTGCCATTGCAGTTTCAAGCACAGGGCAGGATGAGCCAAACAGCTGGTTGCATTTTTATTGCACTTCCATTGCCATTGCAGTTTCAAGCACAGGGCAGGCCAAGCCAAACAGCTGATTGCATTCTCATTTCACTTCGATTGCCATTGCAGGTTCTAGCACAGGGCAGGCCGAGCCAAACAGCTGAATGCATTTTCACTTCCTTTCCACTGCCATTGCCATTTCAAGCACAGGGCAAGCCAAGCCAAACAGATCATTTCATTTTCACTTCATTTCCACTGCCATTGTAGTTTCAAGCACAGGGCAGGCCAAGCCAAACAGCCGATTGAATTCCACTTCACTTCCATTGCCATTGCAGTTTCAAGCACAGGGCAGGCCAAGGCAAGCAGTTGATTGCATTTTCACTTCACTTCCATTGCCATTGCAGTTTCAAGCACAGGGCAGGCCAAGCCAAACAGCTGAGTGCATTTTCCACTCCACTTCCATTGCCATTGCAGTTGGAAGCACAGAACAGGCCAAGACAAACAGCTGATTGCAATTTCACTTCACTTCCATTGCCATTGCAGTTTCAAGATTGGGGCAGGCCAAGACAAACAGCTGATTGCATTTTCACTTCACTTCAATTTCCATTGCAGTTTCAAGCCCAGGGCAGGCCAAGCCAAACAGCTTATTGCATTTTCACTTCATTTCCACTGCCATTGCCATTGCAGTTTCAAGCACAGGGCAGGCCAAGCCAAACTGCTAATTGCATTTTCACTTCAACTCCATTTCCATTCCAGTTTCAAGCACAGGGCAGACCAAGCCAAACAGCCAATTGCATTTTCACTTCACTTCCATTGCCATTGCAGTTTCAACCACAGTGCAGGCCAAGCCAAACCGCTGATTGCATTTTCACTTCACTTCCATTGCCATTGCAGTTTCAAGCACAGGGTAGGCCAAGCCAAACAGCTGATTGCATATTCACTTCACTTCCATTGCCATTGCAGTTTAAAGCACAGGGCAGGCCAAGCCAAACAGCTGATTGAATTTCACATCAGTTCCATTGCCATGGCAGTTTCAAGCACAGGGCAGGCCAAGCCAAGCCAAGCAGCTGATTGCATTTTCACTTCACTTCCATTGCCATTGCAGTTTCAAGCACAGGGCAGGCCAAGCCAAACAGCTGATTGCATTTTCCACTTCACTTCCATTGACATTGCAGTTTCAAGCACAGGGCATGCCAAACCAAAGAGCTGATTGCATATTCACTTCACTTCCATTGCCATTGCAGTTTCCAGCACAGGGCAGGTCAAGCCAAACTGCTCATTGCATATTCACATCGTTTCCGTTGTCATCGCAGTTTCAAGCACAGGGCAGGCCAAGCCAATCATCTGATTGCATTTTCACTTCACTTCCATTGCCATTGCAGTTTCAAGCACAGGGCAGGCCTAGCCAAAAAGCTGATTACATTTTCACTTCACTTCCATTGCCATTGCAGTTTCAAGCACAGGGCAGGCCAAGCCAAACTGCTGATTGCATTTTCCCTTCACTTCCATTGTCATTGCAGTTTCAAGCACAGGGTAGGCCAAGCCAAACATCTGATTGCATTTTCACTTCACTTCTATTGGCATTGCAGTTTCAAGCACAGAGCAGGCCAAACCAAAGAGCTGATTGCATTTCCAGTTCATTTCCACTGCCATTGCAGTTTCATGCGCAGGGCAGGCCAAGCCAAACAGCTGATTGCATTTTCATTTCACTTCCATTGCCATTGGAGTGTCAAGCACAGGGCAGGCCAAGCCAAACAGCTGATTGCATTTTTATTTCACTTCCATTGCCATTGCAGTTTCAAGCACAGGGCAGGCCGAGCCAAACAGCTCATTGCATTTTCATTTCATTTCCACTGCCATTGCAGTTTCAAGCACAGGGCAGGCCTCGCCAAACATCTGATTGCATTCTCAGTTCACTTCCATTGTCATTGCAGTTTCAAGCGCAGGGCAGGCCAGGCCAGGCCAAGCAGCTGATTGCATTTTCACTTCACTTCTATTGCCATTGCAGTTTCAAGCACAGGGCAGGCCAAGCCAAACAGCTGATTGCATTTTCACTTCCTTTCCACTGCCATTGCAGTTTCAATCACAGGGCAGGCCAAGCCAAACTGCTGATTGCATTTTCACTTCATTTCCATTGTCATTACAGTTTCAAGCACAGGGCAGGCCAAACCAGACATCTGACTGCATTTTCACTTCACTTCCATTGCCATTGCAGTTTCAAGCACAGGGCAGGCCTAGCCAAACAGCTGATTGCATTTTCACTTCACTTCCATTGCCATTGCAGTTTCAAGCACAGGGCAGGCCAAGACAAACTGCTGATTGCATTTTCACTTCACTTCCATTGTCATTGCAGTTTCAAGCACAGGGCAGTCCAAGCCAAACATATAACCATATAACCATATAACCATAATAGCACGGAAACAGGCCATCTCGGCCCTTCAAGTCCGTGCCGAACATTTAATTTTTTTTTTTTTTTTTTTTTTAAAAATTAAAAATAAATACTTCCCCCTAGCCCCATCTACATGCACTCAGACCATAACCCTCCATTCCTTTCCCGTCCATATACCCATCCAATCTATTTTTAAAGGATAACATCGAACCTGCCTCCACCACTTCCACTGGAAGCTCATTCCACACAGCTACCACTCTCTGAGTAAAGAAGTTCCCCCTAATGTTCCCCCTAAACTTCTGTCCCTTAATTCTCAAGTCATGTCCCCTTGTTTGAATCTTCCCTACTCTCAATGGGAAAAGCTTATCCACGTCCAATCTGTCTAACCCGCTCATAATTTTAAAGACCTCTATCAAGTCCCCTCTTAACCTTCTGCGCTCCAAAGTATAAAGACCTAACTGTTCAACCTTTCTCTGTAACTTAGTTGCTGAAACCCAGGCAACATTCTAGTAAATCTCCTCTGTACTCTCTCTATTTTGTTGACATCCTTCCTATAATTAGGCGACCAAAATTGTACTCCATACTCCAGAATTGGCCTCACCAATGCCTTGTACAATTTTAACATTACATCCCAACTTCTATATTCAATGCTCTGATTTATAAAGGCCAGCACACCAAAAGCTTTCTTTACCACCCTATCTACATGAGATTCCACCTTCAGGGAACTATGCAGTTATTCCTAGATCCCTCTGTTCAACTGCATTCCTCAATTCGCTACCATTTACCGTGTACGTCCTATTTTGATTTGTCCTGCCGAGATGTAGCACCTCACATTTGTCAGCATTAAACTCCATCTGCCATCTTTCAGCCCACTCTTCGAAATGGCCTAAATCTCTCTGTAGACTTTGAAAATCTACTTCATTATCCACAACACCACCTATCTTAGTATCATCTGCATACTTACTAATCCAATTTTCCACACCTTCATCCAGATCATTGATGTACATGACAAACAACAGTGGACCCAACACAGACCCCTGAGGCACCCCACTAGTCACCGGCCTCCAACCTGACAAACAGCCATCCACCATTACTCTCTGGCATCTCCCATTCAGCCACTGTTGAATCCATCTTGCTACTCCACCATTAATACCCAACAATTGAATCTTCTTAACCAACCTTCCATGAGGAACCTTGTCAAAGGCCTTACTGAAGTCCATATAGACAACATCCACTGCTTTACCCTCATCAATTTCCCTAGTAACCACTTCGAAAAATTCAAGAAGATTAGTCAAGCATGACCTTCCAGGCACAAATCCATATTGACTGTTCCTAATCAGACCCTGCTTATCCAGATGCTTATATATATTATCTTTAAGTATCCTTTCCATTAATTTTCCCACCACTGACGTCAAACTAACAGGTCTATAATTGCTAAGTTTACTCTTCGAACCCTTTTTAAACAACGGAACAACATGCGCAGTACGCCAATCCTCCGGCACTATTCCCGTTTCTAATGACATTTGAAATATTTCTGTCATAGCCCCTGCTATTTCTACACTAACTTCCCTCAATGTCCTAGGGAATATCCTGTCAGGACCTGGAGACTTATCCGTTTTCATATTTTTCAAAAGTGTCCGCACCTCCTCTTCTTTGAATCTCACAGTTTCCATTGCTACTCTGCTTGTTTCCCTTACCTCACATAATTCCATATCCTTCTCCTTCGTGAATACCGAAGAAAAGAAATTGTTCAATATCTCCCCCATCTCTTTTGGCTCTGCAGATAGCTGTCCACTCTGACTCTCTAATGGACCGATTTTATTCCTTGTTATCCTTTTGCTATTAATATAGCTGTAGAAACCCTTTGGATTTACTTTCACCTTACTTGCCAAAGCAACCTCATATCTTCTTTTACCTTTTCTAATTTCTTTCTTAATATTCTTTTTACATTCTTTATACTCCTCAACCACCTCATTTACTCCATGCTGCCTATAATTATTGTAGATCTCTCCCTTTTTCCGAACCGTGTCCAATTTCCCTTGAAAACCATGGCTCTTTCCATTTTTTACTATTTCCTTTCAACTGAACAGGGACATAAAGATTCTGTACTCTTAAAATTACACCCTTAAATGTCCTCCATTTTCTTCTACATCCTTCTCATAAAACAACATGTCCGAATTCACTCCTTTTAAATCCTTTCGCATCTCCTCAAAGTTAGCCTTTCTCCAAACAAAAATCTCAACCCTAGGTCCAGTTCTGACCCTCTCCATAATTATATTGAAACTAATGGTATTGTGATCACTGGACCCGAAGTGCTCCCCGACGCATACCTCCGCCACCTGCCCTGTCTAATTTCCTAACAGGAGGTCCAGCACTGCCCCTTCTCTAGTAGGTACCTCTATGTATTGCTGCAAAAACTATCTTGCACACATTTTACAAACTCCAAACCATGCAGCCCTTTTACAGAATGTGTTTCCCAGTCTATGTGTGGAAAATTGAAATCTCCCACAATCACTACCTTGTGCTTACTACTAATATCTGCTATCCCCTTACATATTTGCTCTTCCAATTCTCGCTCCCCATTTGGCGGTCTATAATACACCCCTATAAGTGTTGCTACACCTTTCCCATTTCTCAGTTCCACCCAAATAGCCTCCCTAGACGAGCCCTCTAATCTATCCTGCCAAAGCACTGCTGTAATATCTTCCTTGACAAGCAATGCAACACCCCCACTTCTTGCCCCTCCAATTCTATCACCCCTGAAGCAACGAAATCCTGGAATATTTATTTGCCAATCACAGCCCTCCTGCAACCATGTTTCACTGATCGCCACAACATCATACTTCCAGGTGTCAATCCAGGCTCTAAGCTCATCCACCTTTCTTACAATGCTCCTAGCATTAAAATATACACATTTAAGAAACCCACCACCACTTATTCTCTGTTTATTATCTTTTTCTTCTTTCTCCCCTACATTTTGGGTCTGAGTGCTTCCCTTCTCTGCCTCCTGCCTCCCACATTTTCCACTAGCTTTCTCTATTTGAGTCCTTCTCCCAACCGTTCTAGTTTAAAGTCTCCCCAGTAGACTTTGCAAATCTCCCCGCCAGGATATTGGTCCCCCTCGGGTTCAAGTGCAACCCGTCCTTTCTGTACAGGTCACTCCTTCCCCAAAAGAAATCCCAATGATCCAGAAATTTGAATCCCTGCCCGCTGCACCAGTTCTTCAGCCACGCATTTATCCTCCACCTCACTCCATTCCTACTCTCACCGTCACGTGGCACAGGTAGTAATCCTGAGATTGTTACCTTTGTAGACCTTCTCCTTAACTCTCCTCCCAACTCCCTAAATTCTCCTTTCAAGACCTCTTCTCTTTTTCTACCTATGTCATTGGTACCTATATGTACTCAGGCTCCTCTCCCTCCGATTTCAGGATATCTGGATGCATTCAGACACATCCCTGACCCTGGCACCAGGGAGGCAAACTACCATTCGGGTCTCCTGACTGCGTCCACAGAATCGCCTATCCGACCCCCTAACCATAGAGTCCCCTATTACTATTGCCCTCCTCTTCTTTTCCCTACCCTTCTAAGCCATAGGGCTGGTCTCTGATTGCATTTTCACTTCACTTCACTTCCATTGCAGTTTCAAGCTCAGCGCAGGCCAAGCCAAACAGCTGATTGCATTTTCACTTCACTTCCATTGCCATTGCAGTTTCAAGCTTAGGGCAGGCCAAGCCAAACTGCTGATTGCATTTTCATTTCACTTCCATTGCCATTGTCATTGCAGTTTCAAGCACAGGGTAGGGAGGCCAAGCCGAACAGCTGATTGCATTTTCATTTCACTTCCATTTCCATTGCAGTTTCAAGCACAGGGCAGGCCAAGGCTAACAGCCAATTGCATTTTCACTTCACTTCCATTGGCATTGCAGTTTCAAGCTTAGGGTAGGCCAAGCCAAACAGATGATTGCATTTTCACTTCACTTCAATTGCCGTTGCAGTTTCAAGCACAGGGCAGGCCAAGCCAAACAGCTGATAGCATATTCACTTCACTTCCATTCCCATTGCAGTTTCAAGCACAGGCAGGCCAAGCCAAACAATAGATTGCATTTTCACTTATTTTGCAACTGCCATTGCAGTTTGAAGCACAGGCCAGGCAAAGCCAAGCAGCTCATTGCATTTTCACTTCATTTCCACTGCCATTGCAGTTTCAAGCACAGAGCAGGCCAAGCCAAACAGTGATTGCATTTGCACTTCATTTCCTCTGCCATTACAGTTTCAAGCACAGAGCAGGCCAAGCCAAACAGCTGATTGCATGTTCACTTAATTTCCACTGCCATTGCAGTTTCAAGCACAGGGCAGTCCAAGCAAAACAGCGCATTGCATTTTCACTTCATTTACACTGCCATTGCAGTTGCAAGCACAGGGCTGGCCAAGCCAAACAGCGCATTGCAGTTTCATTTCATTTCCACTGCCATTGCAGATTCAAGCTCAGGGCAGGCCTAGCCAAACAGCTCATTGCATTTTAATTTCATTTCGACTGCCATTGCAGCTTCAAGCACAGGGCAGTCCAAGTCAAACAGCTGATTGCATTTTCACTTCACATCCATTGCCATTGCAGTTTCAAGCACATGGCAGGCCAAGCCAAACAGCTGATTGCATTTTCACTGCACTTTAATTGCCAGTGCAGTTTCAAGCACAGGGCAGGCCAAGCCAAACAGCTGATTGCATTCTCACCACTTCCATTGCAGTTTCAAGCACAGGGCAGGCCAAGCCAAACAGCTGATTGCATTTTCACTGCACTTCAATTGCCAGTGCAGTTTCAAGCACAGGGCAGGCCAAGCCAAACAGCTGATTGCATTCTCACCACTTCCATTGCAGTTTCAAGCACAGGGCAGGCCAAGCCAAACTGCTGATGGCATTTTCATTTCACTTCCATTGCCATTGCAGTTTCGAGCACAGGGCAGGCCAAGCCAAATTGCTGATTGCATGTTCACTTCACTTCCATTGCCATTGCGGTTTCAAGCACAGGACAGGCTGAGCCAAACAGCTCATTGCATTTTTACTTCACTTCAATTGCCGTTGCAGTTTCAAGCACAGGGCAGGCCAAGACAAACAGCTGATTGCATATTCACTTTACTTCCATTGCCATTGCAGTTTCAAGCACAGGGCAGGCCAAGCCAAACAGTAGATTGCATTTTCACTTATTTTCCACTGCCATTGCAGTTTCAAGCACAGGGCAGGCCAAGCCAAACAGCTGATTGCATATTCACTTCACTTCCATGTCCATTGCAGTTTCTAGCACAGGGCAGGCCAAGCCAAGCAGCTGATTGCATTGTCACTTCACTTCCATTGCCATTGAAGTTTCAAGCTCAGGGCAGGCCAAGCCAAACAGCTCATTGCATTTTCACTTCATTTCCACTGCCCTTGCAGTTTCAAGCTCAGGGCAGGCCTACCCATACAGCTCATTGCATTTTCATTTCATTTCCACTGCCATTGCAGTTTCAAGCACAGGGCAGGCCAAGCCGAACAGCTTATTGCATTTTCATTTCACTTCCATTGTCATTGCAGTTTGAAGCTAAGGGCAGGCCGAGCCAAACAGCTGATTGCATTTTCACTTCACTTCCATTGCCATTGCAGTTTCAAGCACAGGGCAGGCCAAGCCAAACAGCCAATTGCATTTTCACTTCACTTCCATTGCCATTGCAGTTTCAAGCTTAGGGCAGACCAAACCAAACAGCTGATGGCATTTTCACTTCACTTCAATTGCCATTGCAGTTTCAAGCACAGGGCAGGCCAAGCCAAACAGCTGATTGCATTTTCATTTCATTTCCACTGCCATTGCAGTTTCAAGCACAGGGCAGGCCAAGCCGAACAGCTTATTGCATTATCATTTCACTTCCATTGTCATTGCAGTTTGAAGATAAGGGCAGGCCGAGCCAAACAGCTGATTGCATTTTCACTTCACTTCCATTGCCATTGCAGTTTCAAGCACAGGGCAGGATGAGCCAAACAGCTGGTTGCATTTTTATTGCACTTCCATTGCCATTGCAGTTTCAAGCACAGGGCAGGCCAAGCCAAACAGCTGATTGCATTCTCATTTCACTTCGATTGCCATTGCAGGTTCTAGCACAGGGCAGGCCGAGCCAAACAGCTGAATGCATTTTCACTTCCTTTCCACTGCCATTGCCATTTCAAGCACAGGGCAAGCCAAGCCAAACAGATCATTTCATTTTCACTTCATTTCCACTGCCATTGTAGTTTCAAGCACAGGGCAGGCCAAGCCAAACAGCCGATTGAATTCCACTTCACTTCCATTGCCATTGCAGTTTCAAGCACAGGGCAGGCCAAGGCAAGCAGTTGATTGCATTTTCACTTCACTTCCATTGCCATTGCAGTTTCAAGCACAGGGCAGGCCAAGCCAAACAGCTGAGTGCATTTTCCACTCCACTTCCATTGCCATTGCAGTTGGAAGCACAGAACAGGCCAAGACAAACAGCTGATTGCAATTTCACTTCACTTCCATTGCCATTGCAGTTTCAAGATTGGGGCAGGCCAAGACAAACAGCTGATTGCATTTTCACTTCACTTCAATTTCCATTGCAGTTTCAAGCCCAGGGCAGGCCAAGCCAAACAGCTTATTGCATTTTCACTTCATTTCCACTGCCATTGCCATTGCAGTTTCAAGCACAGGGCAGGCCAAGCCAAACTGCTAATTGCATTTTCACTTCAACTCCATTTCCATTCCAGTTTCAAGCACAGGGCAGACCAAGCCAAACAGCTGATTGCATTTTCACTTCACTTCCATTGCCATTGCAGTTTCAACCACAGTGCAGGCCAAGCCAAACCGCTGATTGCATTTTCACTTCACTTCCATTGCCATTGCAGTTTCAAGATTGGGGCAGGCCAAGACAAACAGCTGATTGCATTTTCACTTCACTTCAATTTCCATTGCAGTTTCAAGCCCAGGGCAGGCCAAGCCAAACAGCTTATTGCATTTTCACTTCATTTCCACTGCCATTGCAGTTTCAAGCACAGGGCAGGCCAAGCCAAACAGCTCATTGCATTTTCACTTCATTTCCACTGCCATTGCAGTTTCAAGCTCAGGGCAGGCCAAGCCAAACTGCTAATTGCATTTTCACTTCACTTCCATTGTCATTGCCGTTTCAAGCACAGGGCAGGCCAAGTCAAACATCCGATTGCATTTTCACTTCACCTCCATTTCCATTGCAGTTTCAAGCACAGGGCAGGCCAAGCCAAACAGCTGATTGCATTTTCACTTCACTTCCATTGCCATTGCAGTTTCAAGCACAGTGCAGGCCAAGCCAAACAGCTGATTGCATTTTCACTTCACTTCAATTGCCATAGCAGTTTTAAGCCCAGGGCGGGCCAAGCCAAACAGCTCATTGCATTTTCACTTCATTTCCACTGCCATTGCAGTTTCAAGCTCAGGGCATGCCTTGCCAAACAGCTCATTGCATTTTCATTTCATTTCCACTGCCATTGCAGTTTCAAGCACAGGGCAGGCCAAGCCAAACAGCTGATAGAATTTTCATTTCACTTCCATTGCCATTGCAGTTTCAAGCACAGGGCAGGCCGACCCAAACAGCTGATTGCATTTTTATTTCACTTCCATTGCCATTGCAGTTTCAAGCACAGGGCAGGCCGATCCAAACAGCTCATTGCATTTTCATTTCATTTCCACTGACATTGCAGTTTCAAGCACAGGGCAGGCCTCGCCAAACATCTGATTGCATTTTCACTTCACTTCCATTGTCATTGCAGTTTCAAACACAGGGCAGGCAAAGCCAAACAGCGCATTGCATTTTCATTTCATTTCCACCGCCATTGCAGTTTCAAGCTCAGGGCAAGCCTAGCCAAACATCTCATTGCATTTTCATTTCATTTCCACTGCCATTGCAGTTTCAAGCACAGGGCAGGCCAAGCCAAACAGCTGATTGCATTTTCATTTCACTTCCATTGCCATAGCAGTTTCAAGCTAAGGGCAGGCCGTGCCAAACAGCTGATTGCATTTTCACTTCACATCCATTGCCATTGCAGTTTCAAGCACATGGCAGGCCACGCCAAACAGCTGATTGCATTTTCACTTCACTTGCCAGTGCAGTTTCAAGCACAGGGCAGGCCAAGCCAAACAGCTGATTGCATTTTCACTTCACTTCCATTGCAGTTTCAAGCACAGGGCAAGCCAAGCCAAACTGCTGATGACATTTTCATTTCACTTCTATTGCCATTGCAGTTTCAAGCACAGGGCAGGCCAAGCCAAATTGCTGCTTGCATTTTCACTTCCATTGCCATAGCAGTTTCAAGCACAGGGCAGGCCAAGCCGAACAGCTGATTGAATGTCACATCAGTTCCATTGCCATAGCAGTTTCAAGCACAGGGCAGGCCAAGCCAAACAGCTGATTGCATATCCACTTCACTTCCATTGCCATTGCAGTTTCAAGCACAGGGCAGGCCAAGCCAAACAGTAGATTGCATTTTCACTTATTTTCCACTGCCATTGCCGTTTCAAGCACAGGGCCGGCCAAGCCAAGCAGCTCACTTCATTTCCACTGCCATTGCAGGTTCAAACACAGGGCAGGCCAAGCCAAGCAAAGCAGCTGATTGCATTTTCACTTCACTTCCATTGCCATTGCAGTTTCAAGCACAGGGCAGGCCAAGCCAAACAGCTGATTGCATTTTCATTTCACTTCACTTCCATTGCCATTACAGTTTCAAGCACAGGGCAGGCCAAGCCAAAATACTAATTGCATTTTCACTTCACTTCCATTGTCATTGCCGTTTCAAGCACAGGGCAGGCCAAGTCAAACATCTGATTGCATTTTCACTTCACCTCCATTTCCATTGCAGTTTCAAGCACAGGGCAGGCCAAGCCAAACAGCTGATTGCATTTTCACTTCACTTCCATTGCCATTGCAGTTTCAAGCACAGTGCAGGCCAAGCCAAACAGCCGATTGCATTTTCACTTCACTTCCATTGCCACTGCAGTTTCAAGATAAGGGCAGGCCAAGCCAAACAGCTGATTGCATTTTCACTTCACTTCAATTGCCATTGCAGTTACAAGCCCAGGGCAGGCCAAGCCAAACAGCTCATTGCATTTTCACTTCATTTCCACTGCCATTGCAGTTTCAAGCACAGGGCAGGACAAGCTAAACAGCTCATTGCATTTTCACTTCATTTCCACTGCCATTACAGTTTCAAGCTCAGGGCAGGCCTTGCCAAACAACTCATTGCATTTTCATTTCATTTCCACTGCCATTGCAGTTTCAAGCACAGCACAGGCCAAGCCAAACAGCTCATTGCATTTTCACTTCATTTCCACTGCCATTGCAGGTTCAAGCTCAGGGCATGCCTTGCCAAAAAGCTCATTGCATTTTCATTTCATTTCCACTGCCATTGCAGTTTCAAGCACAGGACAGGCCAAGCCAAACAGCTGATAGCATTTTCATTTCACTTCCATTGCCATTGCAGTTTCAAGCACAGGGCAGGCCGAGCCAAACAGCTGATTGTATTTTTATTTCACTTCCATTGCCATTGCAGTTTCAAGCACAGGGCAGGGCAATCCAAACAGCTCATTGCATTTTCATTTCATTTCCACTGAAATTGCAGTTTCAAGCACAGGGCAGGCCTCGCCAAACATCTGATTGCATTTGCACTTCACTTCCATTGTCATTGCAGTTTCACGCACAGGGCAGGCCAAGCCGAACAGCTGATTGAATCTCACATCAGTTCCATTGCGATAGCAGTTTCAAGCACAGGGCAGGCCAAGCCAAAAAGCCAATTGCATTTTCACTTCACTTCCATTGCCATTGCGGTTTCAAGCTTAGGGCAGGCCAAGCCAAACAGCTGATTGCATTATCACTTCACTTCAATTGGCATTGCAGTTTCAAGCACAGGGCAGGCCAAGCCAAACAGCTGATTGCATTTTCATTTGACTTCCATTGCCAAAGCAGTTTCAAGCTAAGGGCAGGCCGAGCAAAACAGCTGATTGCATTTTCACTTCACATCCATTGCCATTGCATTTCAAGCACATGGCAGGCCAAGCCAAACAGCTGATTGCATTTTCACTTCACTTGCCAGTGCAGTTTCAAGCACAGGGCAGGCCAAGCCAAACAGCTGATTGCATTTTCACTTCACTTCCATTGCAGTTTCAAGCACAGGGCAAGCCAAGCCAAACTGCTGATCACATTTTCATTTCACTTCCATTGCCATTGCAGTTTCAAGCACAGGGCAGGCCAAGCCAAATTGCTGATTGCATTTTCACTTCACTTCCATTGCCATTGCAGTTTCAAGCACAGGGCAGGCCAAGCCGAACAGCTGATTGAATCTCACATCAGTTCCATTGCCATAGCAGTTTCAAGCACAGGGCAGGCCAAGCCGAACAGCCAATTGCATTTTCACTTCACTTCCATTGCCATTGCAGTTTCAAGCTTAGGGCAGGCCAAGCCAAACAGCTGATTGCATATCCACTTCACTTCCATTGCCATTGCAGTTTCAAGCACAGGGCAGGCCAAGCCAAACAGTAGATTGCATTTTCACTTCACATCCATTGCCATTGCATTTCAAGCACATGGCAGGCCAAGCCAAACAGCTGATTGCATTTTCACTTCACTTGCCAGTGCAGTTTCAAGCACAGGGCAGGCCAAGCCAAACAGCTGATTGCATTTTCACTTCACTTCCATTGCAGTTTCAAGCACAGGGCAAGCCAAGCCAAACTGCTGATCACATTTTCATTTCACTTCCATTGCCATTGCAGTTTCAAGCACAGGGCAGGCCAAGCCAAATTGCTGATTGCATTTTCACTTCACTTCCATTGCCATTGCAGTTTCAAGCTTAGGGCAGGCCAAGCCGAACAGCTGATTGAATCTCACATCAGTTCCATTGCCATAGCAGTTTCAAGCACAGGGCAGGCCAAGCCAAACAACCAATTGCATTTTCACTTCACTTCCATTGCCATTGCAGTTTCAAGCACAGGGCAGGCCAAGCCAAACAGTAGATTGCATTTTCACTTATTTTCCACTGCCATTGCTGTTTCAAGCACAGGGCAGGCCAAGCCAAGCAGCTCGCTTCATTTCCACTGCCATTGCAGGTTCAAACACAGGGCAGGCCAAGCCAAGCCAAGCAGCTGATTGCATTTTCACTTCACTTCCATTGCCATTGCAGTTTCAAGCCCAGGGCAGGCCAAGCCAAACAGCTCATTGCATTTTCACTTCATTTCCACTGCCATTGCAGTTTCAAGCACAGGGCAGGCCAAGCCAAACAGCTCATTGCATTTTCACTTCATTTCCACTGCCATTGCAGTTTCAAGCTCAGGGCAGGCCTTGCCAAACAACTCATTGCATTTTCATTTAATTTCCACTGCCATTGCAGTGTCAAGCACAGCGCAGGCCAAGCCAAACAGCTGATAGCATTTTCATTTCACTTCCATTGCCATTGCAGTTTCAAGCACAGGGCAGGCCGAGCCAAACAGCTCATTGCATTTTTATTTCATTTCCACTGACATTGCAGTTTCAAGCACAGGGCAGGCCTCGCCAAACATCTGATTGCATTTTCACTTCACTTCCATTGTCATTGAAGTTTCAAACACAGGGCAGGCCAGGCCAAGCAGCTGATTGCATTTTCACTTCACTTCAATTGCCATTGCAGTTTCAAGCACTGGGCAGGCCAAGCCAAACAGCTGATTGCATATTCGCTTCACTTCCATTGCCATTGCAGTTTAAAGCACAGGGCAGGCCAAGCCAAACAGCGCATTGCATTTTCATTTCATTTCCACTGCCAATGCAGTTTCAAGCTCAGGGCAGGCCTAGCCAAACAGCTCATTGCATTTTAATTTCATTTCCACTGCCATTGCAGTTTCAAGCACAGGGCAGGCCAAGCCAAACAGCCAATTGCATTTTCACTTCACTTCCATTGCCATTGCAGTTTCAAGCTTAGGGCAGGCCAAGCCAAACAGCTGATTGCATTATCACTTCACTTCAATTGCCATTGCAGTTTCAAGCACAGGGCAGGCCAAGCCAAACAGCTGATTGCATATCCACTTCACTTCCATTGCCATTGCAGTTTCAAGCACAGGGCAGGCCAAGCCAAACAGTAGATTGCATTTCCACTTATTTTCCACTGCCATTGCCGTTTCAAGCACCGGGCAGGCCAAGCCGAGCAGCTCACTTGATTCCCACTGCCATTGCAGGTTCAAACACAGGGCAGGCCAAGCCAAGCAAAGCAGCTGATTGCATTTTCACTTCACTTCCATTGCCATTGCAGTTTCAAGCACAGGGCAAGCCAAGCCAAACAGCTGATTGCATTTTCATTTCACTTCACTTCCATTGCCATTACAGTTTCAAGCACAGGGCAGGCCAAGCCAAACTACTAATTGCATTTTCACTTCACTTCCATTGTCATTGCCGTTTCAAGCACAGGGCAGGCCAAGTCAAACATCCCATTGCATTTTCACTTCACCTCCATTTCCATTGCAGTTTCAAGCACAGGGCAGGCCAAGCCAAACAGCTGATTGCATTTTCACTTCACTTCCATTGCCATTGCAGTTTCAAGCACAGTGCAGGCCAAGCGAAACAGCCGATTGCATTTTCACTTCACTACCATTGCCATTGCAGTTTCAAGATTAGGGCAGGCCAAGCCAAACAGCTGATTGCATTTTCACTTCACTTCAATTGCCATTGCAGTTTCAAGCCCAGGGCAGGCCAAGCCAAGCAGCTCATTGCATTTTCACTTCATTTCCACTGCCATTGCAGTTTCAAGCACAGAGCAGGCCAGGCTAAACAGCTCATTGCATTTTCACTTAATTTCCACTGCCATTGCAGTTTCAAGCTCAGGGCAGGCCTTGCCAAACAGCTCATTGCATTTTCATTTCATTTCCACTGCCATTGCAGTTTCAAGCACAGCGCAGACCAAGCCAAACAGCTCATTGCATTTTCACTTCATTTCCACTGCCATTGCAGTTTCAAGCTCAGGGCATGCCTTGCCAAACAGCTCATTGCATTTTCATTTCATTTCCACTGCCATTGCATTTTCAAGCACAGGGCAGGCCAAGCCAAACAGCTGATAGCATTTTCATTTCACTTCCATTGCCATTGCAGTTTCTAGCACAGGGCAGGCCGAGCCAAACAGCTGATTGCATTTTTATTTCACTTCCATTGCCATTGCAGTTTCAAGCACAGGGCAGGCCAATCCAAACAGCTCATTGCATTTTCATTTCATTTCCACTGACATTGCAGTTTCAAGCACAGGGCAGGCCTCGCCAAACATCTGATTGCATTTTCACTTCACTTCCATTGTCATTGCAGTTTCAAGCACAGGGCAGGCCAAGCCAAACAGCGCATTGCATTTTCATTTCATTTCCACTGCCATTGCAGTTTCAAGCTCAGGGCAAGCCTAGCCAAACATCTCATTGCATTTTCATTTCATTTCCACTGCCATTGCAGTTTCAAGCACAGGGCAGGCCAAGCCAAACAGCTGATTGCATTTTCATTTGACTTCCATTGCCATAGCAGTTTCAAGCTAAGGGCAGGCCGAGCCAAACAGCTGATTGCATTTTCACTTCACATCCATTGCCATTGCATTTCAAGCACATGGCAGGCCAAGCCAAACAGCTGATTGCATTTTCACTTCACTTGCCAGTGCAGTTTCAAGCACGGGGCAGGCCAAGCCAAACAGCTGTTTGCATTTTCACTTCAATTCCATTGCAGTTTCAAGCACAGAGCAAGCCAAGCCAAACTGCTGATGACATTTTCATTTCACTTCCATTGCCATTGCAGTTTCAAGCACAGGGCAGGCCAAGCCAAATTGCTGATTGCATTTTCACTTCACTTCCATTGCCATTGCAGTTTCAAGCACAGGGCAAGCCAAGCCGAACAGCTGATTGAATCTCACATCAGTTCCATTGCCATAGCAGTTTCAAGCACAGGGCAGGCCAAGCCAAACAGCCAATTGCATTTTCACTTCACTTCCATTGCCATTGCAGTTTCAAGCTTAGGGCAGGCCAAGCCAAACAGCTGATTGCATTATCACTTCACTTCAATTGCCATTGCAGTTTCAAGCACAGGGAAGGCCAAGCCAAACAGTAGATTGCATTTTCACTTATTTTCCATTGCCATTGCCGTTTCAAGCACAGGGCAGGCCAAGTCAAGCAGCTCACTTCATTCCCACTGCCATTGCAGGTTCAAGCACAGGGCAGGCCAAGCCAGGCCAAGCAGCTGATTGCATTTTCACTTCACTTCCATTGCCATTGCAGTATCAGGCACAGGGCAGGCCAAGCCAAACAGCTGATTGCATTTTCACTTCACTTCCATTGCCATTGCAGTTTCAAGCACAGTGCAGGCCAAGCGAAACAGCCGATTGCATTTTCACTTCACTACCATTGCCATTGCAGTTTCAAGATTAGGGCAGGCCAAGCCAAACAGCTGATTGCATTTTCACTTCACTTCAATTGCCATTGCAGTTTCAAGCCCAGGGCAGGCCAAGCCAAGCAGCTCATTGCATTTTCACTTCATTTCCACTGCCATTGCAGTTTCAAGCACAGAGCAGGCCAGGCTAAACAGCTCATTGCATTTTCACTTAATTTCCACTGCCATTGCAGTTTCAAGCTCAGGGCAGGCCTTGCCAAACAGCTCATTGCATTTTCATTTCATTTCCACTGCCATTGCAGTTTCAAGCACAGCGCAGACCAAGCCAAACAGCTCATTGCATTTTCACTTCATTTCCACTGCCATTGCAGTTTCAAGCTCAGGGCATGCCTTGCCAAACAGCTCATTGCATTTTCATTTCATTTCCACTGCCATTGCATTTTCAAGCACAGGGCAGGCCAAGCCAAACAGCTGATAGCATTTTCATTTCACTTCCATTGCCATTGCAGTTTCTAGCACAGGGCAGGCCGAGCCAAACAGCTGATTGCATTTTTATTTCACTTCCATTGCCATTGCAGTTTCAAGCACAGGGCAGGCCAATCCAAACAGCTCATTGCATTTTCATTTCATTTCCACTGACATTGCAGTTTCAAGCACAGGGCAGGCCTCGCCAAACATCTGATTGCATTTTCACTTCACTTCCATTGTCATTGCAGTTTCAAGCACAGGGCAGGCCAAGCCAAACAGCGCATTGCATTTTCATTTCATTTCCACTGCCATTGCAGTTTCAAGCTCAGGGCAAGCCTAGCCAAACATCTCATTGCATTTTCATTTCATTTCCACTGCCATTGCAGTTTCAAGCACAGGGCAGGCCAAGCCAAACAGCTGATTGCATTTTCATTTGACTTCCATTGCCATAGCAGTTTCAAGCTAAGGGCAGGCCGAGCCAAACAGCTGATTGCATTTTCACTTCACATCCATTGCCATTGCATTTCAAGCACATGGCAGGCCAAGCCAAACAGCTGATTGCATTTTCACTTCACTTGCCAGTGCAGTTTCAAGCACAGGGCAGGCCAAGCCAAACAGCTGTTTGCATTTTCACTTCAATTCCATTGCAGTTTCAAGCACAGAGCAAGCCAAGCCAAACTGCTGATGACATTTTCATTTCACTTCCATTGCCATTGCAGTTTCAAGCACAGGGCAGGCCAAGCCAAATTGCTGATTGCATTTTCACTTCACTTCCATTGCCATTGCAGTTTCAAGCACAGGGCAAGCCAAGCCGAACAGCTGATTGAATCTCACATCAGTTCCATTGCCATAGCAGTTTCAAGCACAGGGCAGGCCAAGCCAAACAGCCAATTGCATTTTCACTTCACTTCCATTGCCATTGCAGTTTCAAGCTTAGGGCAGGCCAAGCCAAACAGCTGATTGCATTATCACTTCACTTCAATTGCCATTGCAGTTTCAAGCACAGGGAAGGCCAAGCCAAACAGTAGATTGCATTTTCACTTATTTTCCATTGCCATTGCCGTTTCAAGCACAGGGCAGGCCAAGTCAAGCAGCTCACTTCATTCCCACTGCCATTGCAGGTTCAAGCACAGGGCTGGCCAAGCCAAGCCAAGCAGCTGATTGCATTTTCACTTCACTTCCATTGCCATTGCAGTTTCAGGCACAGGGCAGGCCAAGCCAAACAGCTGATTGCATTTTCATTTCACTTCACTTCCATTGCCATTACAGTTTCAAGCACAGGACAGGCCAAGCCAAACTACTAATTGCATTTTCACTTCACTTCCATTGTGATTGCCGTTTCAAGCACAGGGCAGGCCAAGTCAAACATCTGATTGCATTTTCACTTCACCTCCATTTCCATTGCAGTTTAAAGCACAGGGCAGGCCAAGCCAAACAGCTGATTGCATTTTCACTTCACTTCCATTGCCATTGCAGTTTCAAGCACAGTGCAGGCCAAGCCAAACAGCCGATAGCATTTTTACTTCACTTCCATTGCCATTGCAGTTTCAAGATTAGGGCAGGCCAAGCCAAACAGCTGATTGCATTTTCACTTCACTTCAATTGCCATTGCAGTTTCAAGCCCAGGGCAGGCCAAGCCAAACAGCTCATTGCATTTTCACTTCATTTCCACTGCCATTGCAGTTTCAAGCACAGGGCAAGCCAAGCCAAACAGCTCATTGCATTTTCACTTCATTTCCACTGCCATTGCAGTTTCAAGCTCAGGGCAGGCCTTGCCAAACAGCTCATTGCATTTTCATTTCATTTCCACTGCCATTGCAGTTTCAAGCACAGCGCAGGCCAAGCCAAACAGCTGATAGCATTTTCATTTCACTTCCATTGCCATTGCAGTTTCAAGCACAGGGCAGGCCGAGCCAAACAGCTGATTGCATTTTTATTTCACTTCCATTGCCATTGCAGTTTCAAGCACAGGGCAGGCCGAGCCAAACAGCTCATTGCATTTTCATTTCATTTCCACTAACATTGCAGTTTCAAGCACAGGGCAGGCCTCGCCAAACATCTGATTGCATTTTCACTTCACTGCCATTGTCATTGCAGTTTCAAACACAGGGCAGGCCAGGCCAAGCAGCTGATTACATTTTCACTTCACTTCAATTGCCATTGCAGTTTCAAGCACAGGGCAGGCCAAGCCAAACAGCTGATTGCATATTCGCTTCACTTCCATTGCCATTGCAGTTTCAAGCACAAAGCAGGCCAAGCCAAACAGCGCATTGCATTTTCATTTCATTTCCACTGCCATTGCAGTTTCAAGCTCAGGGCAGGCCTAGCCAAACAGCTGATTGCGTTTTAATTTCATTTCCACTGCCATTGCAGTTTCAAGCACAGGACAGGCCAAGCCAAACAGCTGATTGCATTTTTATTTCACTTTCATTGCCATAGCAGTTTCAAGCTAAGGCAGGCCGAGCCAAACAGCTGATTGCATTTTCACTTCACATCCATTGCCATTGCAGTTTCAAGCACATGGCAGGCCAAGCCAAACAGCTGATTGCCTTTTCACTTCACTTGCCAGTGCAGTTTCAAGCACAGGGCAGGCCAAGCCAAACAGCTGATTGCATTTTAACTTCACTGCCATTGCAGTTTCAAGCACAGGGCAAGCCAAGCCAAACTGCTGATGGCATTTTCATTTCACTTCCATTGCCATTGCAGTTTCGAGCACAGGGCAGGCCAAGCCAAATTGCTGATTGCATTTTCACTTCACTTCCATTGCCATTGCAGTTTCAAGCACAGGGCAGGCCAAGCCAAACAGCGCATTGCATTTTCATTTCATTTCCACTGCCATTGCAGTTTCAAGCTCAGGGCAGGCCTAGCCAAACATCTCATTCTATTTTCATTTCATTTCCACTGCCATTGCAGTTTCAAGCTAAGGGCAGGCCGAGCCAAACAGCTGATTGCATTTTCACTTCACATCCATTGCCATTGCAGTTTCAAGCACATGGCAGGCCAAGCCAAATAGCTGATTGCCTTTTCACTTCACTTGCCAGTGCAGTTTCAAGCACAGGGCAGGCCAAGCCGAACAGCTGATTGAATCTCACATCAGTTCCATTGCCAGAGCACTTTCAAGCACAGGGCAGGCCAAGCCAAACAGCCAATTGCATTTTCACTTCACTTCCATTGCCATTGCAGTTTCAAGCTTAGGGCAGGCCAAGCCAAACAGCTGATTGCATTATCACTTCACTTCAATTACCATTGCAGTTTCAAGCACAGGGCAGGCCAAGCCAAACAGCTGATTGCATTTTCATTTCACTTCACTTCCATTGCCATTACAGTTTCAAGCACAGGACAGGCCAAGCCAAACTACTAATTGCATTTTCACTTCACTTCCATTGTGATTGCCGTTTCAAGCACAGGGCAGGCCAAGTCAAACATCTGATTGCATTTTCACTTCACCTCCATTTCCATTGCAGTTTAAAGCACAGGGCAGGCCAAGCCAAACAGCTGATTGCATTTTCACTTCACTTCCATTGCCATTGCAGTTTCAAGCACAGTGCAGGCCAAGCCAAACAGCCGATAGCATTTTTACTTCACTTCCATTGCCATTGCAGTTTCAAGATTAGGGCAGGCCAAGCCAAACAGCTGATTGCATTTTCACTTCACTTCAATTGCCATTGCAGTTTCAAGCCCAGGGCAGGCCAAGCCAAACAGCTCATTGCATTTTCACTTCATTTCCACTGCCATTGCAGTTTCAAGCACAGGGCAAGCCAAGCCAAACAGCTCATTGCATTTTCACTTCATTTCCACTGCCATTGCAGTTTCAAGCTCAGGGCAGGCCTTGCCAAACAGCTCATTGCATTTTCATTTCATTTCCACTGCCATTGCAGTTTCAAGCACAGCGCAGGCCAAGCCAAACAGCTGATAGCATTTTCATTTCACTTCCATTGCCATTGCAGTTTCAAGCACAGGGCAGGCCGAGCCAAACAGCTGATTGCATTTTTATTTCACTTCCATTGCCATTGCAGTTTCAAGCACAGGGCAGGCCGAGCCAAACAGCTCATTGCATTTTCATTTCATTTCCACTAACATTGCAGTTTCAAGCACAGGGCAGGCCTCGCCAAACATCTGATTGCATTTTCACTTCACTGCCATTGTCATTGCAGTTTCAAACACAGGGCAGGCCAGGCCAAGCAGCTGATTGCATTTTCACTTCACTTCAATTGCCATTGCAGTTTCAAGCACAGGGCAGGCCAAGCCAAACAGCTGATTGCATATTCGCTTCACTTCCATTGCCATTGCAGTTTCAAGCACAAAGCAGGCCAAGCCAAACAGCGCATTGCATTTTCATTTCATTTCCACTGCCATTGCAGTTTCAAGCTCAGGGCAGGCCTAGCCAAACAGCTGATTGCGTTTTAATTTCATTTCCACTGCCATTGCAGTTTCAAGCACAGGACAGGCCAAGCCAAACAGCTGATTGCATTTTTATTTCACTTTCATTGCCATAGCAGTTTCAAGCTAAGGGCAGGCCGAGCCAAACAGCTGATTGCATTTTCACTTCACATCCATTGCCATTGCAGTTTCAAGCACATGGCAGGCCAAGCCAAACAGCTGATTGCCTTTTCACTTCACTTGCCAGTGCAGTTTCAAGCACAGGGCAGGCCAAGCCAAACAGCTGATTGCATTTTCACTTCACTGCCATTGCAGTTTCAAGCACAGGGCAAGCCAAGCCAAACTGCTGATGGCATTTTCATTTCACTTCCATTGCCATTGCAGTTTCGAGCACAGGGCAGGCCAAGCCAAATTGCTGATTGCATTTTCACTTCACTTCCATTGCCATTGCAGTTTCAAGCACAGGGCAGGCCAAGCCAAACAGCGCATTGCATTTTCATTTCATTTCCACTGCCATTGCAGTTTCAAGCTCAGGGCAGGCCTAGCCAAACATCTCATTCTATTTTCATTTCATTTCCACTGCCATTGCAGTTTCAAGCTAAGGGCAGGCCGAGCCAAACAGCTGATTGCATTTTCACTTCACATCCATTGCCATTGCAGTTTCAAGCACATGGCAGGCCAAGCCAAATAGCTGATTGCCTTTTCACTTCACTTGCCAGTGCAGTTTCAAGCACAGGGCAGGCCAAGCCGAACAGCTGATTGAATCTCACATCAGTTCCATTGCCAGAGCACTTTCAAGCACAGGGCAGGCCAAGCCAAACAGCCAATTGCATTTTCACTTCACTTCCATTGCCATTGCAGTTTCAAGCTTAGGGCAGGCCAAGCCAAACAGCTGATTGCATTATCACTTCACTTCAATTACCATTGCAGTTTCAAGCACAGGGCAGGCCAAGCCAAACAGCTGATTGCATATCCACTGCACTTCCATTGCCATTGCAGTTTCAAGCACAGGGCAGGCCAAGCCAAACAGTAGATTGCATTTCACTTATTTTCCACTGCCATTGCCGTTTCAAGCACAGGGCAGGCCAAGCCAAGCAGCTCACTTCATTTCCACTGCCATTGCAGGTTCAAACACAGGGCAGGCCAAGCCTAGCCAAACAGCTGATTGCATTTTCACTTCACTTCCATTGCCTTTACAGTTTCAAGCATAGGGCAGGCCAAGCCAAACTACTAATTGCATTTTCACTTCACTTCCATTGTCATTGCCGTTTCAAGCACAGGGCAGGCCAAGTCAAACAGCTGATTGCATTTTCACTTCACATCCATTGCCATTGCAGTTTCAAGCACAAGGCAGGCCAAGCCAAACAGCTCATTGCATTTTCACTTCATTTCCACTGCCATTGCAGTTTCAAGCACAGGGCAGGCCAAGCCAAACAGCTGATGGCATATTCACTTCACTTTCATTGCCATTGCAGTTTCAAGCACAGGGCAGGCCAAGCCAAACTGTGCATTGCATTTTCATTTCATTTCCACTGCCATTGCAGTGTCAAGCTCAGGGCAGGCCTAGCCAAACAGCTCATTGCGTTTTAATATCATTTCCACTGCCATTGCAGTTTCAAGCACAGGGCAGGCCAAGCCAAACAGCTGATTGCATTTTCATTTCACTTCCATTGCCATAGCAGTTTCAAGCTAAGGGCAGGCCGAGCCAAACAGCTGATTGCATTTTCACTTCACCTCCATTGCAGTTTCAAGCACAGGGCAAGCTAAGCCAAGCAGCTGATTGCATTTTCACTTCACTTCCATTTCCATTGCAGTTTCAAGCACAGGGCAGGCCGAGCCAAACAGCTGATTGCATTTTTATTTCACTTCCATTGCCATTGCAGTTTCAAGCACAGGGCAGGCCGAGCCAAACAGCTCATTGCATTTTCATTTCATTTCCACTGACATTGCAGTTTCAAGCACAGTGCAGGCCTCGCCAAACATCTGATTGCATTTTCACTTCACTTCCATTGTCATTGCAGTTTCAAACACAGAGCAGGCCAGGCCAAGCAGCTGATTGCATTTTCACTTCACTTCAATTGCCATTGCAGTTTCAAGCACAGGGCAGGCCGAGCCAAACAGCTGATTGCATATTCGCTTCACTTCCATTGCCATTGCAGTTTCAAGCTTAGGGCAGGCCAAGCCAAACAGCTGATTGCATTATCACTTCACTTCAATTGCCATTGCAGTTTCAAGCACAGTGCAGGCCAAGCCAAACAGCTGATTGCATATCCACTGCACTTCCATTGCCATTGCAGTTTCAAGCACAGGGCAGGCCAAGCCAAACAGTAGATTGCATTTTCACTTATTTTCCACTGCCATTGCCGTTTCAAGCACAGGGCAGGCCAAGCCAAAGAGCTCATTGCATTTTTATTTCACTTCCTGCCATTCCAATTTCAAGCACAGTGCAGGCCGAGCCAAACATCTCATTGCATTTTCACTTCATTTCCACTGCCATTGCAGTTTCAAGCACAGGGCAGGCCAAGCCAAACAGCTGATTGCATATTCACTTCACTTTCATTGCCATTGCAGTTTCAAGCACAGGGCAGGCCAAGCCAAACAGCGCATTGCATTTTCATTTCATTTCCACTGCCATTGCAGTTTCAAGCTCAGGGCAGACCTAGCCAAACAGCTCATTGCGTTTTAATTTCATTTCCACTGCCATTGCAGTTTCAAGCACAGGGCAGGCCAAGCCAAACAGCTGATTGCATTTTCATTTCACTTCCATTGCCATAGCAGTTTCAAGCTAAGGGCAGGCCGAGCCAAACAGCTGTTTGCATTTTCACTTCACATCCATTGCCATTGCAGTTTCAAGCACATGGCAGGCCAAGCCAAACAGCTGATTGCATTTTCACTTCACTTGCCAGTGCAGTTTCAAGCACAGGGCAGACCAAGCCAAACAGCTGATTGCATTTTCACTTCACTTCCATTGCAGTTTCAAGCACAGGGCAAGCTAAGCCAAGCAGCTGATTGCATTTTCACTTCACTTCCATTGCATTGTAGTTTCAAGCACAGGGCAGGCCAAGCCAATCAGCTCATTGCATTTTCATTTCATTTCCACTGCCATTGCAGTTTCAAGCACAGCGCAGGCCAAGCCAAACAGCTGATAGCATTTTCATTTCACTTCCATTGCCATTGCAGTTTCAAGCACAGGGCAGGCCGAGCCAAACAGCTGATTGCATTTTTATTTCACTTCCATTGCCATTGCAGTTTCAAGCACAGGGCAGGCTGAGCCAAACAGCTCATTGCATTTTCATTTCATTTCCACTGACATTGCAGTTTCAAGCACAGGGCAAGCGAAGCCAAACGGCTGATCACATTTTCATTTCACTTCCATTGCCATTGCAGTTTCAAGCACAGGGCAGGCCAAGCCGAACAGCTGATTGAATCTCACATCAGTTCCATTGCCATAGCAGTTTCAAGCACAGGGTAGGCCAAGCCAAACAGCCAATTGCATTTTCACCACTTCCATTCCCATTGCAGTTTCAAGCTTAGGGCAGGCCAAGCCAAACAGCTGATTGCATTATCACTTCACTTCAATTGCCAGTGCAGTTTCAAGCACAGGGCAGGCCAAGCCAAACAGTAGATTGCATTTTCACTTATTTTCCACTGCCATTGCTGTTTCAAGCACAGGGCAGGCCAAGCCAAGCAGCTCACTTCATTTCCACTGCCATTGCAGGTTCAAACACAGGGCAGGCCAAGCCAAGCCAAGCAGCTGATTGTATTTTCACTTCACCTCCATTTCCATTGCAGTTTCAAGCACAGGGCAGACAAAGCCAAACAGCTGATTGCATGTTCACTTCACTTCCATTGCCTTTACAGTTTCAAGCACAGGGCAGGCCAAACCAAACTACTAATTGCATTTTCACTTCACTTCCATTGTCATTGCCGTTTCAAGCACAGGGCAGGCCAAGTGAAACAGCTGATTGCATTTCACTTCACTTCCATTGCCATTGCAGTTTCAAGCACAAGGCAGGCCAAGCCAAACAGCTCATTGCATTTTCACTTCATTTCCATTGCCATTGCAGTTTCAAGCTCAGGGCAGGCCTAGCCAAACAGCTCATTGCGTTTTAATTTCATTTCCACTGCCATTGCAGTTTCAAGCACAGGGCAGGCCAAGCCAAACAGCTGATTGCATTTTCATTTCACTTCACTTGCCAGTGCAGTTTCAAGCACAGGGCAGACCAAGCCAAACAGCTGATTGCATTTTCACTTCACTTCCATTGCAGTTTCAAGCACAGGGCAAGCCAAGCCAAATTGCTGATTGCATTTTCACTTATTTTCCACTGCCATTGCCGTTTCAAGCACAGGGCAGGCTAAGCCAAGCAGCTCACTTAATTTCCACTGCCATTGCGGGTTCAAGGACAGGGCAGGCCAAGCTAAGCCAAGCAGCTGATTGCATTTTCACTTCACTTCCATTGCATTGCAGTTTCAAGCACAGGGCAGGCCAAGCCAAACAGCTGATTGCATTTTCATTTCACTTCACTTCCATTGTCATTACAGTTTCAAGCACAGGGCAGGCCAAGCAAAACTGCTAATTGCAATTTCACCACTTCCATTGTCATTGCCGTTTCAAGCCCAGGGCAGGCCAAGTCAAACATCTGATTGCATTTTCACTTCACCTCCATTTCCATTGCAGTTTCAAGCACAGGGCAGGCCAAGCCAAACAGCTCATTGCATTTTCACTTCATTTCCACTGCCATTGCAGTTTCAAGCACAGGGCAGGCCAAGCCAAACAGCTCATTGCATTTTCATTTCACTTCCACTGACATTGCAGTTTCAAGCACAGGGCAGGCCTCGCCAAAAATCTGATTGCATTTTCACTTCACTTCCATTGTCATAGCAGTTTCAAACACAGGGCAGGCCAAGCCAAACAGCTGATTGCATTTTCATTTCACTTCCATTGCCATAGCAGTTTCAAGCTAAGGGCAGGCCGAGCCAAACAGCTGATTGCATTTTCACTTCACATCCATTGCCATTGCAGTTTCAAGCACATGGCAGGCCAAGCCAAACAGCTGATTGCATTTTCACTTCACTTGCCAGTGCAGTTTCAAGCACAGGGCAGGCCAAGCCAAACAGCTGATTGCATTTTCACTTGACTTCCATTGAAGTTTCAAGCACAGGGCAAGCCAAGCCAAACTGCTGATGGCATTTTCATTTCACTTCCATTGCCATTGCAGTTTCAAGCACAGGTCAGGCCAAGCCAAATTGCTGATTGCATTTTCACTTCACTTCCATTGCCATTGCAGTTTCAAGCACAGGGCAGGCCAAGCCAAACAGCTGATTGAATTTCACATCAGTTCCATTGCCATAGCAGTTTCAAGCACAGTGCAGGCCAAGCCAAACAGCCAATTGCATTTTCACTTCACTTCCATTGCCATTGCAGTTTCAAGCTTAGTGCAGGCCAAGCCAAACAGCTGATTGCATTATCACTTCACTTCAATTGCCATTGCAGTTTCAAGTACAGGGCAGGCCAAGCCAAACTGCTGATTGCATATTCACTTCACTTCCATTGCCATTGCAGTTTCAAGCACAGGGCAGGCCAAGCCAAACAGTAGATTGCATTTTCACTTATTTTCCACTGACATTGCCGTTTCAAGCACAGGGCAGGCCAAGCCAAGCAGCTCATTGCATTTTCACTTCATTTCCACTGCCATTGCAGTTTCAAGCACAATGCTGATTGCATTTTCACTTCACTTCCATTGCCATCGTAGTTTCAAGCACAGAGCAGGCCAAACCAAAGAGCTGATTGCATTTTCACTTCACTTTCATTGCCATTGCAGTTTCAAGCACAGGGCAGGCCAAGCCAAACAGCTGATTGCATTTTCACTTCACTTCCATTGCAGTTTCAAGCACAGGGCAGGCCAAGCCAAACAGCTGATTGCATTTTCATTTCACTTCCATTGCCATTGCAGTTTCAAGCACAGGGCAGGCCGAGCCAAACAGCTCATTGCATTTTCACTTCATTTCCACTGCCATTGCAGTTTCAAGCACAGGGCAGGCCCAGCCAAACATCTGATTGCATTTTCTCTTCACCTCCATTGCCATTGCAGTTTCAAGCACAGGGCAGGCCAAGCCAAACATCTGATTGCATTTTCTCTTCACCTCCATTGCCATTGCAGTTTCAAGCACAGGGCAGGCCAAGCCAAACAGTGCATTGCATTTTGATTTCATTTCCACTGCCATTGCAGATTCAAGCTCAGGGCAGGCCTAGCCAAACAGCTCATTGCATTTTAATTTCATTTCCACTGCCATTGCAGTTTCAAGCACAGGGCAGGCCAAGCCAAACAGCTGATTGCATTCTCACCACTTCCATTGCAGTTTCAAGCACAGGGCAGGCCAAGCCAAACTGCTGATGACATTTTCATTTCACTTCCATTGCCATTGCAGTTTCAAGTACAGGGCAGGCCAAGCCAAATTGTTGATTGCATTTTCACTTCACTTCCATTGCCATTGCAGTTTCAAGCACAGGGCAGGCCAAGCCAAACAGCTGATTGCATTTTCATTTCACTTCCATTGCCCTTGCAATTTCAAGCACCGGGCAGGCAAGCCAAACAGCTCATTGCAGTTTCACTTCATTTCCACTGCCATTGCAGTTTCAAGCACAGGGCAGGCCTAGCCAAACATCTGATTTCATTTTCACTTCCTTTCCACTGCCATTGCCATTTCAAGCACAGGGCAGGCCAAGCCAAACAGCTGATTGATTTTCACTTCACTTCCATTGCCATTGCAGTTTCAAGCACCGGGCAGGCCAAGCCAAACAGCTGATTGCATTTTCACTTTCTTTCCACTGCCATTGCCGTTTCAAGCACAGGGCAGGTCAAGCCAAACAGCTCATTGCATTTTCACTTGCTTTCCACTGCCATTGTAGTTTCAAGCACAGGGCGGCCAAGCCAAACTTCTGATTGCATGTTCACTTCACTTCCATTGTCATTGCAGTTTCAAGCACAGGGCAGGCCAAGCCAAACTGCTGATTGCATCTCCACTTCCATTGCCATTGCAGTTTCAAGCATAGGGCAGGCAAAGCCAAACAACTGATTGCATTTTCATTTCACTTCCATTGCCATTGCAGTTTCAAGCACAGGGCAGGCCGAGCCAAACAGCTCATTGCATTTTCACTTCATTTCCACTGCCATTGCAGTTTCAAGCACAGGGCAGGCCCAGCCAAACATCTGATTGCATTTTCTCTTCACCTCCATTGCCATTGCAGTTTCAAGCACAGGGCAGGCCAAGCCAAACTGCTGATTGCATTTTCACTTCACTTCCATTGCCATTGCAGTTTCAAGCACAGGGCAGGCCAAACCAAAGAGCTGATTGCATTTTCACCACTTCCATTGCCATTGCAGTTTCAAGCACAGGGCAGGCCAAGCCAAACAGCTAATTGTATTTTCACTTCATATCCACTGCGATTGCAGTTTCAAGCACAGGACAGGCAAAGCCAAACAGCTCATTGCATTTTCACTTCATTTCCACTGCCATTGTAGTTTCAAGCACAGGGCAGGCCAAGCCAAAGAGCTCATTGCATTTTTATTTCACTTCCTGCCATTCCAATTTCAAGCACAGTGCAGGCCGAGCCAAACATCTCATTGCATTTTCACTTCATTTCCACTGCCATTGCCATTTCAAGCACAGGGCAGGCCAAGCCAAACAGCTGATTGAATTTCACTTCACTTCCATTGCCATTGCAGTTTCAAGCATCGGGCAGGCCAAGCCAAACAGCTGATTGCATTTTCACTTTCTTTCCACTGCCATTGCCGTTTCAAGCACAGGACAGGTCAAGCCAAACAGCTCACTGCATTTTCACTTCATTTCCACTGCCATTGTAGTTTCAAGCATAGGGCAGGCCAAGCCAAACAGCTGATTGCATTTTCATTTCACTTCCATTGCCATTGCAGTTTCACGCACAGGGCAGGCCATGCCAAACTGCTGATTGCATTTTCACTTCACTTCCATTGCCATTGCAGTTTCAAGCACAGGGCAGGCCAAACCAAAGAGCAGATTGCATTTTCACTTCACTTCCATTGCCATTGCAGTTTCAAGCACAGGGCAGGCTAAGCCAAACAGCTCATTACATTTTCACCTCATTTCCAGTGCCATTGTAGTTTCAAGCACAGGGCAGGCCAAGCCAAAGAGCTCATTGCATTTTTATTTCACTTCTTGCCATTCCAATTTCAAGCACAGTGCAGGCCGAGCCAAACATCTCATTGCATTTTCACTTCATTTCCACTGCCATTGCAGTTTCAAGCACAGGGCAGGCCAAGCCAAACAGCTGATTGCATTCTCACCACTTCCATTGCAGTTTCAAGCACAGGGCAGGCCAAGCCAAACTGCTGATTGCATTTTCACTTCACTTCCATTGCCATTACAGTTTCAAGCACAGGGCAGGCCAAACCAAAGAGCTGATTGCATTTTCACTTCACTTCCATTGCCATTGCAGTTTCAAGCACAGGGCAGGCCAAGCCAAACAGCTAATTGTATTTTCACTTCACTTCCATTGCCATTGCAGTTTCAAGCACAGGGCAGGCCAAGCCAAACAGCCAATTGCATTTTCATCACTTCCATTCCCATTGCAGTTTCAAGCTTAGGGCAGGCCAAGCCAAACAGCTGATTGCATTATCACTTCACTTCAATTGCCATTGCAGTTTCAAGCACAGGGCAGGCCAAGCCAAACAGCTGATTGCATATCCACTGCACTTCCATTGCCATTGCAGTTTCAAGCACAGGGCAGGCCAAGCCAAACAGTAGATTGCATTTTCACTTATTTTCCACTGCCATTGCCGTTTCAAGCACAGGGCAGGCCAAGCCAAGCAGCTCACTTCATTTCCACTGCCATTGCAGGTTCAAACACAGGGCAGGCCAAGCCAAGCCAAGCAGCTGATTGCATTTTCACTTCACTTCCATTGCCTTTACAGTTTCAAGCACAGGGCAGGCCAAGCCAAACTACTAATTGCATTTTCACTTCACTTCCATTGTCATTGCCGTTTCAAGCACAGGGCAGCCCAAGTCAAACAGCTGATTGCATTTTCACTTCACTTCCATTACCATTGCAGTTTCAAGTACAAGGCAGGCCAAGCCAAACAGCTCATTGCATTTTCACTTCATTTCCACTGCCATTGCAGTTTCAAGCTCAGGGCAGGCCTAGCCAAACAGCTCATTGCGTTTTAATTTCATTTCCACTGCCATTGCAGTTTCAAGCACAGGGCAGGCCAAGCCAAACAGCTGATTGCATTTTCCTTTCACTTCCATTGCCATAGCAGTTTCAAGCTAAGGGCAGGCCGAGCCAAACAGCTGATTGCGTTTTCACTTCACATCCATTGCCATTGCAGTTTCAAGCACAGGGCAGACCAAGCCAAACAGCTGATTGCATTTTCACTTATTTTCCACTGCCATTGCCGTTTCAAGCACAGGGCAGGCCAAGCCAAGCAGCTCACTTCATTTCCACTGCCATTGCGGGTTCAAGGACAGGGCAGGCCAAGCTAAGCCAAGCAGCTGATTGCATTTTCACTTCACTTCCATTGTCATTACAATTTCAAGCACAGGGCAGGCCAAGCAAAACTGCTAATTGCATTTTCACTTCACTTCCATTGTCATTGCCGTTTCAAGCCCAGGGCAGGCCAAGTCAAACATCTGATTGCATTTTCACTTCACCTCCATTTCCATTGCAGTTTCAAGCACAGGGCAGGCCAAGCCAAACAGCTCATTGCATTTTCACTTCACTTGCCAGTGCAGTTTCAAGCACAGGGCAGACCAAGCCAAACAGCTGATTGCATTTTCACTTATTTTCCACTGCCATTGCCGTTTCAAGCACAGGGCAGGCCAAGCCAAGCAGCTCACCTCATTTCCACTGCCATTGCGGGTTGAAGGACAGGGCAGGCCAAGCTAAGCCAAGCAGCTGATTGCATTTTCACTTCACTTCCATTGCATTGCAGTTTCAAGCACAGGGCAGGCCAAGCCAAACAGCTGATTGCATTTTCATTTCACTTCACTTCCATTATCATTACAGTTTCAAGCACAGGGCAGGCCAAGCAAAACTGCTAATTGCATTTTCACTTCACTTCCATTGTCATTGCCGTTTCAAGCCCAGGGCAGGCCAAGTCAAACACCTGACTGCATTTTCACTTCACCTCCATTTCCATTACAGTTTCAAGCACAGGGCAGGCCAAGCCAAACAGCACATTGCATTTTCATTTCATTCCCACTGCCATTGTAGTTTCAAGCACAGGGCAGGCCAAGCCAAACAGCTCATTGCATTTTCATTTCATTTCCACTGACATTGCAGTTTCAAGCACAGGACAGGCCTCGCCAAACATCTGATTGCATTTTCACTTCACTTCCATTGTCATAGCAGTTTCAAACACAGGGCAGGACAAGCCAAACAGCTGATTGCATTTTCATTTCACTTCCATTGCCCTAGCAGTTTCAAGCTAAGGGCAGGCCAAGCCAAACAGCTGATTGCATTTTCACTTCACATCCATTGCCATTGCAGTTTCAAGCACAGGGCAAGCCAAGCCAAACTGCTGATGGCATTTTCATTTCACTTCCATTGCCATTGCAGTTTCAAGCACAGGGCAGGCCAAGCCAAACAGCCAATTGCATTTTCACTTCACTTCCATTGCCATTGCAGTTTCAAGCTTAGGGCAGGCCAAGCCAAACAGCTGATTGCATTATCACTTCACTTCAATTGCCATTGCAGTTTCAAGCACAGGGCAGGCCAAGCCAAACAGCTGATTGCACATTCACTTCACTTCCATTGCCATGGCAGTTTCAAGCACAGGGCAGGCCAAGCCAAACAGTAGATTGCATTTTCACTTATTTTCCACTGACATTGCCGTTTCAAGCACAGGGCAGGCCAAGCCAAGCAGCTCATTGCATTTTCACTTCATTTCCACTGCCATTGCAGTTTCAAGCACAGGGCAGGCCAAGCCAAGCCAAACTGCTGATTGCATTTGCACTTCACTTCCATTGCCATTGTAGTTTCAAGCACAGAGCAGGCCAAACCAAAGAGCTGATTGCATTTTCACTTCACTTTCATTGCCATTGCAGTTTCAAGCACAGGGCAGGCCAAGCCAAACAGCTGATTGCATTTTCACTTCACTTCCATTGCAGTTTCAAGCACCAAGCCAAACAGCTGATTGCATTTTCATTTCACTTCCATTTCCATTGCAGTTTCAAGCACAGGGCAGGCCAAGCCAAACTGCTGATTGCATCTCCACTTCCATTGCCATTGCAGTTTCAAGCATAGGGCAGGCCAAGCCAAACAGCTGATTGCATTTTCATTTCACTTCCATTGCCATTGCAGTTTCAAGCACAGGGCAGGCCGAGCCAAACAGCTCATTGCATTTTCACTTCATTTCCACTGCCATTGCAGTTTCAAGCACAGGGCAGGCCCAGCCAAACATCTGATTGCATTTTCTCTTCACCTCCATTGCCTTTGCAGTTTCAAGCACAGGGCAGGCCAAGCCAAACTGCTGATTGCATTTTCACTTCACTTCCATTGCCATTGCAGTTTCAAGCACAGGGCAGGCCAAACCAAAGAGCTGATTGCATTTTCACCACTTCCATTGCCATTGCAGTTTCAAGCACAGGGCAGGCCAAGCCAAACAGCTAATTGTATTTTCACTTCATATCCACTGCCATTGCAGTTTCATGCACAGGACAGGCAAAGCCAAACAGCTCATTGCATTTTCACTTCATTTCCACTGCCATTGTAGTTTCAAGCACAGGGCAGGCCAAGCCAAAGAGCTCATTGCATTTTTATTTCACTTCCTGCCATTCCAATTTCAAGCACAGTGCAGGCCGAGCCAAACATCTCATTGCATTTTCACTTCATTTCCACTGCCATTGCCATTTCAAGTACAGGGCAGGCCAAGCCAAACAGCTGATTGAATTTCACTTCACTTCCATTGCCATTGCAGTTTCAAGCACCGGGCAGGCCAAGCCAAACAGCTGATTGCATTTTCACTTTCTTTCCACTGCCATTGCCGTTTCAAGCACAGGGCAGGTCAAGCCAAACAGCTCATTGCATTTTCACTTCATTTCCACTGCCATTGTAGTTTCAAGCACAGGGTGGCCAAGCCAAACTTCTGATTGCATGTTCACTTCACTTCCATTGTCATTGCAGTTTCAAGCACAGGGCAGGCCAAGCCAAACTGCTGATTGCATCCCCACTTCCATTGCCATTGCAGTTTCAAGCATTGGGCAGGCCAAGCCAAACAGCTGATTGCATTTTCATTTCACTTCCATTGCCATTGCAGTTTCAAGCACAGGGCAGGCCATGCCAAACTGCTGATTGCATTTTCACTTCACTTCCATTGCCATTGCAGTTTCAAGCACAGGGCAGGCCAAACCAAACAGCTCAATGCATTTTCACTTCATTTCCACTGCCATTGTAGTTGCAAGCACAGGGCAGGCCAAGCCAAACAGCTGATTGCAATTTCACTTCACTTCCATTGCCATTGCGGTTTCGAGCACATGGCAGGCCAAGCCAAACAGCTGATTGCATTTTAATTTCACTTGCATTGCCATTGCCGTTTCAAGCACAGTGCAGGCCAAGCCAAACAGCTGATTGCATTTTCACTTGACTTCCATTGCCATTGCAGTTTCAAGCACAGGGCGGGTCAAGCCAAATTGCTGATTGCATTTTCACTTCATTTCCATTGTCATTGCAGTTTCAAGCACAGGGCAGGCCAAGCCAAACATCTGATTGCATTTTCACTTCACTTCCATTGCCATTGCAGTTTCAAGCACAGGGCAGGCCTAGCCAAACAGCTGATTGCATTTTCACTTCACTTCCATTGCCATTGCAGTTTCAATCACAGGGCAGGCCAAGCCAAACTGCTGATTGCATTTTCACTTCACTTCCATTGTCATTGCAGTTTCAAGCACAGGGCAGGCCAAGCCAAACATCTGATTGCATTTTCACTTCACTTCCATTGCCATTGCACTTTCAAGCACAGAGCAGGCTAAACCAAAGAGCTGATTGCATTTTCACTTCACTTCCATTGTCATTGCAGTTTCAAGCACAGTGCAGGCCGAGCCAAACATCTCATTGCATTTTCACTTCATTTCCACTGCCATTGCCATTTCAAGTACAGGGCAGGCCAAGCCAAACAGCTGATTGAATTTCACTTCACTTCCATTGCCATTGCAGTTTCAAGCACCGGGCAGGCCAAGCCAAACAGCTGATTGCATTTTCACTTTCTTTCCACTGCCATTGCCGTTTCAAGCACAGGGCAGGTCAAGCCAAACAGCTCATTGCATTTTCACTTCATTTCCACTGCCATTGTAGTTTCAAGCACAGGGTGGCCAAGCCAAACTTCTGATTGCATGTTCACTTCACTTCCATTGTCATTGCAGTTTCAAGCACAGGGCAGGCCAAGCCAAACTGCTGATTGCATCCCCACTTCCATTGCCATTGCAGTTTCAAGCATTGGGCAGGCAAAGCCAAACAGCTGAATGCATTTTCATTTCACTTCCATTGCCATTGCATGTTCAAGCACAGGGCAGGCCATGCCAAACTGCTGATTGCATTTTCACTTCACTTCCATTGCCATTGCAGTTTCAAGCACAGGGCAGGCCAAACCAAACAGCTCAATGCATTTTCACTTCATTTCCACTGCCATTGTAGTTGCAAGCACAGGGCAGGCCAAGCCAAACAGCTGATTGCAATTTCACTTCACTTCCATTGCCATTGCGGTTTCGAGCACATGGCAGGCCAAGCCAAACAGCTGATTGCATTTTAATTTCACTTGCATTGCCATTGCCGTTTCAAGCACAGTGCAGGCCAAGCCAAACAGCTGATTGCATTTTCACTTGACTTCCATTGCCATTGCAGTTTCAAGCACAGGGCGGGTCAAGCCAAATTGCTGATTGCATTTTCACTTCATTTCCATTGTCATTGCAGTTTCAAGCACAGGGCAGGCCAAGCCAAACATCTGATTGCATTTTCACTTCACTTCCATTGCCATTGCAGTTTCAAGCACAGGGCAGGCCTAGCCAAACAGCTGATTGCATTTTCACTTCACTTCCATTGCCATTGCAGTTTCAATCACAGGGCAGGCCAAGCCAAACTGCTGATTGCATTTTCACTTCACTTCCATTGTCATTGCAGTTTCAAGCTCAGGGCAGGCCAAGCCAAACATCTGATTGCATTTTCACTTCACTTCCATTGCCATTGCACTTTCAAGCACAGAGCAGGCTAAACCAAAGAGCTGATTGCATTTTCACTTCACTATCATTGCCATTGCAGTTTCAATCACGGGCAGGCCAAGCCAAACAGCTGATTGCATTTTCACCTCACTTCCATTGCACTTTCAAGCACAGGGCAGGCCAAGCCAAACAGCTGATTGCATTTTCACTTCACTTCCATTGCCATTGCAGTTTCAAGCACAGGGCAGGTCAAGTCAAACTGCTGATTTCATTTTCACTTCATTTCCACTGCCATTGTAGTTTCAAGCACAGGGCAGGCCAAGCCAAAGAGCTAATTGCATTTTTATTTCACTTCCTGCCATTCCAATTTCAAGCACAGTGCAGGCCGAGCCAAATATCTCATTGCATTTTCACTTCATTTCCACTACCATTGCAGTTTGAAGTACAGGGCAGGGCCAGCCAAACATCTGATTGCATTTTCACTTCACTTCCATTGCCATTGCAGTTTCAAGCACAGGGCAGGCCAAGCCAAACAGTTGAATGCATTTTCACTTCCTTTCCACTGCCATTGCCGTTTCAAGCACAGGGCAGGCCAAGCCAAACAGCTCATTGCATTGTCACTTCATTTCCACTGCCATTGTAGTTTCAAGCACAGGGCAGGCCAAGCTAAACAGCTGATTGAATTTCACTTCACTTCCATTGCCATTGCAGTTTCAAGCACAGCGCAGGCCAAGCCATGCAGTTGATTGCATTTTCACTTCACTTCCATTGCCATTGCAGTTTGAAGCACAGAAAAGGAAAAGCCACACAGCTGATTGAATTTTCCACTTCACTTCAGTTGCCATTGCAGTTTCAAGCACAGGACAGGCCAAGCCAAACAGCTGATTGCATTTTCATTTCACTTCCATTGCCATTGTCATTGCAGTTTCAAGCACAGGGTAGGGCAGGCCAAGCCGAACAGCTGATTGCATTTTCATTTCACTTCACTTCCATTGCCATTGCAGTTTCAAGCACAGGGCAGGCCAAGCCAAACTGTTGATTGCATTTTCACTTCACTACAATTGATATTGCAGTTTAAAGCACAGGGCAGGCCAAGCCAAACAGCTGATTGCATTTTCCACTTCACTTCCATTGCAGTTTCAAGGGCAGGCCAAGCCAAACAGCTGATTGCTAATTCACTTCACTTCCATTGCCATTGCATTTTCAAGCAACATGGCAGGCCAAGCCAAACAGCTGATTGCATTTTAACTTCACTTCAATTGCCATTGCAGTTTCAAGCACAGTGCTGGCCAAGCCAAACATCTCATTGCATGTTCACTTCATTTCCACTGCCATTGTAGTTTCAAGCACAGGGCAGGCCAAGCCAAACAGCTCATTGCATTTTCCCTTAATTTCCACTGCCATTGCAGTTTGTAGCGCTGGGCAGGCCAAGCCAAACAGCTCATTGCATTTTCACTTCATTTCTACTGCAATTGCAGTTTCAAGCACAGGGCAGGCCAAGCCAAACAGCTGATTGCAATTTTATTTCACTCCCATTGCCATTGCAGATTCAAGCACTGGGCAGGCCGAGCCATAGAGCTGATTGCATTTTCACATCACTTCCATTGCCATTGCAGTTTGAAGCACACGGCAGGCCAAGCCAAATTGCTGATTGCATTTTCACTTCACTTCCATTGCCATTGCCGTTTCAAACACAGGGCAGGCCAAGCCAAACAGCTGATTGAATTTCACTTCACTTCCATTGCCATTACAGTTTCAAGCACAGGGCAGGCCAAGCCAAGCAGCTGAATGAATTTTCGCTTCACTTCCATTGCCATTGCAGTTTCAAGCACAGGGCAGGCTAAGTCAAACAGCTGATTGCATTTTCCACTTCACTTCCATTGTCATTGGTTTCAAGCACAGGGCATGCCAAGCCAAACTGCTCATTGCAATTTCACATCACTTCCATTGCCATTGCAGTTTCAAGCACAGGGCAGACCAAGCCAAACAGCTGATTGAATTTCACTTCACTTCCATTGCCATTGCAGTTTCAAGCACAGGGCAGGCCAAGCCAAGCAGCTGATTGCATTTTCCACTTCACTTCCATTGCCATTGCAGTTTCAAGCACAGGGCAGGGCAGGCCAAGCCAAACAGCTGATTGCATTTTCACTTCCTTTCCACTGCCATTGCAGTTTCAAGCACAGGGCAGGCCAAGCCAAACAGCTCAATGCATTTTCACTTCATTTCCACTGCCATTGTAGTTTCAAGCACAGGGCAGGCCAAGCCAAAGAGCTGATTGCAATTTCACTTCACTTCCATTGCCATTGCGGTTTCGAGCACATGGCAGGCCAAGTCAAACAGCTGATTGCATTTTAATTTCACTTGCATTGCCATTGCCGTTTCATGCACAGTGCAGACCAAGCGAAACAGCTGATTGCATTTTCACTTCACTTCCATTGCCATTGCAGTTTCAAGCACAGGGCAGGCCAAGCCAAACAGCTGATTGCAATTTCACTTCACTTCCATTGCCATTGCGGTTTCGAGCACATGGCAGGCCAAGCCAAACAGCTGATTGCATTTTCATTTCACTTCCATTGCCATTGTCATTGCAGTTTCAAGCACAGGGTAGGGCAGGCCAAGCCGAACAGCTGATTGCATTTTCATTTCACTTCACTTCCATTGCCATTGCAGTTTCAAGAACAGGGCAGGCCAAGCCAAACTGTTGATTGCAATTTCACTTCACTACAATTGATATTGCAGTTTAAAGCACAGGGCAGGCCAAGCCAAACAGCTGATTGCATTTTCCACTTCACTTCCATTGCAGTTTCAAGGGCAGGCCAAGCCAAACAGCTGATTGCTAATTCACTTCACTTCCATTGCCATTGCATTTTCAAGCAACATGGCAGGCCAAGCCAAACAGCTGATTGCATTTTAACTTCACTTCAATTGCCATTGCAGTTTCAAGCACAGTGCTGGCCAAGCCAAACATCTCATTGCATGTTCACTTCATTTCCACTGCCATTGTAGTTTCAAGCACAGGGCAGGCCAAGCCAAACAGCTCATTGCATTTTCCCTTAATTTCCACTGCCATTGCAGTTTCTAGCGCTGGGCAGGCCAAGCCAAACTGCTCATTGCATTTTCACTTCATTTCTACTGCAATTGCAGTTTCAAGCACAGGGCAGGCCAAGCCAAACAGCTGATTGCAATTTTATTTCACTCCCATTGCCATTGCAGATTCAAGCACTGGGCAGGCCGAGCCATAGAGCTGATTGCATTTTCACATCACTTCCATTGCCATTGCAGTTTGAAGCACACGGCAGGCCAAGCCAAATTGCTGATTGCATTTTCACTTCAATTCCATTGCCATTTCAAACACAGGGCAGGCCAAGCCAAACAGCTGATTGAATTTCACTTCACTTCCATTGCCATTGCAGTTTCAAGCACAGGGCAGGCCAAGCCAAGCAGCTGAATGAATTTTCGCTTCACTTCCATTGCCATTGCAGTTTCAAGCACAGGGCAGGCTAAGTCAAACAGCTGATTGCATTTTCCACTTCACTTCCATTGTCATTGGTTTCAAGCACAGGGCAGGCCAAGCCAAACTGCTCATTGCATTTTCACATCACTTCCATTGCCATTGCAGTTTCAAGCACAGGGCAGGCCAAGCCAAACAGCTGATTGAATTTCACTTCACTTCCATTGCCATTGCAGTTTCAAGCACAGGGCAGGCCAAGCCAAGCAGCTGATTGCATTTTCCACTTCACTTCCATTGCCATTGCAGTTTCAAGCACAGGGCAGGGCAGGCCAAGCCAAACAGCTGATTGCATTTTCACTTCCTTTCCACTGCCATTGCAGTTTCAAGCACAGGGCAGGCCAAGCCAAACAGCTCAATGCATTTTCACTTCATTTCCACTGCCATTGTAGTTTCAAGCACAGGGCAGGCCAAGCCAAACAGCTGATTGCAATTTCACTTCACTTCCATTGCCATTGCGGTTTCGAGCACATGGCAGGCCAAGATAAACAGCTGATTGCATTTTAATTTCACTTGCATTGCCATTGCCGTTTCAAGCACAGTGCAGACCAAGCCAAACAGCTGATTGCATTTTCACTTCACTTCCATTGCCATTGCAGTTTCAAGCACAGGGCAGGTCAAGCCAAACTGCTGATTGCATTTTCACTTCATTTCCATTGTCATTGCAGTTTCAAGCACAGGGCAGGCCAAGCCAAACATCTGATTGCATTTTCACTTCACTTCCATTGCCATTGCAGTTTCAAGCACAGGGCAGGCCTAGCCAAACAGCTGATTGCATTTTCACTTCACTTCCATTGCCATTGCAGTTTCAATCACAGGGCAGGCCAAGCCAAACTGCTGATTGCATTTTCACTTCACTTCCATTGTCATTGCAGTTTCAAGCACAGGGCAGGCCAAGCCAAACATCTGATTGCATTTTCACTTCACTTCCATTGGCATTGCAGTTTCAAGCTTAGGGCAGGCCAAGCCAAACAGCTGATTGTATTTTCACTTCACTTCAATTGCCATTGCAGTTTCAAGCACAGGGCAGGCCAAGCCAAACAGCTGATTGCATATTCATTTCACTTCCATTGCCATTGCAGTTTCAAGCCCAGGGCAGGCCAAGCCAAACAGTAGATTGCATTTTCACTTATTTTACACTGCCATTGCAGTTTCAAGCACAGGGCAGGCAAAGCCAAGCAGCTCATTGCATTTTCCCTTCTTTTCCACTGCCATTGCAGATTCAAGCTCAGGGCAGGCCTAGCCAAACAGCTCATTGCATTTTCATTTCATTTCCACTGCCATTGCAGTTTCAAGCACAGGGCAGGCCAAGTCAAAAAGCTGATTGCATTTTCATTTCACTTCCATTGCCATTGCAGTTTCAAGCTAAGGGCAGGCCGAGCCAAACAGCTGATTGCATTTTCACTTCACATCCATTGCCATTGCAGTTTCAAGCACACGGCAGGCCAAGCCAAACAGCTGAATGCATTTTCACTTCCTTTCCACTGCCATTGCCGTTTCAAGCACAGGGCAGGCCAAGCCAAACAGCTGATTGCATTTTCACTTCACTTCCATTGCCATTGCAGTTTGAAGCACAGAAAAGGAAAAGTCACACAGCTGATTGAATTTTCCACTTCACTTCAGTTGCCATTGCAGTTTCAAGCACAGGACAGGCCAAGCCAAACAGCTGATTGCATTTTCATTTCACTTCCATTGCCATTGTCATTGCAGTTTCAAGCACAGGGTAGGGCAGGCCAAGCCGAACAGCTGATTGCATTTTCATTTCACTTCACTTCCATTGCCATTGCAGTTTCAAGAACAGGGCAGGCCAAGCCAAACTGCTGATTGCAATTTCACTTCACTACAATTGATATTGCAGTTTAAAGCACAGGGCAGGCCAAGATAAACAGCTGATTGCATTTTCCACTTCACTTCCATTGCAGTTTCAAGGGCAGGCCAAGCCAAACAGCTGATTGCTATTTCACTTCACTTCCATTGCCAATGCATTTTCAAGCAACATGGCAGGCCAAGCCAAACAGCTGATTGCATTTTCACTTCACTTCAATTGCCATTGCAGTTTCAAGCCCCGGGCAGGCCAAGCCAAACAGGTCATTGCATTTTTACTTCATTTCCACTGCCATTGCAGTTTCAAGCACAGGGCAGGCCAAGCCAAACAGCTCATTGCATTTTCATTTCATTTCCACTGCCATTGCCGTTTCAAGCTCAGGGCAGGCCTTGCCAAACATTGCATTTTCATTTCATTCCCACTGCCATTGCAGTTTCAAGCGCAGGGCAGGCCAAGCCAAACAACTGATTGCATTTTCAATTCACTTCCATTGCCATTGCAGTTTCAAGCACAGGGCAGGCCGAGCTAAACAGCTGATTGCATTTTCACTTCACTTCCATTGCCATTGCAGTTTCAAGTGCAGGGCAGGCCAAGCCAAACAGCTGATTGCATTTTCACTTCCTTTCCACTGCCATTGCAGTTTCAAGCACAGGGCAGGCCAAGCCAAACAGCTCAATGCATTTTCACTTCATTTCCACTGCCATTGTAGTTTCAAGCACAGGGCAGGCCAAGCCAAACAGCTGATTGCAATTTCACTTCACTTCCATTGCCATTGCGGTTTCGAGCACATGGCAGGCCAAGCCAAACAGCTGATTGCATTTTAATTTCACTTGCATTGCCATTGTCGTTTCAAGCACAGTGCAGGCCAAGCCAAACAGCTGATTGCATTTTCACTTGACTTCCATTGCCATTGCAGTTTCAAGCACAGGGCGGGTCAAGACAAATTGCTGATTGCATTTTCACTTCATTTCCATTGTCATTGCAGTTTCAAGCACAGGGCAGGCCAAGCCAAACATCTGATTGCATTTTCACTTCACTTCCATTGCCATTGCAGTTTCAAGCACAGGGCAGGCCTAGCCAAACAGCTGATTGCATTTTCACTTCACTTCCATTGCCATTGCAGTTTCAATCACAGGGCAGGCCAAGCCAAACTGCTGATTGCATTTTCACTTCACTTCCATTCTCATTGCAGTTTCAACCACAGGGCAGGCCAAGCCAAACATCTGATTGCATTTTCACTTCACTTCCATTGCCATTGCAGTTTCAAGCACAGAGCAGGCCAAACCAAAGAGCTGATTGCATTTTCACTTCACTATCATTGCCATTGCAGTTTCAAGCACGGGGCAGGCCAAGCCAAACAGCTGATTGCATTTTCACCTCACTTCCATTGCAGTTTCAAGCACAGGGCAGGCCAAGCCAAACAGCTGATTGCATTTTCACTTCACTTTCATTGCCATTGCAGTTTCAAGCACAGGGCAGGTCAAGCCAAACAGCTGATTGCATTTTCACTTCACTTCCATTGCTATTGCAGTTTCAAGTGCAGGGCAGGCAAGCCAAACAGCTGATTGCATTTTCAATTCCTTTCCACTGCCATTGCAGTTTCAAGCACAGGGCAGGCCAAGCCAAACAGCTCAATGCATTTTCACTTCATTTCCACTGCCATTGTAGTTTCAAGCACAGGGCAGGCCAAGACAAACAGCTGATTGCAATTTCACTTCACTTCCATTGCCATTGCGGTTTCGAGCACATGGCAGGCCAAGCCAAACAGCTGATTGCGTTTTAATTTCACTTGCATTGCCATTGCCGTTTCAAGCACAGCGCAGGCCAAGCCAAACAGCTGATTGCATTTTCACTTGACTTCTATTGCCATTGCAGTTTCAAGCACAGGGCGGGTCAAGCCAAATTGCTGATTGCATTTTCACTTCATTTCCATTGTCATTGCAGTTTCAAGCACAGGGCAGGCCAAACCAAACATCTGATTGCATTTTCACTTCACTTCCATTGCCATTGCAGTTTCAAGCACAGGGCAGGCCTAGCCAAACAGCTGATTGCATTTTCACTTCACTTCCATTGCCATTGCAGTTTCAATCACAGGGCAGGCCAAGCCAAACTGCTGATTGCATTTTCACTTCACTTCCATTGTCATTGCAGTTTCAACCACAGGGCAGGCCAAGCCAAACATCTGATTGCATTTTCACTTCACTTCCATTGCCATTGCAGTTTCAAGCACAGAGCAGGCCAAACCAAAGAGCTGATTGCATTTTCACTTCACTATCATTGCCATTGCAGTTTCAAGCACGGGGCAGTCCAAGCCAAACAGCTGATTGCATTTTCTCCTCACTTCCATTGCAGTTTCAAGCACAGGGCAGGCCAAGCCAAACAGCTGATTGCATTTTCACTTAACTTCCATTGCCATTGCAGTTTCAAGCACAGGGCAGGTCAAGCCAAACTGCTGATTTCATTTTCACTTCATTTCCACTGCCATTGTAGTTCCAAGCATAGGGCAGGCCAAGCCAAAGAGCTCATTGCATTTTTATTTCACTTCCTGCCATTCCAATTTCAAGCACAGTGCAGGCCGAGCCAAATATCTCATTGCATTTTCACTTCATTTCCACTGCCATTGCAGTTTGAAGTACAGGGCAGGCCCAGCCAAACATCTGATGGCATTTTCCCTTCACTTCCATTGCCATTGCAGTTTCAAGCACAGGGCAGGCCAAGCCAAACAGCTGAATGCATTTTCACTTCCTTTCCACTGCCATTGCCGTTTCAAGCACAGGGCAGGCCAAGCCAAACAGCTCATTGCATTTTCCACTTCACTTCCATTGCAGTTTCAAGGGCAGGCCAAGCCAAACAGCTGATTGCTATTTCACTTCACTTCCATTGCCATTGCATTTTCAAGCAACATGGCAGGCCAAGCCAAACAGCTGATTGCATTTTCACTTCACTTCAATTGCCATTGCAGTTTCAAGCCCCGGGCAGGCCAAGCCAAACAGCTCATTGCATTTTTACTTCATTTCCACTGCCATTGCAGTTTCAAGCACAGGGCAGGCCAAGCCAAACAGCTCATTGCATTTTCACTTCATTTCCACTGCCATTGCCGTTTCAAGCTCAGGGCAGGCCTTGCCAAACATTGCATTTTCATTTCATTCCCACTGCCATTGCAGTTTCAAGCGCAGGGCAGGCCAAGCCAAACAACTGATTGCATTTTCATTTCACTTCCATTGCCATTGCAGTTTCAAGCACAGGGCAGGCCGAGCCAAACAGCTGATTGCATTTTTACTTCACTTCCATTGCCATTGCAGTTTCAAGCACAGGGCAGGTCAGGCCAAGCAGCTGATTGCATTTTCACTTCACTTCCATTGCCATTGCAGTTTCAAGTGCAGGGCAGGCCAAGCCAAACAGCTGATTGCATTTTCACTTCCTTTCCACTGCCATTGTAGTTTCAAGCACAGGGCAGGCCAAGCCAAAGAGCTCATTGCATTTTTATTTCACTTCCTGCCATTCCAATTTCAAGCACAGTGCAGGCCGAGCCAAATATCTCATTGCATTTTCACTTCATTTCCACTGCCATTGCAGTTTGAAGTACAGGGCAGGCCCAGCCAAACATCTGATTGCATTTTCACTTCACTTCCATTGCCATTGCAGTTTCAAGCACAGGGCAGGCCAAGCTAAACAGCTGAATGCATTTTCACTTCCTTTCCACTGCCATTGCCGTTTCAAGCACAGGGCAGGCCAAGCCAAACAGCTCATTGCATTGTCACTTCATTTCCACTGCCATTGTAGTTTCAAGCACAGGGCAGGCCAAGCCAAACAGCTGATTGAATTTCACTTCACTTCCATTGCCATTGCAGTTTCAAGCACAGCGCAGGCCAAGCCAAGCAGTTGATTGCATTTTCACTTCACTTCCATTGCCATTGCAGTTTGAAGCACAGAAAAGGAAAAGCCATACAGCTGATTGAATTTTCCACTTCACTTCAGTTGCCATTGCAGTTTCAAGCACAGGACAGGCCAAGCCAAACAGCTGATTGCATTTTCATTTCACTTCCATTGCCATTGTCATTGCTGTTTCAAGCACAGGGTAGGGCAGGCCAAGCCGAACAGCTGATTGCATTTTCATTTCACTTCACTTCCATTGCCATTGCAGGTTCAAGTGCAGGGCAGGCCAAGCCAAACAGCTGATTGCATTTTCACTTCACTTCCATTGCCATTGTAGTTTCAAGCACAGGGCAGGCCAAGCCAAACAGCTGATTGCAATTTCACTTCACTTCCATTGCCATTGCGGTTTCGAGCACATGGCAGGCCAAGCCAAACAGTTGATTGCATTTTAATTTCACTTGCATTGCCATTGCCGTTTCAAGCACAGTGCAGGCCAAGCCAAACAGCTGATTGCATTTTCACTTGACTTCCATTGCCATTGCAGTTTCAAGGACAGGGCGGGTCAAGCCAAATTGCTGATTGCATTTTCACTTCATTTCCATTGTCATTGCAGTTTCAAGCTCAGGGCAGGCCAAGCCAAACATCTGATTGCATTTTCACTTCACTTCCATTGCCATTGCAGTTTCAAGCACAGAGCAGGCCAAACCAAAGAGCTGATTGCATTTTCACTTCACTATCATTGCCATTGCAGTTTCAAGCACGGGGCAGGCCAAGCCAAACAGCTGATTGCATTTTCACCTCACTTCCATTGCAGTTTCAAGCACAGGGCAGGCCAAGCCAAAGAGCTCATTGCATTTTTATTTCACTTCCTGCCATTCCAATTTCAAGCACAGTGCAGGCCGAGCCAAATATCTCATTGCATTTTCACTTCATTTCCACTGCCATTGCAGTTTGAAGTACAGGGCAGGCCCAGCCAAACATCTGATTGCATTTTCACTTCACTTCCATTGCCATTGCAGTTTCAAGCACAGGGCAGGCCAAGCCAAACAGCTGAATGCATTTTCACTTCCTTTCCACTGCCATTGCCGTTTCAAGCACAGGGCAGGCCAAGCCAAACAGCTCATTGCATTGTCACTTCATTTCCACTGCCATTGTAGATTCAAGCACAGGGCAGGCCAAGCTAAACAGCTGATTGAATTTCACTTCACTTCCATTGCCATTGCAGTTTCAAGCACAGCGCAGGCCAAGCCAAGCAGTTGATTGCATTTTCACTTCACTTCCATTGCCATTGCATGTTTGAAGCACAGAAAAGGAAAAGCCACACAGCTGATTGAATTTTCCACTTCACTTCAGTTGCCATTGCAGTTTCAAGCACAGGACAGGCCAAGCCAAACAGCTGATTGCATTTATCTTTCACTTCCATTGCCATTGTCATTGCAGTTTCAAGCACAGGGTAGGGCAGGCCAAGCCGAACAGCTGATTGCATTTTCATTTCACTTCCATTGCCATTGCAGTTTCAAGCACAGGGCAGGCCTACCCAAACAGCTGATTGCATTTTCACTTCACTTCCATTGCCATTGCAGTTTCAATCACAGGGCAGGCCAAGCCAAACTGCTGATTGCATTTTCACTTCACTTCCATTCTCATTGCAGTTTCAACCACAGGGCAGGCCAAGCCAAACATCTGATTGCATTTTCACTTCACTTCCATTGCCATTGCAGTTTCAAGCACAGAGCAGGCCAAACCAAAGAGCTGATTGCATTTTCAATTCACTATCATTGCCATTGCAGTTTCAAGCACGGGGCAGGCCAAGCCAAACAGCTGATTGCATTTTCACCTCACTTCCATTGCAGTTTCAAGCACAGGGCAGGCCAAGCCAAACAGCTGATTGCATTTTCACTTCACTTTCATTGCCATTGCAGTTTCAAGCACAGGGCAGGTCAAGCCAAACAGCTGATTGCATTTTCACTTCACTTCCATTGCTATTGCAGTTTCAAGTGCAGGGCAGGCAAGCCAAACAGCTGATTGCATTTTCAATTCCTTTCCACTGCCATTGCAGTTTCAAGCACAGGGCAGGCCAAGCCAAACAGCTCAATGCATTTTCACTTCATTTCCACTGCCATTGTAGTTTCAAGCACAGGGAAGGCCAAGACAAACAGCTGATTGCAATTTCACTTCACTTCCATTGCCATTGCGGTTTCGAGCACATGGCAGGCCAAGCCAAACAGCTGATTGCGTTTTAATTTCACTTGCATTGCCATTGCCGTTTCAAGCACAGTGCAGGCCAAGCCAAACAGCTGATTGCATTTTCACTTGACTTCTATTGCCATTGCAGTTTCAAGCACAGGGCGGGTCAAGCCAAATTGCTGATTGCATTTTCACTTCATTTCCATTGTCATTGCAGTTTCAAGCACAGGGCAGGCCAAACCAAACATCTGATTGCATTTTCACTTCACTTCCATTGCCATTGCAGTTTCAAGCACAGGGCAGGCCTAGCCAAACAGCTGATTGCATTTTCACTTCACTTCCATTGCCATTGCAGTTTCAATCACAGGGCAGGCCAAGCCAAACTGCTGATTGCATTTTCACTTCACTTCCATTGTCATTGCAGTTTCAACCACAGGGCAGGCCAAGCCAAACATCTGATTGCATTTTCACTTCACTTCCATTGCCATTGCAGTTTCAAGCACAGAGCAGGCTAAACCAAAGAGCTGATTGCATTTTCACTTCACTATCATTGCCATTGCAGTTTCAAGCACGGGGCAGTCCAAGCCAAACAGCTGATTGCATTTTCACCTCACTTCCATTGCAGTTTCAAGCACAGGGCAGGCCAAGCCAAACAGCTGATTGCATTTTCACTTAACTTCCATTGCCATTGTAGTTTCAAGCACAGGGCAGGTCAAGCCAAACTGCTGATTTCATTTTCACTTCATTTCCACTGCCATTGTAGTTTCAAGCATAGGGCAGGCCAAGCCAAAGAGCTCATTGCATTTTTATTTCACTTCCTGCCATTCCAATTTCAAGCACAGTGCAGGCCGAGCCAAATATCTCATTGCATTTTCACTTCATTTCCACTGCCATTGCAGTTTGAAGTACAGGGCAGGCCCAGCCAAACATCTGATGGCATTTTCACTTCACTTCCATTGCCATTGCAGTTTCAAGCACAGGGCAGGCCAAGCCAAACAGCTGAATGCATTTTCACTTCCTTTCCACTGCCATTGCCGTTTCAAGCACAGGGCAGGCCAAGCCAAACAGCTCATTGCATTTTCCACTTCACTTCCATTGCAGTTTCAAGGGCAGGCCAAGCCAAACAGCTGATTGCTATTTCACTTCACTTCCATTGCCATTGCATTTTCAAGCAACATGGCAGGCCAAGCCAAACAGCTGATTGCATTTTCACTTCACTTCAATTGCCATTGCAGTTTCAAGCCCCGGGCAGGCCAAGCCAAACAGCTCATTGCATTTTTACTTCATTTCCACTGCCATTGCAGTTTCAAGCACAGGGCAGGCCAAGCCAAACAGCTCATTGCATTTTCACTTCATTTCCACTGCCATTGCCGTTTCAAGCTCAGGGCAGGCCTTGCCAAACATTGCATTTTCATTTCATTCCCACTGCCATTGCAGTTTCAAGCGCAGGGCAGGCCAAGCCAAACAACTGATTGCATTTTCATTTCACTTCCATTGCCATTGCAGTTTCAAGCACAGGGCAGGCCGAGCCAAACAGCTGATTGCATTTTTACTTCACTTCCATTGCCATTGCAGTTTCAAGCACAGGGCAGGTCAGGCCAAGCAGCTGATTGCATTTTCACTTCACTTCCATTGCCATTGCAGTTTCAAGTGCAGGGCAGGCCAAGCCAAACAGCTGATTGCATTTTCACTTCCTTTCCACTGCCATTGTAGTTTCAAGCACAGGGCAGGCCAAGCCAAAGAGCTCATTGCATTTTTATTTCACTTCCTGCCATTCCAATTTCAAGCACAGTGCAGGCCGAGCCAAATATCTCATTGCATTTTCACTTCATTTCCACTGCCATTGCAGTTTGAAGTACAGGGCAGGCCCAGCCAAACATCTGATTGCATTTTCACTTCACTTCCATTGCCATTGCAGTTTCAAGCACAGGGCAGGCCAAGCTAAACTGCTGAATGCATTTTCACTTCCTTTCCACTGCCATTGCCGTTTCAAGCACAGGGCAGGCCAAGCCAAACAGCTCATTGCATTGTCACTTCATTTCCACTGCCATTGTAGTTTCAAGCACAGGGCAGGCCAAGCCAAACAGCTGATTGAATTTCACTTCACTTCCATTGCCATTGCAGTTTCAAGCACAGCGCAGGCCAAGCCAAGCAGTTGATTGCATTTTCACTTCACTTCCATTGCCATTGCAGTTTGAAGCACAGAAAGGAAAAGCCATACAGCTGATTGAATTTTCCACTTCACTTCAGTTGCCATTGCAGTTTCAAGCACAGGACAGGCCAAGCCAAACAGCTGATTGCATTTTCATTTCACTTCCATTGCCATTGTCATTGCTGTTTCAAGCACAGGGTAGGGCAGGCCAAGCCGAACAGCTGATTGCATTTTCATTTCACTTCACTTCCATTGCCATTGCAGGTTCAAGTGCAGGGCAGGCCAAGCCAAACAGCTGATTGCATTTTCACTTCACTTCCATTGCCATTGTAGTTTCAAGCACAGGGCAGGCCAAGCCAAACAGCTGATTGCAATTTCACTTCACTTCCATTGCCATTGCGGTTTCGAGCACATGGCAGGCCAAGCCAAACAGTTGATTGCATTTTAATTTCACTTGCATTGCCATTGCCGTTTCAAGCACAGTGCAGGCCAAGCCAAACAGCTGATTGCATTTTCACTTGACTTCCATTGCCATTGCAGTTTCAAGCACAGGGCGGGTCAAGCCAAATTGCTGATTGCATTTTCACTTCATTTCCATTGTCATTGCAGTTTCAAGCTCAGGGCAGGCCAAGCCAAACATCTGATTGCATTTTCACTTCACTTCCATTGCCATTGCAGTTTCAAGCACAGAGCAGGCCAAACCAAAGAGCTGATTGCATTTTCACTTCACTATCATTGCCATTGCAGTTTCAAGCACGGGGCAGGCCAAGCCAAACAGCTGATTGCATTTTCACCTCACTTCCATTGCAGTTTCAAGCACAGGGCAGGCCAAGCCAAAGAGCTCATTGCATTTTTATTTCACTTCCTGCCATTCCAATTTCAAGCACAGTGCAGGCCGAGCCAAATATCTCATTGCATTTTCACTTCATTTCCACTGCCATTGCAGTTTGAAGTACAGGGCAGGCCCAGCCAAACATCTGATTGCATTTTCACTTCACTTCCATTGCCATTGCAGTTTCAAGCACAGGGCAGGCCAAGCCAAACAGCTGAATGCATTTTCACTTCCTTTCCACTGCCATTGCCGTTTCAAGCACAGGGCAGGCCAAGCCAAACAGCTCATTGCATTGTCACTTCATTTCCACTGCCATTGTAGATTCAAGCACAGGGCAGGCCAAGCTAAACAGCTGATTGAATTTCACTTCACTTCCATTGCCATTGCAGTTTCAAGCACAGCGCAGGCCAAGCCAAGCAGTTGATTGCATTTTCACTTCACTTCCATTGCCATTGCATGTTTGAAGCACAGAAAAGGAAAAGCCACACAGCTGATTGAATTTTCCACTTCACTTCAGTTGCCATTGCAGTTTCAAGCACAGGACAGGCCAAGCCAAACAGCTGATTGCATTTATCTTTCACTTCCATTGCCATTGTCATTGCAGTTTCAAGCACAGGGTAGGGCAGGCCAAGCCGAACAGCTGATTGCATTTTCATTTCACTACAATTGATATTGCAGTTTAAAGCACAGGGCAGGCCAAGCCAAACAGCTGATTGCATTTTCCACTTCACTTCCATTGCAGTTTCAAGGGCAGGCCAAGCCAAACAGCTGATTGCTATTTCATTTCACTTCCATTGCCATTGCATTTTCAAGCAACATGGCAGGCCAAGCCAAACAGCTGATTGCATTTTAACTTCACTTCAATTGCCATTGCAGTTTCAAGCACAGTGCTGGCCAAGCCAAACAGCTCATTGCATTTTCCCTTAATTTTCACTGCCATTGCAGTTTCTAGCGCTGGGCAGGCCAAGCCAAACAGCTCATTGCATTTTCACTTCATTTCTACTGCAATTGCAGTTTCAAGCACAGGGCAGGCCAAGCCAAACAGCTGATTGCAATTTTATTTCACTCCCATTGCCATTGCAGATTCAAGCACTGGGCAGGCCGAGCCAAAGAGCTGATTGCATTTTCACGTCACTTCCATTGCCATTGCAGTTTGAAGCACACGGCAGGCCAAGCCAAATTGCTGATTGCATTTTCACTTCACTTCCATTGCCATTGCCGTTTCGAACACAGGGCAGGCCAAGCCAAACAGCTGATTGAATTTCACTTCACTTCCATTGCCATTGCAGTTTCAAGCACAGGGCAGGCCAAGCCAAGCAGCTGATTGCATTTTCGCTTCACTTCCATTGCCATTGCAGTTTCAAGCACAGGGCAGGCCAAGTCAAACACCTGATTGCTTTTTCCACTTCACTTCCATTGTCATTGGTTTCAAGCACAGGGCAGGCCAAGCCAAACTGCTCATTGCATTTTCACATCACTTCCATTGCCATTGCAGTTTCAAGCACAGGGCAGGCCAAGCCAAACAGCTGATTGAATTTCACTTCACTTCCATTGCCATTGCAGTTTCAAGCACAGGGCAGGCCAAGCCAAGCAGCTGATTGCATTTTCCACTTCACTTCCATTGCCATTGCAGTTTCAAGCACAGGGCAGGGCAGGCCAAGCCAAACAGCTGATTGCATATTCACTTCACTTCCATTGCCATTGCAGTTTCAAGCACAGGGCAGGCCAAGCCAAACAGCTGATTGCATTTTCACTTCACTTCCATTGCCATTGCAGTTTCAAGCACAGGGCAGGCCAAGCCAAACAGCCGATTGCATTATCACTTCACTTCCATTGCCATTGCAGTTTCAAGCACAGGGCAGGTCAGGCCAAGCAGCTGATTGCATTTTCACTTCACTTCCATTGCCATTGCAGTTTCAAGCGCAGGGCAGACCAAGCCAAACAGCTGATTGCATTTTCACTTCCTTTCCACTGCCATTGCAGTTTCAAGCACAGGGCAGGCCAAGCCAAACAGCTCAATGCATTTTCACTTAATTTCCACTGCCATTGTAGTTTCAAGCACAGGGCAGGCCAAGCCAAACAGCTGATTGCAATTTCACTTCACTTCCATTGCCATTGCGGTTTCGAGCACATGGCAGGCCAAGTCAAACAGCTGATTGTATTTTAATTTCACTTGCATTGCCATTGCCGTTTCAAGCACAGTGCAGGCCAAGCCAAACAGCTGATTGCATTTTCACTTCACTTCCATTGCCATTGCAGTTTCAAGCACAGGGCAGGTCAAGCCAAACTGCTGATTGCATTTTCACTTCATTTCCATTGTCATTGCAGTTTCAAGCACAGGGCAGGCCAAACCAAGGAGCTGATTGCATTTTCACTTCACTTCCATTGCCATTGCACTTTCAAGCACAGGGCATGCCAAGCCGAACAGCTCATTGCATTGTCACTTCATTTCCACTGCCATTGCAGTTTCAAGCACAGGGCAGGCCAAGCCAAACATCTGATTGCATTTTGACTTCACTTCCATTGCCATTGCAGCTTCAAGCAGAGAGCAGGCCAAACCAAAGAGCTGATTGCATATTCACTTCACTATCATTGCCATTGCAGTTTCAAGCACAGGGCAGGCCAAGCCAAACAGCTGATTGCATTTTCACTTCACTTCCATTGCAGTTTCAAGCACAGGGAAGGCCAAGCCAAACAGCTGCTTGCATTTTCACTTCACTTCCATTGCCATTGCAGTTTCAAGCACAGGGCAGGCCAAGCCAAACAGCTGATTGCATTTTAATTTCACTTCCATTGCCATTGCCGTTTCAAGCACAGGGCAGGTCAAGCCAAACTGCTGATTTCATTTTCACTTCATTTCCATTGTCATTGCAGTTTCAAGCACAGGGCAGGCCAAACCAAACATCTGATTGCATTTTCACTTCACTTCCATTGCCATTGCAGTTTCAAGCACAGGGCAGGCCTAGCCAAACAGCTGATTGCATTTTCACTTCACTTCCATTGCCATTGCAGTTTCAAGCACAGGGCAGGCCAAGCCAAACTGCTGATTGCATTTTCACTTCACTTCCATTGCAGTTTCAAGCACAGGGCAGGCCAAGCCAAACAGCTGATTGCATTTTCACTTCACTTCCATTGCCATTGCAGTTTCAAGCACAGGGCAGGCCAAGCCAAACTGCTGATTGCATTTTCATTTCACTTCCATTGCCATTGTCATTGCAGTTTCAAGCACAGGGTAGGGCAGGCCAAGTCGAACAGCTGATTGCATTTTCATTTCACTTCCATTTCCATTGCCGTTTCAAGCACAAGGCAGGCCAAGCCAAACAGCCAATTGCATTTTCACTTCACTTCCATTGGCATTGCAGTTTCAAGCTTAGGGCAGGCAAAGCCAAACAGCTGATTGTATTTTCACTTCACTTCAATTGCCATTGCAGTTTCAAGCACAGGGCAGGCCAAGCCAAACAGCTGATTGCATATTCACTTCACTTCCATTGCCATTGCAGTTTCAAGCCCAGGGCAGGCCAAGCCAAACAGCAGATTGCATTTTCACATATTTTCCACTGCCATTGCAGTTTCAAGCACAGGGCAGGCAAAGCCAAGCAGCTCATTGCATTTTCACTTCATTTCCACTGCCATTGCAGATTCAAGCTCAGGGCAGGCCTAGCCAAACAGCTCATTGCATTTTCATTTAATTTCCACTGCCATTGCCGTTTCAAGCACAAGGCAGGCCAAGTCAAAAAGCTGATTGTATTTTCATTTCACTTCCATTGCCATTGCAGTTTCAAGCTAAGGGCAGGCCGAGCCAAACAGCTGATTGCATTTTCACTTCACATCCATTGCCATTGCAGTTTCAAGCACACGGCAGGCCAAGCCAAACAGCTGATTGCATTTTCACTTCACTTCAATTGCCAGTGCAGTTTCAAGCACAGGGCAGGCCAAGCCAACCAGCTGATTGCATTCTCACCACTTCCATCGCAGTTTCAAGCACAGGGCAGGCAAAGCCAAACTGCTGATGACATTTTCATTTCACTTCCATTGCCATTGCAGTTTCAAGCACAGGGCAGGCCAAGCCAAATTGTTGATTGCATTTTCACTTCACTTCCATTGCCATTGCAGTTTCAAGCACAGAGCAGGCCAAGCCAAACAGCTCATTGTATTTTCACTTCATTTCCACTGCCATTGCAGTTTCAAGCACAGGGCAGGCCAAGCCAATCAGCTGATTGCATTTTCATTTCACTTCCATTGCCATTGCAGTTTCAAGCACAGGGCAGGCAGAGCCAAACCGCTGATTGCATTTTTATTTCACTTCCATTGCCCTTGCAATTTCAAGCACAGGGCAGGCCAAGCCAAACAGCTCATTGCATTTCCACTTCATTGCCAGTGCCATTGCAGTTTCAAGCACAGGGCAGGCCTAGCCAAACATCTGATTGCATTTTCACTTCCTTTCCACTGCCATTGCCATTTCAACCACAGGGCAGGCCAAGCCAAACAGCTGATTGAATTTCACCTCACTTCCATTGCCATTGCAGTTTTAAGCACAGGGCAGGCCAAGCCAAACAGCTGATTGCATTTTCACTTTCTTTCCACTGCCATTGCCGTTTCAAGCACAGGGCAGGTTAAGCCAAACAGTTCATTGCATTTTCACTTCATTTCCACTGCCATTGCAGTTTCAAGTACAGGGCAGTCCCAGCCAAACATCTGATTGCATTTTCACTTCACCTCCATTGCCATTGCAGTTTCAAGCACAGGGCAGGCCAAGCCAAACAGCTAATTGTATTTTCACTTCATATCCACTGCCATTGCAGTTTCAAGCACAGGAGAGGCAAAGCCAAACAGCTCATTGCATTTTCACTTCATTTCCACTGCCATTGTACTTTCAAGCACAGGGCAGGCCAAGCCAAACAGCTCACTGCATTTTTATTTCATTTCCTTTGCCATTCCAATTTCAAGCACAGTGCAGGCTGAGCCAAACAGCTCATTGCATTTTCACTTAATTTCCACTGCAATTGCAGTTTGAAGCACAGGGCAGGCCCAGCCAAACATCTGATTGCATTTTCACTTTCTTTCCACTGCCATTGCCGTTTCCAGCACAGGGCAGGTCAAGCCAAACAGCTCATTGCATTTTCACTTCATTTCCACTGCCATTGCAGTTTCAAGTACAGGGCAGGCCCAGCCAAACATCTGATTGCATTTTCACTTCACCTCCATTGCCATTGCAGTTTCAAGCACAGGGCAGGCCAAGCCAAACTGCTGATTGCATTTTCACTTCACTTCCATTGTCATTGCAATTTCAAGCACAGGGCAGGCCAAGCCGAACATTTGATTGCATTTTCACTTCACTTCCAATGCCATTGCAGTTTCAAGCACAGGGCAGGCCAAACCAAGGAGCTGATTGCATTTTCACTTCACTTCCATTGCCATTGCAGTTTCAAGCACAGGGCAGGCCAAGCCAAACAGCTAATTGTATTTTCACTTCATATCCACTGCCATTGCAGTTTCAAGCACAGGAGAGGCAAAGCCAAACAGCTCATTGCATTTTCACTTCATTTCCACTGCCATTTTAGTTTCAAGCACAGGGCAGGCCAAGCCAAACAGCTCACTGCATTTTTATTTCATTTCCTTTGCCATTCCAATTTCAAGCACAGTGCAGGCCGAGCCAAACAGCTCATTGCATTTTCACTTCATTTCCACTGCCATTGCAGTTTGAAGCACAGGGCAGGCCCAGCCAAACATCTGATTGCATTTTCACTTCACTTCCATTGCCATTGCAGTTTCAAGCACAGGGCAGGCCAAGCCAAACAGCTGATTGCATTTTCACTTCCTTTCCACTGCCATTGCAGTTTCAAGCACAGAGCAGGCCAAACCAAAGAGCTGATTGCATATTCACTTCAGTATCATTGCCATTGCAGTTTCAAGCACAGGGTAGGCCAAGCCAAACAGTTGATTGCATTTTCACTTCACTTCCATTGCAGTTTCAAGCACAGGGCAGGCCAAGCCAAACAGCTGATTGCATTTTCACTTCACTTCCATTGCCATTGCAGTTTCAAGCACAGGGCAGGCCAAGCCAAACAGCTAATTGTATTTTCACCTCACTTCCATTGCAGTTTCAAGCCAAACTGCTGATTGCATTTTCACTTCACTTCCATTGCATTTTCATTTCACTTCCATTGCCATTGTCATTGCAGTTTCAAGCACAGGGTAGGGCAGGCCAAGCCGAACAGCTGATTGCATTTTCATTTCACTTCCACTGCCATTGCCGTTTCAAGCACAGGGCAGGCCAAGCCAAACAGCTGATTGCATTTTCACTTCACTTACATTGCCATTGCAGTTTCAAGCCCAGGGCAGGCCAAGCCAAACAGTAGATTGCATTTTCACATATTTTCCACTGCCATTGCAGTTTCAAGCACAGGGCAGGCAAAGCCAAGCAGCTCATTGCATTTTCACTTCATTTCCACTGCCATTGCAGATTCAAGCTCAGGGCAGGCCTAGCCAAACAGCTCATTGCATTTTCATTTCATTTCCACTGCCATTGCAGTTTCAAGCACAGGGCAGGCCAAGTCAAAAAGCTGATTGCATTTTCATTTCACTTCCATTGCCATTGCAGTTTCAAGCTAAGGGCAGGCCGAGCCAAACAGCTGATTGCATTTTCACTTCACATCCATTGCCATTGCAGTTTCAAGCACACGGCAGGCCAAGCCAAACAGCTGAATGCATTTTCACTTCCTTTCCACTGCCATTGCCGTTTCAAGCACAGGGCAGGCCAAGCCAAACAGCCAATTGCATTTTCACTTCACTTCCATTGGCATTGCAGTTTCAAGCTTAGGGCAGGCCAAGCCAAACAGCTGATTGTATTTTCACTTCACTTCAATTGCCATTGCAGTTTCAAGCACAGGGCAGGCCAAGCCAAACAGCTGATTGCATATTCACTTCACTTCCATTGCCATTGGAGTTTCAAGCCCAGGGCACGCCAAGCCAAACAGTAGATTGCATTTTCACTTATTTTCCACTGCCGTTGCAGTTTCAAGCACAGGGCAGGCAAAGCCAAGCAGCTCATTGCATTGTCACTTCATTTCCACTGCCATTGTAGTTTCAAGCACAGGGCAGGCCAAGCCAAACAGCTGATTGAATTTCACTTCACTTCCATTGCCATTGCAGTTTCAAGCACAGGGCAGGCCAAGCCAAGCAGTTGATTGCATTTTCACTTCACTTCCATTGCCATTGCAGTTTGAAGCACAGAGAAGGAAAAGCCACACAGCTGATTGAATTTTCCACTTCACTTCAGTTGCCATTGCAGTTTCAAGCACAGGACAGGCCAAGCCAAACAGCTGGTTGCATTTTCATTTCACTTCCATTGCCATTGTCATTGCAGTTTCAAGCACAGGGTAGGGCAGGCCAAGCCGAACAGCTGATTGCATTTTCATTTCACTTCACTTCCATTGCCATTGCAGTTTAAAGCACAGGGCAGGCCAAACCAAACAGCTGATTGCATTTTCCACTTCACTTCCATTGCAGTTTCAATGGCAGGCCAAGCCAAACAGCTGATTGCTATTTCACTTCACTTCCATTGCCATTGCATTTTCAAGCAACATGGCAGGCCAAGCCCAACAGCTGATTGCATTTTCACTTCACTTCAATTGCCATTGCAGTTTCAAGCCCCGGGCAGGCCAAGCTAAACAGCTCATTGCATTTTTACTTCATTTCCACTGCCATTGCAGTTTCAAGCACAGGGCAGGGCAAGCCAAACAGCTCATTGCATTTTCACTTCATTTCCACTGCCATTGCCGTTTCAAGCTCAGGGCAGGCCTTGCCAAACATTGCATTTTCATTTCATTCCCACTGCCATTGCAGTTTCAAGCGCAGGGCAGGCCAAGCCAAACAACTGATTGCATTTTCATTTCACTTCCATTGCCATTGCAATTTCAAGCACAGGGCAGGCCGAGCCAAACAGCTGATTGCATTTTTATTTCACTTCCATTGCCATTGCAGTTTCAAGCACAGGGCAGGTCAGGCCAAGCAGCTGATTGCATTTTCACTTCACTTCCATTGCCATTGCAGTTTCAAGTGCAGGGCAGGCCAAGCCAAACAGCTGATTGCATTTTCACTTCCTTTCCACTGCCATTGCAGTTTCAAGCACAGGGCAGGCCAAGCCAAACAGCTCAATGCATTTTCACTTCATTTCCACTGCCATTGTAGTTTCAAGCACAGGGCAGGCCAAGCCAAACAGCTGATTGCAATTTCACTTCACTTGCATTGCCGTTGCGGTTTCGAGCACATGGCAGGCCAAGCCAAACAGCTGATTGCATTTTAATTTTACTTGCATTGCCATTGCCGTTTCAAGCACAGTGCAGGCCAAGCCAAACAGCTGATTGCATTTTCACTTGACTTCCATTGCCATTGCAGTTTCAAGCACAGGGCGGGTCAAGCCAAATTGCTGATTGCATTTTCACTTCATTTCCATTGTCATTGCAGTTTCAAGCACAGGGCAGGCCAAGCCAAACATCTGATTGCATTTTCACTTCACTTCCATTGCCATTGCAGTTTCAAGCACAGGGCAGGCCTAGCCAAACAGCTGATTGCATTTTCACTTCACTTCCATTGCCATTGCAGTTTCAATCACAGGGCAGGCCAAGCCAAACTGCTGATTGCATTTTCACTTCACTTCCATTGTCATTGCAGTTTCAAGCACAGGGCAGGCCAAGCCAAACATCTGATTGCATTTTCACTTCACTTCCATTGCCATTGCAGTTTCAAGCACAGAGCAGGCCATACCAAAGAGGTGATTGCATTTTCACTTCACTATCATTGCCATTGCTGTTTCAAGCACGGGGCAGGCCAAGCCAAACAGCTGATTGCATTTTCACCTCACTTCCATTGCAGTTTCAAGCACAGGGCAGGCCAAGCCAAACAGCTGATTGCATTTTCACTTCACTTCCATTGCCATTGCAGTTTCAAGCACAGGGCAGGTCAAGCCAAACTGCTGATTTCATTTTCACTTCATTTCCACTGCCATTGTAGTTTCAAGCACAGGGCAGGCCAAGCGGAAGAGCTCATTGCATTTTTATTTCACTTCCTGCCATTCCAATTTCAAGCACAGTGCAGGCCGAGCCAAATATCTCATTGCATTTTCACTTCATTTCCACTGCCATTGCAGTTTGAAGTACAGGGCAGGTCCAGCCAAACATCTGATTGCATTTTCACTTCACTTCCATTGCCTTTGCAGTTTCAAGCACAGGGCAGGCCAAGCCAAACAGCTGAATGCATTTTCACTTCCTTTCCACTGCCATTGCCGTTTCAAGCACAGGGCAGGCCAAGCCAAACAGCTCATTGCATTGTCACTTCATTTCCACTGCCATTGTAGTTTCAAGCACAGGGCAGGCCAAGCCAAACAGCTGATTGAATTTCACTTCACTTCCATTGCCATTGCAGTTTCAAGCACAGCGCAGGATCAGCCAAGCAGTTGATTGCATTTTCATTTCACTTCAATTCCATTGCCATTGCACTTTCAAGCACAGAGCAGGCCAAACCAAAGAGCTGATTGCATATTCACTTCACTATCATTGCCATTGCAGTTTCAAGCACAGGGCAGGCCAAGCCAAACAGCTGATTGCATTTTCACTTCACTTCCATTGCAGTTTCAAGCACAGGGCAGGCCAAGCCAAACAGCTGATTGCATTTCACTTCACTTCCATTGCCATTGCAGTTTCAAGCACAGGGCAGGCCAAGCCAAACAGCTGATTGCATTTTTATTTCACTTCCATTGCCATTGCAGTTTCAAGCACAGGGCAGGTCAGGCCAAGCAGCTGATTGCATTTTCACTTCACTTCCATTGCCATTGCAGTTTCAAGTGCAGGGCAGGCCAAGCCAAACAGCTGATTGCATTTTCACTTCCTTTCCACTGCCATTGCAGTTTCAAGCACAGGGCAGGCCAAGCCAAACAGCTCAATGCATTTTCACTTCATTTCCACTGCCATTGTAGTTTCAAGCACAGGGCAGGCCAAGCCAAACAGCTGATTGCAATTTCACTTCACTTGCATTGCCGTTGCGGTTTCGAGCACATGGCAGGCCAAGCCAAACAGCTGATTGCATTTTAATTTTACTTGCATTGCCATTGCCGTTTCAAGCACAGTGCAGGCCAAGCCAAACAGCTGATTGCATTTTCACTTGACTTCCATTGCCATTGCAGTTTCAAGCACAGGGCGGGTCAAGCCAAATTGCTGATTGCATTTTCACTTCATTTCCATTGTCATTGCAGTTTCAAGCACAGGGCAGGCCAAGCCAAACATCTGATTGCATTTTCACTTCACTTCCATTGCCATTGCAGTTTCAAGCACAGGGCAGGCCTAGCCAAACAGCTGATTGCATTTTCACTTCACTTCCATTGCCATTGCAGTTTCAATCACAGGGCAGGCCAAGCCAAACTGCTGATTGCATTTTCACTTCACTTCCATTGTCATTGCAGTTTCAAGCACAGGGCAGGCCAAGCCAAACATCTGATTGCATTTTCACTTCACTTCCATTGCCATTGCAGTTTCAAGCACAGAGCAGGCCATACCAAAGAGGTGATTGCATTTTCACTTCACTATCATTGCCATTGCTGTTTCAAGCACGGGGCAGGCCAAGCCAAACAGCTGATTGCATTTTCACCTCACTTCCATTGCAGTTTCAAGCACAGGGCAGGCCAAGCCAAACAGCTGATTGCATTTTCACTTCACTTCCATTGCCATTGCAGTTTCAAGCACAGGGCAGGTCAAGCCAAACTGCTGATTTCATTTTCACTTCATTTCCACTGCCATTGTAGTTTCAAGCACAGGGCAGGCCAAGCGGAAGAGCTCATTGCATTTTTATTTCACTTCCTGCCATTCCAATTTCAAGCACAGTGCAGGCCGAGCCAAATATCTCATTGCATTTTCACTTCATTTCCACTGCCATTGCAGTTTGAAGTACAGGGCAGGTCCAGCCAAACATCTGATTGCATTTTCACTTCACTTCCATTGCCTTTGCAGTTTCAAGCACAGGGCAGGCCAAGCCAAACAGCTGAATGCATTTTCACTTCCTTTCCACTGCCATTGCCGTTTCAAGCACAGGGCAGGCCAAGCCAAACAGCTCATTGCATTGTCACTTCATTTCCACTGCCATTGTAGTTTCAAGCACAGGGCAGGCCAAGCCAAACAGCTGATTGAATTTCACTTCACTTCCATTGCCATTGCAGTTTCAAGCACAGCGCAGGATCAGCCAAGCAGTTGATTGCATTTTCATTTCACTTCAATTCCATTGCCATTGCACTTTCAAGCACAGAGCAGGCCAAACCAAAGAGCTGATTGCATATTCACTTCACTATCATTGCCATTGCAGTTTCAAGCACAGGGCAGGCCAAGCCAAACAGCTGATTGCATTTTCACTTCACTTCCATTGCAGTTTCAAGCACAGGGCAGGCCAAGCCAAACAGCTGATTGCATTTCACTTCACTTCCATTGCCATTGCAGTTTCAAGCACAGGGCAGGCCAAGCCAAACAGCTGATTGCATTTTAATTTCACTTCCATTGCCATTGCCGTTTCAAGCACAGTGCAGGCCAAGCCAAACAGCTGATTGCATTTTCACTTCACTTCCATTGCCATTGCAGTTTCAAGCACAGGGCAGGTCAAGCCAAACTGCTGATTTCATTTTCACTTCATTTCCATTGTCATTGCAGTTTCAAGCACAGGGCAGGCCAAACCAAACATCTGATTGCATTTTCACTTCACTTCCATTGCCATTGCAGTTTCAAGCACAGGGCAGGCCAAGCCAAACTGCTGATTGCATTTTCACTTCACTTCCATTGCAGTTTCAAGCACAGGGCAGGCCAAGCCAAACAGCTGATTGCATTTTCACTTCACTTCCATTGCCATTGCAGTTTCAAGCACAGGGCAGGCCAAGCCAAACTGCTGATTGCATTTTCATTTCACTTCCATTGCCATTGTCATTGCAGTTTCAAGCACAGGGTAGGGCAGGCCAAGCCGAACAGCTGATTGCATTTTCATTTCACTTCCATTTCCATGCCGTTTCAAGCACAGGGCAGGCCAAGCCAAACAGCCAATTGCATTTTCACTTCACCTCCATTGCCATTGCAGTTTCAAGCACAGGGCAGTCGAAGCCAAACAGCTCATTGCTTTTCCATTTCATTTCCACTGCCATTGCAGTTTCAAGCATAGGGCAGGCAGAGCCAAACCGCTGATTGCATTTTTATTTCACTTCCATTGCCCTTGCAATTTCAAGCACAGGGCAGGCCAAGCCAAACAGCTCATTGCATTTCCACTTCATTTCCAGTGCCATTGCAGTTTCAAGCACAGGGCAGGCCTAGCCAAACATCTGATTGCATTTTCACTTCCTTTCCACTGCCATTGCCAGTTCAACCACAGGGCAGGCCAAGCCAAACAGCTGATTGAATTTCACTTCACTTCCATTGCCATTGCAGTTTCAAGCACAGGGCAGGCCAAGCCAAACAGCTGATTGCATTTTCACTTTCTTTCCACTGCCATTGCCGTTTCAAGCACAGGGCAGGTCAAGCCAAACAGTTCATTGCATTTTCACTTCATTTCCTTTGCCATTACAATTTCAAGCACAGTGCAGGCCGAGCCAAACAGCTCATTGCATTTTCACTTCATTTCCACTGCCATTGCAGTTTGAAGCACAGGGCAGGCCCAGCCAAACATCTGATTGCATTTTCACTTTCTTTCCACTGCCATTGCCGTTTCAAGCACAGGGCAGGTCAAGCCAAACAGCTCATTGCATTTTCACTTCATTTCCACTGCCATTGCAGTTTCAAGTACAGGGCAGGCCCAGCCAAACATCTGATTGCATTTTCACTTCACCTCCATTGCCATTGCAGTTTCAAGCACAGGGCAGGCCAAGCCAAACTGCTGATTGCATTTTCACTTCACTTCCATTGTCATTGCAATTTCAAGCACAGGCCAGGCCAAGCCAAACATTTGATTGCATTTTCACTTCACTTCCAATGCCATTGCAGTTTCAAGCACAGGGCAGGCCAAACCAAAAAGCTGATTGCATTTTCACTTCACTTCCATTGCCATTGCAGTTTCAAGCACAGGGCAGGCCAAGCCAAACAGCTAATTGTATTTTCACTTCATATCCACTGCCATTGCAGTTTCAAGCACAGGAGAGGCAAAGCCAAACAGCTCATTGCATTTTCACTTGATTTCCACTGCCATTGTAGTTTCAAGCACAGGGCAGGCCAAGCCAAACAGCTCACTGCATTTTTATTTCATTTCCTTTGCCATTCCAATTTCAAGCACAGTGCAGGCCGAGCCAAACAGCTCATTGCATTTTCACTTCATTTCCACTGCCATTGCAGTTTGAAGCACAGGGCAGGCCCAGCCAAACATCTGATTGCATTTTCACTTCACTTCCATTGCCATTGCAGTTTCAAGCACAGGGCAGGCCAAGCCGAACAGCTGATTGCATTTTCACTTCCTTTCCACTGCCATTGCCGTTTCAAGCACAGGGCAGGCCAAGCCAAACAGCTCATTGCATTGTCACTTCATTTCCACTGCCATTGTAGTTTCAAGCACAGGGCAGGCCAAGCCAAACAGCTGATTGAATTTCACTTCACTTCCATTGCCATTGCAGTTTCAAGCACAGGGCAGGCCAAGCCAAGCAGTTGATCGCATTTTCACTTCACTTCCATTGCCATTGCAGTTTGAAGCACAGCAAAGGAAAAGCCACACAGCTGATTGAATTTTCCACTTCACTTATGTTGCCATTTCAGTTTCAAGCACAGGACAGGCCAAGCCAAACAGCTGATTGCAATTTTAGTTCACTTCCATTGCCATTGCGGTTTCAAGCACATGGCAGGCCAAGCCAAACAGCTGATTGCATTTTCCACTTCACTTCCATTGCCATGCAGTTTCAAGCACACGGCAGGCCAAGTCATATTGCTGATTGCATTTTCACTTCACTTCCATTGCCATTGCCGTTTCAAGCACAGGGCAGGCCAAGCCAAACAGCTGATTGAATTTCACTTCACTTCCATTGCCATTGCAGTTTCAAGCACAGGGCAGGCCAAGCCAAGCAGCTGATTGCATTTTCGCTTCACTTCCATTGCCATTGCAGTTTCAAGCACAGGGCAGGCCAAGCCAAAGAGCTGGTTGAATTTCACTTCACTTCCATTGCCATTGCAGTTTCAAGCACAGGGCAGGCCAAGCCAAGCAGCTGATTGCATTTTCCACTTCACTTCCATTGTCATTGCAGTTTCAAGCACAGGGCAGGCCAAGCCAAACAGCTGATTGCAATTTCACTTCACTTCCATTGCCATTGCAGTTTCAAGCACATGGCAGGGAAAGCCGAACAGCTGATTGCATTTTCACTTCCCTTCAATTGCCTTTGCAGTTTCAAGCACAGGGTAGGCCAAGCCAAACAGCTGATTGCATTTTCACTTCACTTCCATTGTCATTGCAGTTTCAAGCACAGGACAGGGCAGGCCAAGCCAAACTGCTGATTGCATTTTCACTTCACTTCCATTGTCATTGCAGTTTCAAGCACAGGGCAGGCCAAGCCAAACTGCTGATTGCATTTTCACTTCACTTCCATTGCCATTACAGTTTCAAGCACAGGGCAGGACAAGCCAAACAGCTGATTGAATTTCACTTCACTTCCATTGCCATTGCAGTTTCAAGCACAGGGCAGGCCAAGCCAAACAGCTCATTGCATTTTCACTTCATTTCCACTGCCATTGCAGTTTCAAGCAATGGGCAGGCCAAGCCAAACATTTGAATGCATTTTCACTTCACTTCCAATGCCATTGCAGTTTCAAGCACAGGGCAGGCCAAACCAAAAAACTGATTGCATTTTCACTTCACTTCCATTGCCATTGCAGTTTCAAGCACAGGGCAGGCCAAGCCAAACAGCTAATTGTATTTTCACTTCATATCCACTGCCATTGCAGTTTCAAGCACAGGAGAGGCAAAGCCAAACAGCTCATTGCATTTTCACTTCATTTCCACTGCCATTGTAGTTTCAAGCACAGGGCAGGCCAAGCCAAACAGCTCACTGCATTTTTATTTCATTTCCTTTGCCATTCCAATTTCAAGCACAGTGCAGGCCGAGCCAAACAGCTCATTGCATTTTCACTTCATTTCCACTGCCATTGCAGTTTGAAGCACAGGGCAGGCCCAGCCAAACATCTGATTGCATTTTCACTTCACTTCCATTGCCATTGCAGTTTCAAGCACAGGGCAGGCCAAGCCAAACAGCTGATTGCATTTTCACTTCCTTTCCACTGCCATTGCCGTTTCAAGCACAGGGCAGGCCAAGCCAAACAGCTCATTGCATTGTCACTTCATTTCCACTGCCATTGTAGTTTCAAGCACAGGGCAGGCCAAGCCAAACAGCTGATTAAATTTCACTTCACTTCCATTGCCATTGCAGTTTCAAGCACAGGGCAGGCCAAGCCAAGCAGTTGATTGCATTTTCACTTCACTTCCATTGCCATTGCAGTTTGAAGCACAGAAAAGGAAAAGCCACACAGCTGATTGAATTTTCCACTTCACTTATGTTGCCATTGCAGTTTCAAGCACAGGACAGGCCAAGCCAAACAGCTGATTGCAATTTTACTTCACTTCCATTGCCATTGCGGTTTCAAGCACATGGCAGGCCAAGCCAAACAGCTGATTGCATTTTCCACTTCACTTCCATTGCCATGCAGTTTCAAGCACACGGCAGGCCAAGTCATATTGCTGATTGCATTTTCACTTCACTTCCATTGCCATTGCCGTTTCAAGCACAGGGCAGGCCAAGCCAAACAGCTGATTGAATTTCACTTCACTTCCATTGCCATTGCAGTTTCAAGCACAGGGCAGGCCAAGCCAAGCAGCTGATTGCATTTTCGCTTCACTTCCATTGCCATTGCAGTTTCAAGCACAGGGCAGGCCAAGCCAAACAGCTGATTGAATTTCACTTCACTTCCATTGCCATTGCAGTTTCAAGCACAGGGCAGGCCAAGCCAAGCAGCTGATTGCATTTTCCACTTCACTTCCATTGTCATTGCAGTTTCAAGCACAGGGCAGGCCAAGCCAAACAGCTGATTGCAATTTCACTTCACTTCCATTGCCATTGCAGTTTCAAGCACATGGCAGGGAAAGCCGAACAGCTGATTGCATTTTCACTTCCCTTCAATTTCCTTTGCAGTTTCAAGCACAGGGTAGGCCAAGCCAAACAGCTGATTGCATTTTCACTTCACTTCCATTGTCATTGCAGTTTCAAGCACAGGACAGGGCAGGCCAAGCCAAACTGCTGATTGCATTTTCACTTCACTTCCATTGTCATTGCAGTTTCAAGCACAGGGCAGGCCAAGCCAAACTGCTGATTGCATTTTCACTTCACTTCCATTGCCATTACAGTTTCAAGCACAGGGCAGGCCAAGCCAAGCCAAACAGCTCATTGCATTTTCACTTCATCTCCACTCCCATTGAACTTTCAAGCACAGGGTAGGCCTAGCCAAAGAGCTCATTGCATTTTCATTTCATTTCCACTGCGATTGCAGTTTCAAGCACAGGGCAAGGCAGGCCAAGCCAAACAGCTGATTGCATTTTCATTTCACTTCCATTGCCATTGCAATTTCAAGCGCAAGGCAGGCCAAGCCAAACAGCTGATTGCATTTTCACTTCATTTCCACTGCCATTGCAGTTTCAAGCACAGGGCAGGCCAAGCCAAACTGCCGATTGCATTTTCACTTCACTTCACTTCCATTGCCATTGCAGTTTCAAGCACAGGGCAAGCCAAGCCAAACAGCTGATTGAATTTCACATCACTTCAATTGCCATTACAGTTTCAAGCATACTGCAGGCCAAGCCAAACAGCTGATTGCATTTTCACTTTACTTCCATTGCCATTGCAGTTTCAACCACAGCGCAGGCCAAGCCAAGCAGCTCATTGCATTTTCACTTCATTTTCACTGCCATTGCAGTTTCAAGCACATGGCAGGCCAAGCCAAACAGCTCATTGCATTTTCACTTCACTTCCATTGCCATTGCAGTTTCAAGCACAGGGCAGGCCAAGCCAAACAGCTCATTGCATTTTCACTTCACTTCCATTGCCATTGCAGTTTCAAGCACAGGGCAGGCCAAGCCAAACAGCTCATTGCATTTTCACTTCATTTCCATTGCCATTGCAGTTTCAAGCACAGGGCAGGCCTAGCCAAACAGCTCATTGCATTTTCATTTCATTTCCACTGTAAATGCAGTTTCAAGCACAGGAGAGGCCAAGCCAAACAGCTGATTGCATTTTCATTTATTTTCCACTGTCATTGCAGTTTCAAGCACAGGGCAGGCCAAGCCAAACAGCTGATTGCATTTTCACATCCTTTCCACTGCCATTTCCGTTTCAAGCACAGGGCAGGCCAAGCCAAACAGCTCATTGCATTGTCACTTCATTTCCACTGCCATTGTAGTTTCAAGCACAGGACAGGCCAAGCCAAACAGCTCATTGAATTTCACTTCACTTCCATTGCCATTGCAGTTTCAAGCACAGGGCAGGCCAAGCCAAGCAGTTGATTGCATTTTCACTTCACTTCCATTGCCATTGCAGTTTGAAGCATAGAAAAGGAAAAGCCACACAGCTGATTGAATTTTCCACTTCACTTCTGTTGACATTGCAGTTTCAAGCACAGGACAGGCCAAGCCAAACAGCTGATTGCAATTTTACTTCACTTCCATTGCCATTGCGGTTTCAAGCACATGGCAGGCCAAGCCAAACAGCTGATTGCATTTTCCACTTCACTTCCATTGCCATGCAGTTTCAAGCACACGGCAGGCCAAGTCATATTGCTGATTGCATTTTCACTTCACTTCCATTGCCATTGCCGTTTCAAGCACAGGGCAGGCCAAGCCAAACAGCTGATTGAATTTCACTTCACTTCCATTGCCATTGCAGTTTCAAGCACAGGGCAGGCCAAGCCAAGCAGCTGATTGCATTTTCGCTTCACTTCCATTGCCATTGCAGTTTCAAGCACAGGGCAGGCCAAGCCAAACAGCTGATTGAATTTCACTTCACTTCCATTGCCATTGCAGTTTCAAGCACAGGGCAGGCCAAGCCAAGCCAAACATCTCATTGCATTTTCACTTCATCTCCACTCCCATTGAACTTTCAAGCACAGGGTAGGCCTAGCCAAAGAGCTCATTGCATTTTCACTTCATTTCCACTGCCATTGCAGTTTCAAGCACAGGGCAGGCCAAGCCAAGCCAAACAGCTCATTGCATTTTCACTTCATCTCCACTCCCATTGAACTTTCAAGCACAGGGTAGGCCTAGCCAAAGAGCTCATTGCATTTTCATTTCATTTCCACTGCGATTGCAGTTTCAAGCACAGGGCAAGGCAGGCCAAGCCAAACAGCTGATTGCATTTTCATTTCACTTCCATTGCCATTGCAATTTCAAGCGCAAGGCAGGCCAAGCCAAACAGCTGATTGCATTTTCACTTCATTTCCACTGCCATTGCAGTTTCAAGCACAGGGCAGGCCAAGCCAAACTGCCGATTGCATTTTCACTTCACTTCACTTCCATTGCCATTGCAGTTTCAAGCACAGGGCAAGCCAAGCCAAACAGCTGATTGAATTTCACATCACTTCAATTGCCATTACAGTTTCAAGCATACTGCAGGCCAAGCCAAACAGCTGATTGCATTTTCACTTTACTTCCATTGCCATTGCAGTTTCAACCACAGCGCAGGCCAAGCCAAGCAGCTCATTGCATTTTCACTTCATTTTCACTGCCATTGCAGTTTCAAGCACATGGCAGGCCAAGCCAAACAGCTCATTGCATTTTCACTTCACTTCCATTGCCATTGCAGTTTCAAGCACAGGGCAGGCCAAGCCAAACAGCTCATTGCATTTTCACTTCACTTCCATTGCCATTGCAGTTTCAAGCACAGGGCAGGCCAAGCCAAACAGCTCATTGCATTTTCACTTCATTTCCATTGCCATTGCAGTTTCAAGCACAGGGCAGGCCTAGCCAAACAGCTCATTGCATTTTCATTTCATTTCCACTGTAAATGCAGTTTCAAGCACAGGAGAGGCCAAGCCAAACAGCTGATTGCATTTTCATTTATTTTCCACTGTCATTGCAGTTTCAAGCACAGGGCAGGCCAAGCCAAACAGCTGATTGCATTTTCACATCCTTTCCACTGCCATTTCCGTTTCAAGCACAGGGCAGGCCAAGCCAAACAGCTCATTGCATTGTCACTTCATTTCCACTGCCATTGTAGTTTCAAGCACAGGACAGGCCAAGCCAAACAGCTCATTGAATTTCACTTCACTTCCATTGCCATTGCAGTTTCAAGCACAGGGCAGGCCAAGCCAAGCAGTTGATTGCATTTTCACTTCACTTCCATTGCCATTGCAGTTTGAAGCATAGAAAAGGAAAAGCCACACAGCTGATTGAATTTTCCACTTCACTTCTGTTGACATTGCAGTTTCAAGCACAGGACAGGCCAAGCCAAACAGCTGATTGCAATTTTACTTCACTTCCATTGCCATTGCGGTTTCAAGCACATGGCAGGCCAAGCCAAACAGCTGATTGCATTTTCCACTTCACTTCCATTGCCATGCAGTTTCAAGCACACGGCAGGCCAAGTCATATTGCTGATTGCATTTTCACTTCACTTCCATTGCCATAGCCATTTCAAGCACAGGGCAGGCCAAGCCAAACAGCTGATTGAATTTCACTTCACTTCCATTGCCATTGCAGTTTCAAGCACAGGGCAGGCCAAGCCAAGCAGCTGATTGCATTTTCGCTTCACTTCCATTGCCATTGCAGTTTCAAGCACAGGGCAGGCCAAGCCAAACAGCTGATTGAATTTCACTTCACTTCCATTGCCATTGCAGTTTCAAGCACAGGGCAGGCCAAGCCAAGCAGCTGATTGCATTTTCCACTTCACTTCCATTGTCATTGCAGTTTCAAGCACAGGGCAGGCCAAGCCAAACAGCTGATTGCAATTTCACTTCACTTCCATTGCCATTGCAGTTTCAAGCACATGGCAGGGAAAGCCGAACAGCTGATTGCATTTTCACTTCCCTTCAATTGCCTTTGCAGTTTCAAGCACAGGGTAGGCCAAGCCAAACAGCTGATTGCATTTTCACTTCACTTCCATTGTCATTGCAGTTTCAAGCACAGGACAGGGCAGGCCAAGCCAAACTGCTGATTGCATTTTCACTTCACTTCCATTGTCATTGCAGTTTCAAGCATAGGGCAGGCCAAGCCAAACTGCTGATTGCATTTTCACTTCACTTCCATTGCCATTACAGTTTCAAGCACAGGGCAGGACAAGCCAAACAGCTGATTGAATTTCACTTCACTTCCATTGCCATTGCAGTTTCAAGCACAGGGCAGGCCAAGCCAAACAGCTCATTGCATTTTCACTTCATTTCCACTGCCATTGCAGTTTCAAGCACAGGGCAGGCCAAGCCAAGCCAAACAGCTCATTGCATTTTCACTTCATCTCCACTCCCATTGAACTTTCAAGCACAGGGTAGGCCTAGCCAAAGAGCTCATTGCATTTTCATTTCATTTCCACTGCGATTGCAGTTTCAAGCACAGGGCAAGGCAGGCCAAGCCAAACAGCTGATTGCATTTTCATTTCACTTCCATTGCCATTGCAATTTCAAGCGCAAGGCAGGCCAAGCCAAACAGCTGATTGCATTTTCACTTCATTTCCACTGCCATTGCAGTTTCAAGCACAGGGCAGGCCAAGCCAAACTGCCGATTGCATTTTCACTTCACTTCACTTCCATTGCCATTGCAGTTTCAAGCACAGGGCAAGCCAAGCCAAACAGCTGATTGAATTTCACATCACTTCCATTGCCATTGCAGTTTGAAGCACATGGCAGGCCAAGCCAAACAGCTGATTTCATTTTCACTTCACTTCAATTGCCATTACAGTTTCAAGCATACTGCAGGCCAAGCCAAACAGCTGATTGCATTTTCACTTTACTTCCATTGCCATTGCAGTTTCAACCACAGCGCAGGCCAAGCCAAGCAGCTCATTGCATTTTCACTTCATTTTCACTGCCATTGCAGTTTCAAGCACATGGCAGGCCAAGCCAAACAGCTCATTGCATTTTCACTTCACTTCCATTGCCATTGCAGTTTCAAGCACAGGGCAGGCCAAGCCAAACAGCTCATTGCATTTTCACTTCACTTCCATTGCCATTGCAGTTTCAAGCACAGGGCAGGCCAAGCCAAACAGCTCATTGCATTTTCACTTCATTTTCACTGCCATTGCAGTTTCAAGCACATGGCAGGCCAAGCCAAACAGCTCATTGCATTTTCACTTCACTTCCATTGTCATTGCAGTTTCAAGCACAGTGCAGGCAAAGCCAAACTGCTGATTGCATTTTCACTTCACTTCCACTGCCATTGCAGTTTCAAGCACAGGGCAGGCAAAGCCAAACAGCTGATTGAATTTCACTTCACTTCCATTGCCATTGCAGTTTCAAGCACAGGGCAGGCTAAACCAAAGAGCTGATTGCATTTTCACTTCACGTCCATTGCCATTGCAGTTTCAAGCACAGGGCAGGCCAAGCCAAACAGCTCATTGCATTTTCACTTCACTTCCATTGCCATTGCAGTTTCAAGCACAGGGCAGGCCAAGCCAAACAGCTCATTGCATATTCACTTCATTTCCATTGCCATTGCAGTTTCAAGCACAGGGCAGGCCTAGCCAAACAGTTCATTGCATTTTCATTTCATTTCCACTGTAAATGCAGTTTCAAGCACAGGAGAGGCCAAGCCAAACAGCTGATTGCATTTTCATTTATTTTCCACTGTCATTGCAGTTTCAAGCACAGGGCAGGCCAAGCCAAACAGCTCATTGCATATTCACTTCATTTCCATTGCCATTGCAGTTTCAAGCACAGGGCAGGCCAAGCCAAACAGCTGATTGAATTTCACTTCACTTCCATTGCCATTGCAGTTTCAAGCACAGGAGAGGCCAAGCCAAACAGCTGATTGCATTTTCATTTATTTTCCACTGTCATTGCAGTTTCAAGCACAGGGCAGGCCAAGCCAAACAGCTCATTGCATATTCACTTCATTTCCATTGCCATTGCAGTTTCAAGCACAGGGCAGGCCAAGCCAAACAGCTGATTGAATTTCACTTCACTTCCATTGCCATTGCAGTTTCAAGCACAGGGCAGGCCAAGCCAAGCAGCTGATTGCATTTTCCACTTCACTTCCATTGTCATTGCAATTTCAAGCACAGGACAGGCCAAGCCAAACAGCTGATTGCATTTTCACTTCACTTCCATTGTCATTGCAGTTTCAAGCACAAGGCAGGCCAAGCCAAACTGCTGATTGCATTTTCACTTCACTTCCATTGCCATTACAGTTTCAAGCACAGGGCAGGACAAGCCAAACAGCTGATTGAATTTAACTTCACTTCCATTGCCATTGCAGTTTCAAGCACAGGGCAGGCGAAGCCAAACAGCTCATTGCATTTTCACTTCATTTCCACTGCCATTGTAGTTTCAAGCAATGGGCAGGCCAAGCCAAACTGCTGATTGCATTTTCACTTCATTTCCACTGCCATTGTAGTTTCAAGCACAGGGCAGGCCAAGCCAAACAGCTCATTGCATTTTCACTTCATTTCCATTGTCATTGCAGTTTCAAGCACAGGGCAGGCCAAGCCAAGCCAAACAGCTCATTGCATTTTCACTTCATCTCCACTGCCATTGAAGTTTCAAGCACAGGGTAGGCCTAGCCAAAGAGCTCATTGCATTTTCATTTCATTTCCACTGCGATTGCAGTTTCAAGCACAGGGCAAGGCAGGCCAAGCCAAAGCTGATTGCATTTTCATTTCACTTCCATTGCCATTGCAATTCCAAGCGCAAGGCAGGCCAAGCGAAACAGCTGATTGCATTTTCACTTCATTTCCACTGCCATTGCAGTTTCAAGCACAGGGCAGGCCAAGCCAAACTGCCGATTGCATTTTCACTCCACTTCACTTCCATTGCCATTGCAGTTTCAAGCACAGGGCAAGCCAAGCCAAACAGCTGATTGAATTTCACGTCACTTCCATTGCCATTGCAGTTTGAAGCACATGGCAGGCCAAGCCAAACAGCTGATTTCATTTTCACTTCACTTCAATTGCCATTACAGTTTCAAGCATACTGCAGGCCAAGCCAAACAGCTGATTGCATTTTCACTTTAATTCCATTGCCATTGCAGTATCAACCACAGGGCAGGCCAAGCCAAGCAGCTCATTGCATTTTCACTTCATTTTCACTGCCATTGCAGTTTCAAGCACATGGCAGGCCAAGCCAAACAGCTCATTGCATTTTCACTTCACTTCCATTGTCATTGCAGTTTCAAGCACAGTGCAGGCAAAGCCAAACTGCTGATTGCATTTTCACTTCACTTCCACTGCCATTGCAGTTTCAAGCACATGGCAGGCCAAGCCAAACAGCTGATTGAATTTCACATCACTTCCATTGCCATTGCAGTTTCAAGCACAGGGCAGGCTAAACCAAAGAGCTGATTGCATTTTCACTTCACGTCCATTGCCATTGCAGTTTAAAGCACAGGGCAGGCCAAGCCAAACAGCTGATTGCATTTTCTCTTCATTTCCACTGCCATTGCAGTTTCAAGCACAGGGCAGGCCAAGCCAAACAGCTGATTGCATTTTCACTTCATTTCCACTGCCATTGCAGTTTCAAGCACAGGGCAGGCCAAGCCAAACAGCTCATTGCATTTTCACTTCACTTCCATTGCCATTGCAGTTTCAAGCACAGGGCAGGCCAAGCCAAACAGCTCATTGCATTTTCACTTCACTTCAATTCCCATTGCAGTTTCAAGCACAGGGCAGGCCTAGCCAAACAGCTCATTGCATTTTCATTTCATTTCCACTGTAATTGCAGTTTCAAGCACAGGAGAGGCCAAGCCAAACAGCTGATTGCATTTTCATTTATTTTCCACTGTCATTGCAGTTTCAAGCACAGGGCAGGCCAAGCCAAACTGCAGATTGAATTTTCACTTCACTTCCATTGTCATTGCAGTTTCAAGCACAGGGCAGGCCAAGCCAAACATTTGATTGCATTTTCACTTCACTTCCATTGCCATAGCAGTTTCAAGCACAGGGCAGGCCAAACCAAGGAGCTGATTGCATTTTCACTTCATTTCCACTGCCATTGTAGTTTCAAGCACAGGGCAGGCCAAGCCAAACAGCTCACTGCATTTTTATTTCACTTCCTTTGCCATTCCAATTTCAAGACAGTGCAGGCCGAGCCAAAGAGCTCATTGCATTTTCATTTCATTTCCACTGCGATTGCAGTTTCAAGCACAGGGCAAGGCACGCCAAGCCAAACAGCTGATTGCATTTTCATTTCACTTCCATTGCCATTGCAATTTCAAGCGCAAGGCAGGCCAAGCCAAACAGCTGACTGCAGTTTCACTTCATTTCCACTGCCATTGCAGTTTCAAGCACAGGGCAGGCCAAGCGAAACTATCGGTTGCATTTTCACTTCACTTCACTTCCATTGCCATTGCAGTTTCAAGCACAGGGCAGGCTAAACCAAAGAGCTGATTGCATTTTCACTTCACGTCCATTGCCATTGCAGTTTCAAGCACAGGGCAGGCCAAGCCAAACAGCTCATTGCATTTTAATTTCAATTCCACTGTAATTGCAGTTTCAAGCATAGGGGAGGCCAAGCCAAACAGCTAATTGTATTTTCACTTCATATCCACTGCCATTGCAGTTTCAAGCACAGGAGAGGCAAAGCCAAACAGCTCATTGCATTTTCACTTCATTTCCACTGCCATTGTAGTTTCAAGCACAGGGCAGGCCAAGCCAAACAGCTCACTGCATTTTTATTTCACTTCCTTTGCCATTCCAATTTCAAGCACAGTGCAGGCCGAGCCAAACAGCTCATTGCATTTTCACTTCATTTCCACTGCCATTGCAGTTTGAAGCACAGGGCAGGCCCAGCCAAACATCTGATTGCATTTTCACTTCACTTCCATTGTCATTGCAGTTTCAAGCACAGGGCAGGCCAAGCCAAACTGCTGATTGCATTTTCACTTCACTTCCATTGCCATTACAGTTTCAAGCACTTGGGCAGGACAAGCCAAACAGCTGATTGAATTTCACTTCACTTCCATTGCCATTGCAGTTTCAAGCACAGGGCAGGCCAAGCCAAGCAGCTGATTGCATTTTCGCTTCACTTCCATTGCCATTGCAGTTTCAAGCACAGGGCAGGCCAAGTCAAACAGCTGATTGCATTTTCCACTTCACTTCCATTGTCATTGCAGTTTCAAGCACAGGGCAGGCCAAGCCAAACTGCTCATTGCATTTTCACATCACTTCCATTGCCATTGCAGTTTCAAGCACAGGGCAGGCCAAGCCAAACAGCTGATTGAATTTCACTTCACTTCCATTGCCATTGCAGTTTCAAGCACAGGGCAGGCCAAGCCAAGCGGCTGATTGCATTTTCCACTTGATTTCCACTGCGATTGCAGGTTCAAGCACAGGGCAGGCCAAGCCTAACAGCTGATTGAATTTCACTTCACTTCCATTGGCATTGCAGTTTCAAGCACAGGGCAGGCCAAACCAAAGAGCTGATTGCATTTTTACTTCACTTCCATTGCCATGCAGTTTCAAACACAGGGCAGACCAAGCCAAACAGCTGATTGCAATTTTATTTCACTCCCATTGCCATTGCAGATTCAAGCACAAGGCAGGCCGAGCCAAAGAGCTGATTGCATTTTCACTTCACTTCCATTGCCATTGCAGTTTCAAGCACACGGCAGGCCAAGTCATATTGCTGATTGCATTTTCACTTCACTTCCATTGCCATTGCCGTTTCAAGCACAGGGCAGGCCAAGCCAAACAGCCAATTGAATTTCACTTCACTTCCATTGCCATTGCAGTTTCAAGCACAGGGCAGGCCAAGCCAAGCAGCTGATTGCATTTTCGCTTCACTTTCATTGCAATTGCAGTTTCAAGCACAGGGCAGGCCAAGTCAAACAGCTGTTTGCATTTTCCACTTCACTTCCATTGTCTTTGCAGTTTCAAGCACAGGGCAGGCCAAGCCAAACTGCTCATTGCATTTTCGCATCACTTCCATTGCCATTGCAGTTTCAAGCACAGGGCAGGCCAAGCCAAACGGCTGATTGAATTTCACTTCACTTCCATTGCCATTGCAGTTTCAAGCACAGGGCAGGCCAAGCCAAGCAGCTGATTGCATTTTCCACTTCACTTCCATTGCCATTGCAGTTTCAAGCACAGGGCAGGCCAAGCCAAACAGCTGATTGCAATTTCACTTCAATTCCATTGCCATTGCAGTTTCAAGCACAAGGCAGGGAAAGCCAAAGAGCTGATTGCATTTTCACTTCTCTTCAATTGCCATTGCAGTTTCATGCACAGGGCAGGCCAAGCCAAACAGCTGATTGCATTTTCACTTCACTTCCATTGTCATTGCAGTTTCAAGCACAGGACAGGGCAGGCCAAGCCAAACTGCTGATTGCATTTTCACTTCACTTCCATTGTCATTGCAGTTTCAAGCACAGGGCAGGCCAAGCCAAACTGCGGATTGCATTTTCACTTCACTTCCATTGCCATTACAGTTTCAAGCACAGGGCAGGACAAGCCAAACAGCTGATTGCATTTTCACTTCACTTCCATTGTCATTGCAGTTTGAAGCACAGGACAGGGCAGGCCAAGCCAAACTGCTGATTGCATTTTCACTTCACTTCCATTGTCATTGCAGTTTCAAGCACAGGGCAGGCCAAGCCAAGCAGCTGATTGCATTTTCGCTTCACTTCCATTGCCATTGCAGTTTCAAGCACAGGGCAGGCCAAGCCAAACTGGTCAATGCATTTTCACATCACTTCCATTGCCATTGCAGTTTCAAGCACAGGGCAGGCCAAGCCAAACTGCTGATTGCATGTTCACTTCACTTCCATTGTCATTGCAGTTTCAAGCACAGGGCAGGCCAAGCCAAACTGCTGATTGCATTTTCACTTCACGTCCATTGCCATTACAGTTTCAAGCACAGGGTAGGACAAGCCAAACAGCTGATTGAATTTCACTTCACTTCCATTGCCATTGCAATTTCAAGCACAGGGCAGGCCAAGCCAAACAGCTCATTGCATTTTCACTTCATTTCCACTGCCATTGCAGTTTCAAGCAATGGGCAGGCCAAGCCAAACTGCTGATTGCATTTTGACTTCATTTCCACTGCCATTGCAGTTTTAAGCACAGGGCAGGCCAAGCCAAACTGGTCATTGCATTTTCACATCACTTCCATTGCCATTGCAGTTTCAAGCACAGGGCAGGCCAAGTCAAACGGCTGATTGAATTTCACTTCACTTCCATTGCCATTGCAGTTTCAAGCACAGGGCAGGCCAAGCCAAGCAGCTGATTGCATTTTCCACTTCACTTCCATTGCCATTGTAGTTTCAAGCACAGGGAAGGCCAAGCCAAACAGCTGATTGCAATTTCACTTCACTTCCATTGCCATTGCAGTTTCAAGCACATGGCAGGGAAAGCCAAACAGCTGATTGCATTTTCACTTCTCTTCAATTGCCATTGCACTTTTCAAGCACAGGGCAGGCCAAGCCAAACAGCTGATTGAATTTCACTTCACTTCCATTGCCATTGCAATTTCAAGCACAGGGCAGGCCAAGCCAAACAGCTCATTGCATTTTCACTTCATTTCCACTGCCATTGCAGTTTCAAGCAATGGGCAGGCCAAGCCAAACTGCTGATTGCATTTTGACTTCATTTCCACTGCCATTGCAGTTTCAAGCACAGGGCAGGCCAAGCCAAACTGGTCATTGCATTTTCACATCACTTCCATTGCCATTGCAGTTTCAAGCACAGGGCAGGCCAAGTCAAACGGCTGATTGAATTTCACTTCACTTCCATTGCCATTGCAGTTTCAAGCACAGGGCAGGCCAAGCCAAGCAGCTGATTGCATTTTCCACTTCACTTCCATTGCCATTGTAGTTTCAAGCACAGGGAAGGCCAAGCCAAACAGCTGATTGCAATTTCACTTCACTTCCATTGCCATTGCAGTTTCAAGCACATGGCAGGGAAAGCCAAACAGCTGATTGCATTTTCACTTCTCTTCAATTGCCATTGCACTTTTCAAGCACAGGGCAGGCCAAGCCAAACAGCTGATTGCATTTTCACTTCACTTCCATTGTCATTGCAGTTTCAAGCACAGGACAGGGCAGGCCAAGCCAAACTGCTGATTGCATTTTCACTTCACTTCCATTGTAATTGCAGTTTCAAGCACAGGGCAGGCCAAGTCAAACTGCTGATTGCATTTTCACTTCATTTCCACTGCCATTGTAGTTTCAAGCACAGGGCAGGTCAAGCCAAACAGCTCATTGCATTTGCACTTCATTTCCATTGTCATTGCAGTTTCAAGCACAGGGCAGGCCAAGCCAAGCCAAACAGCTCATTGCATTTTCACTTCATCTCCACTGCCATTGAAGTTTCAAGCACAGGGTAGGCCTTGCCAAACAGCTCATTGCATTTTCATTTCATTTCTACTGCGATTGCAGTTTCAAGCACAGGGCAAGGCAGGCCAAGCCAAACAGCTGATTGTATTTTCATTTCACTTCCATTGCCATTGCAAATTCAAGCGCATATCAGGGTAAGCCAAACAGCTGATTGCATTTTCACTTCCCTTCAATTGCCATTGCAGTTTCAAGCACAGGGCAGGCCAAGCCAAACAGCTGATTGCATTTTCACTTCACTTCCATTGTCATTGCAGTTTCAAGCACAGGGCAGGCCAAGCCAAACTGCTGATTGCATTTTCACTTCACTTGCATTGCCATTACAGTTTCAAGCACAGGGCAGGACAAGCCAAACAGCTGATTGAATTTCATTTCACTTCCATTGCCATTGCAGTTTCAAGCACAGGGCAGGCCAAGCCAAACAGCTCATTGCATTTTCATTTCATTTCCACTGCCATTGCAGTTTCAAGCAATGGGCAGGCCAAGCCAAACTGCTGATTGCATTTTGACTTCATTTCCACTGCCATTGCAGTTTCAAGCACAGGGCAGGCCAAGCCAAACTGGTCATTGCATTTTCACATCACTTCCATTGCCATTGCAGTTTCAAGCACAGGGCAGGCCAAGTCAAACGGCTGATTGAATTTCACTTCACTTCCATTGCCATTGCAGTTTCAAGCACAGGGCAGGCCAAGCCAAGCAGCTGATTGCATTTTCCACTTCACTTCCATTGCCATTGTAGTTTCAAGCACAGGGCAGGCCAAGCCAAACAGCTGATTGCATTTTCACTTCACTTCCATTGTCATTGCAGTTTCAAGCACAGGGCAGGCCAAGCCAAACTGCTGATTGCATTTTCACTTCACTTGCATTGCCATTACAGTTTCAAGCACAGGGCAGGACAAGCCAAACAGCTGATTGAATTTCATTTCACTTCCATTGCCATTGCAGTTTCAAGCACAGGGCAGGCCAAGCCAAACAGCTCATTGCATTTTCATTTCATTTCCACTGCCATTGCAGTTTCAAGCAATGGGCAGGCCAAGCCAAACTGCTGATTGCATTTTCACTTCATTTCCACTGCCATTGCAGTTTCAAGCACAGGGCAGGCCAAGCCAAACTGGTCATTGCATTTTCACATCACTTCCATTGCCATTGCAGTTTCAAGCACAGGGCAGGCCAAGTCAAACGGCTGATTGAATTTCACTTCACTTCCATTGCCATTGCAGTTTCAAGCACAGGGCAGGCCAAGCCAAGCAGCTGATTGCATTTTCCACTTCACTTCCATTGCCATTGTAGTTTCAAGCACAGGGCAGGCCAAGCCAAACAGCTGATTGCAATTTCACTTCACTTCCATTGCCATTGCAGTTTCAAGCACATGGCAGGGAAAGCCAAACAGCTGATTGCATTTTCACTTCTCTTCAATTGCCATTGCACTTTTCAAGCACTGGGCAGGCCAAGCCAAACAGCTGATTGCATTTTCACTTCACTTCCATTGTCATTGCAGTTTCAAGCACAGGACAGGGCAGGCCAAGCCAAACTGCTGATTGCATTTTCACTTCATTTCCATTGTCATTGCAGTTTCAAGCACAGGGCAGACCAAGCCAAGCCAAACAGCTCATTGCATTTTCATTTCACTTCCATTGCCATTGCAAATTCAAGCGCATATCAGGGTAAGCCAAACAGCTGATTGCATTTTCACTTCCCTTCAATTGCCATTGCAGTTTCAAGCACAGGGCAGGCCAAGCCAAACAGCTGATTGCATTTTCACTTCACTTCCCTTGTCATAGCAGTTTCAAGCACAGGACAGGGCAGGCCAAGCCAAACTGCTGATTGCATTTTCACTTCACTTCCATTGTCATTGCAGTTTCAAGGACAGGGCAGGCCAACCCAAACTGCTGATTGCATTTTCACTTCACTTGCATTGCCATTACAGTTTCAAGCACAGGGCAGGACAAGCCAAACAGCTTATTGAATTTCATTTCACTTCCATTACCATTGCAGTTTCAAGCACAGGGCAGGCCAAGCCAAACAGCTCATTGCATTTTCATTTCATTACCACTGCCATTGCAGTTTCAAGCAATGGGCAGGCCAAGCCAAACTGCTGAATGCATTTTCACTTCATTTCCACTGCCATTGTAGTTTCAAGCACAGGGCAGGCCAAGCCAAACAGCTCATTGCATTTTCACTTCATTTCCATTGTCATTGCAGTTTCAAGCACAGGGCAGGCCAAGCCAAGCCAAACAGCTCATTGCATTTTCACTTCATCTCCACTGCCATTGAAGTTTCAAGCACAGGGTAGGCCTAGCCAAAGAGCTCATTGCATTTTCATTTCATTTCCACTGCGATTGCAGTTTCAAGCACAGGGCAAGGCAGGCCAAGCCAAACAGCTAATTGCATTTTCATTTCACTTCCATTGCCATTGCAAATTCAAGGGCAAGGCAGGCCAAGCCAAACAGCTGATTGCATTTTCACTTCATTTCCACTGCCATTGCAGTTTCAAGCACAGGGCAGGCCAAGCCAAACTGCTGATTGCATTTTCACTTCACTTCACTTCCATTGCCATTGCAGTTTCAAGCACAGGGCAAGCCCAGCCAAACAGCTGATTGAATTTCACTTCACTTCCATTGCCATTGCAGTTTGAAGCACATGGCAGGCCAAGCCAAACAGCTGATTGCATTTTCACTTCACTTCAATTGCCATTACAGTTTCAAGCATAGTGCAGGCCAAGCCAAACAGCTGATTGCATTTTCACTTCACTTCCATTGCCATTGCAGTTTCAAGCACAGGGCAGGCCAAGCCAAGCAGCTCATTGCATTTTCACTTCATTTTCACTGCCATTGCAGTTTCAAGCACAGGGCAGGCCAAGGCAAACAGATTGCATTTTCACTTCACTTCCATTGTCATCGCAGTTTCAAGCACAAGGCAGGCAAAGCCAAACTGCTGATTGCATTTTCACTTCACTTCCACTGCCATTGCAGTTTCAAGCACAGGGCAGGCCAAGCCAAACAGCTGATTGAATTTCACTTCACTTCCATTGCCATTGCAGTTTCAAGCACAGGGCAGGCTAAACCAAAGAGCTGATTGCATTTTCACTTCACGTCCATTGCCATTGCAGTTTCAACCACAGGGCAGGCCAAGCCAAACAGCTGATTGCATTTTCACTTCATTTCCACTGCCATTGCAGTTTCAAGCACAGGGCAGGCCAAGCCAAACAGCTGACTGCATTTTCCCTTCATTTTCACTGCCATTGCAGTTTCAAGCACAGGGCAGGCCAAGCCAAACAGCTCATTGCATTTTCACTTCACTTCCATTGCCATTGCAGTTTCAAGCACAGAGCAGGCCTAGCCAAACAGCTCATTGCATTTTTATTTCATTTCCACTGTAATTGCAGTTTCAAGCACAGGAGAGGCCAAACCAAACAGCTCATTGCATTTTCACTTCATTTCCACTGCCATTGCAGTTTCAAGCACAGGGCAGGCCAAGCCAAACAGCTCATTGCATTTTCACTTCACTTCCATTGCCATTGCAGTTTCAAGCACAGGGCAGGCCTAGCCAAACAGCTCATTGCATTTTCATTTCATTTCCACTGTAATTGCAGTTTCAAGCACAGGACAGGCCAAGCCAAACAGTTGATTGCATTTTCATTTCATTTCCACTGTCATTGCAGTTTCAAGCACAGGGCAGGCCAAGCCAAACAGCTCATTGCATTTTCACTTCATTTCCATTGTCATTGCAGTTTCAAGCACAGGGCAGGCCAAGCCAAGCCAAACAGCTCATTGCAATTTCACTTTATCTCCACTGCCATTGAAGTTTCAAGCACAGGGTAGGCCTAGCCAAAGAGCTCATTGCATTTTCATTTCATTTCCACTGCGATTGCAGTTTCAAGCACAGGGCAAGGCAGGCCAAGCCAAACAGCTGATTGCATTTTCATTTCACTTCCATTGCCATTGCAATTTCAAGCGCAAGGCAGGCCAAGCCAAACAGCTGATTGCATTTTCATTTCACTTCAATTGCCATTACAGTTTCAAGCATAGTGCAGGCCAAGCCAAACAGCTGATTGCATTTTCACTTCACTTCCATTGCCATTGCAGTTTCAAGCACAGGGCAGGCCAAGCCAAACTGCTCATTGCATTTTCACATCACTTCCATTGCCATTGCAGTTTCAAGCACAGGGCAGCCCAAGCCAAACAGCTGATTGAATTTCACTTCACTTCCATTGGCATTGCAGTTTCAAGCACAGGGCAGGCCAAACCAAAGAGCTGATTGCATTTTTACTTCACTTCCATTGCCATGCAGTTTCAAACACAGGGCAGACCAAGCCAAACAGCTGATTGCAATTTTATTTCACTCCCATTGCCATTGCAGATTCAAGCACAAGGCAGGCCGAGCCAAAGAGCTGATTGCATTTTCACTTCACTTCCATTGCCATTGCAGTTTCAAGCACACGGCAGGCCAAGTCATATTGCTGATTGCATTTTCACTTCACTTCCATTACCATTGCCGTTTCAAGCACAGGGCAGGCCAAGCCAAACAGCCAATTGAATTTCACTTAACTTCCATTGCCATTGCAGTTTCAAGCACAGGGCAGGCCAAGCCAAGCAGCTGATTGCAATTTCACTTCACTTCCATTGCCATTGCAGTTTCAAGCACAAGGCAGGGAAAGCCAAACAGCTGATTGCATTTTCACTTCTCTTCAATTGCCATTGCAGTTTCAAGCACAGGGCAGGCCAAGCCAAACAGCTGATTGCATTTTCACTTCACTTCCATTGTCATTGCAGTTTCAAGCACAGGACAGGGCAGGCCAAGCCAAACCGCTGATTGCATTTTCACTTCACTTCCATTGTCATTGCAGTTTCAAGTACAGGGCAGGCCAAGCCAAACTGCTGATTGCATTTTCACTTCACTTCCATTGCCATTACAGTTTCAAGCACAGGGCAGGACAAGCCAAACAGCTGATTGAATTTCACTTCACTACTATTGCCATTGCCGTTTCAAGCACAGGGCAGGCCAAGCCAAGCAGCTGATTGCATTTTCGCTTCACTTCCATTGCCATTGCAATTTCAAGCACAGGGCAGGCCAAGCCAAACAGATGATTGCAATTTCACTTCACTTCCATTGCCATTGCAGTTTCAAGCACATGGCAGGGAAAGCCAAACAGCTGATTGCATTTTCACTTCTCTTCAATTGCCATTGCAGTTTCAAGCACAGGGCAGGCCAAGCCAAACAGCTGATTGCATTTTCACTTCACTTCCATTGTCATTGCAGTTTCAAGCACAGGACAGGGCAGGCCAAGCCAAACTGCTGATTGCATTTTCACTTCACTTCCATTGTCATTGCAGTTTCAAGCACAGGGCAGGCCAAGCCAAACTGCTGATTGCATTTTCACTTCACTTCCATTGCCATTACAGTTTCAAGCACAGGGCAGGACAAGCCAAACAACTGATTGAATTTCACTTCACTTCCATTGCCATTGCAATTTCAAGCACAGGGCAGGCCAAGCCAAACAGCTCATTGCATTTTCACTTCATTTCCACTGCCATTGCAGTTTCAAGCAATGGGCAGGCCAAGCCAAACTGCTGATTGCATTTTCACTTCATTTCCACTGCCATTGCAGTTTCAAGCACAGGGCAGGCCAAGCCAAACTGGTCATTGCATTTTCACATCACTTCCATTGCCATTGCAGTTTCAAGCACAGGGCAGGCCAAGTCAAACGGCTGATTGAATTTCACTTCACTTCCATTGCCATTGCAGTTTCAAGCACAGGGCAGGCCAAGCCAAGCAGCTGAATGCATTTTCCACTTCACTTCCATTGCCATTGTAGTTTCAAGCACAGGGCAGGCCAAGCCAAACAGCTGATTGCAATTTCACTTCACTTCCATTGCCATTGCAGTTTCAAGCACATGGCAGGGAAAGCCAAACAGCTGATTGCATTTTCACTTCTCTTCAATTGCCATTGCAGTTTCAAGCACAGTGCAGGCCAAGCCAAACAGCTGATTGCATTTTCACTTCACTTCCATTGCCATTTCAGTTTCAAGCACATGACAGGGCAGGCCAAGCCAAACTGCTGATTGCATTTTCACTTCACTTCCATTGTAATTGCAGTTTCAAGCACAGGGCAGGCCAAGTCAAACTGCTCATTGCATTTTCACTTCATTTCCACTGCCATTGTAGTTTCAAGCACAGGGCAGGCCAAGCCAAACAGCTCATTGCATTTTCACTTCATTTCCATTGTCATTGCAGTTTCAAGCACAGGGCAGGCCAAGCCAAGCCAAACAGCTCATTGCATTTTCACTTCATCTCCACTGCCATTGAAGTTTCAAGCACGGGGTAGGCCTAGCCAAACAGCTCATTGCATTTTCATTTCATTTCCACTGCGATTGCAGTTTCAAGCACAGGGCAAGGCAGGCCAAGCCAAACAGCTGATTGTATTTTCATTTCACTTCCATTGCCATTGCAATTTCAAGCGCATATCAGGGTAAACCAAACAGCTGATTGCATTTTCACTTCATTTCCACTGCCATTGCAGTTTCAAGCACAGGGCAGGCCAAGCCAAACTGCTGATTGCATTTTCACTTCACTTCACTTCCATTGCCATTGCAGTTTCAAGCAGAGGGCAAGCCCAGCCAAACAGCTGATTGAATTTCACTTCACTTCCATTGCCATTGCAGTTTGAAGCACATGGCAGGCCAAGCCAAATAGCTGACTGCATATTCACTTCACTTCCATTGCCATTGCAGTTTCAAGCACAGGGCAGGCTAAACCAAAGAGCTGATTGCATTTTCACTTCACGTCCATTGCCATTGCAGTTTCAACCACAGGGCAGGCCAAGCCAAACAGCTGATTGCATTTTAACTTCATTTCCACTGTCATTGCAGTTTCAAGCACAGGGCAGACCAAGCCAAACAGCTGACTGCATTTTCACTTCATTTTCACTGCCATTGCAGTTTCAAGCACAGGGCAGGCCAAGCCAAACAGCTCATTGCATTTTCACTTCATTTCCACTGCCATTGCAGTTTCAAGCACAGGGCAGGCCAAGCCAAACAGCTCATTGCATTTTCACTTCACTTCCATTGCCATTGCTGTTTCAAGCACAGGGCAGGCCTAGCCAAACAGCTCATTGCATTTTTATTTCATTTCCACTGTAATTGCAGTTTCAAGCACAGGAGAGGCGAAGCCAAACAGCTGATTGCATTTTCATTTCTTTTCCACTGTCATTGCAGTTTCAACCACAGGGCAGGCCAAGCCAAACAGCTCATTGCATTTCCATCTCATTTCCACTGCCATTGCAGTTTCAAGCAGAGGGCAGGCCAAGCCAAACAGCTGATTGCATTTTCACTTCACTTCCTTTGTCATTGCAGTTTCAAGCACAGGACAGGGCAGGCCAAGCCAAACTGCTGATTGCATTTTCACTTCACTTCCATTGTCATTGCAGTTTCAAGCACAGGGCAGGCCAAGCCAAACTGCTGATTGCATTTTCATTTCACTTCCATTGCCATTACAGTTTCAAGCACAGGGCAGGGCAAGCCAAACAGCTGATTGAATTTCACTTCACTTCCATTGCCATTGCAGTTTCAAGCACAGGGCAGGCCAAGCCAAACAGCTCATTGCATTTTCACTTCATTTACACTGCCAATGCAGTTTCAAGCACAGGGCAGGCCAAGCCAAACTGCTGATTGCATTTTAACTTCATTTCCACAGCCATTGTAGTTTCAAGTACAGTGCAGGCCAAGCCAAACAGCTCATTGCATGTTCACTTCATTTCCATTGTCATTGCAGTTTCATGCACAGGGCAGGCCAAGCCAAGCCAAACAGCTCATTGCATTTTCACTTCATTTCCACTGCCATTGCAGTTTCAAGCACAGGGCAGGCCAAGCCAAACAGCTCATTACATTTTCACTTCACTTCCATTGTCATTGCAGTTTCAACCACAGGACAGGCCAAGACAAACTGCTGATTGCATTTTCACTTCACTTCCATTGCCATTGCAATTTCAAGCACAGGGCAGGCCAAGCCAAACAGCTGATTGAATTTCACTTCACTTCCATTGCCATTGCAGTTTCAAGCACAGGGCAGGCTAAACCAAAGAGCTGATTGCATTTTCACCACGTCCATTGCCATTGCAGTTTCAAGCACAGGGCAGGCCAAGCCAAACAGCTGATTGCATTTTCACTTCATTTCCACTTCCATTGCAGTTTCAAGCACAGGGCAGGCCAAACCAAACAGCTCATTGCATTTTCACTTCATTTCCACTGCCATTGCAGTTTCAAGCACAGGGCAGGCCAAGCCAAACAGCTCATTGCATTTTCACTTCACTTACATTGCCATTGCAGTTTCAAGCACAGGGCAGGCCTAGCCAAACAGCTCATTGCATTTTAATTTCATTTCCACTGTAATTGCAGTTTCATGCACAGGACAGGCCAAGCCAAACAGTTGATTGCATTTTCATTTCATTTCCACTGTCATTGCAGTTTCAAGCACAGGGCAGGCCAAGCCAAACAGCTCATTGCATTTTCACTTCATTTCCATTGTCATTGCAGTTTCAAGCACAGGGCAGGCCAAGCCAAGCCAAACAGCTCATTGCATTTTCACTTCATCTCCACTGCCATTGAAATTTCGAGCACAGGGTAGGCCTAGCCAAAGAGCTCATTGCATTTTCATTTCATTTCCACTGCGATTGCAGTTTCAAGCACAGGGCAAGGCAGGCCAAGCCAAACAGCTAATGGCATTTTCATTTCACTTCCATTGCCATTGCAAATTCAAGGGCAAGGCAGGCCAAGCCAAACAGCTGATTGTATTTTCACTTCATTTCCACTGCCATTGCAGTTTCAAGCACAGGGCAGGCCAAGCCAAACTGCTGATTGCATTTTCACTTCACTTCACTTCCATTGCCATTGCAGGTTCAAGCACAGGGCAAGCCCAGCCAAACAGCTGATTGAATTTCACTTCACTTCCATTGCCATTGCAGTTTGAAGCACATGGCAGGCCAAGCCAAACAGCTGATTGCATTTTCACTTCACTTCAATTGCCATTACAGTTTCAAGCATAGTGCAGGCCAAGCCAAACATCTGATTACATTTTCACTTCACTTCCATTGCCATTGCAGTTTCAAGCACAGGGCAGGCCAAGCCAAGCAGCTCATTGCATTTTCACTTCATTTTCACTGCCATTGCAGTTTCAAGCACAGGGCAGGCCAAGGCAAACAGATTGCATTTTCACTTCACTTCCATTGTCATTGCAGTTTCAAGCACAAGGCAGGCCAAGCCAAACAGCTGACTGCATTTTCACTTCATTTTCACTGCCATTGCAGTTTCAAGCACAGGGCAGGCCAAGCCAAACAGCTCATTGCATTTTCACTTCACTTCCATTGCCATTGCAGTTTCAAGCACAGGGCAGGCCTAGCCAAACAGCTCATTGCATTTTTATTTCATTTCCACTGTAATTGCAGTTTCAAGCACAGGAGAGGCCAAGCCAAACAGCTGATTGCATTTTCATTTCTTTTCCACTGTCATTGCAGTTTCAACCACAGGGCAGGCCAAGCCAAACAGCTCATTGCATTTCCATCTCATTTCCACTGCCATTGCAGTTTCAAGCAGAGGGCAGGCCAAGCCAAACAGCTGATTGCATTTTCACTTCACTTCCTTTGTCATTGCAGTTTCAACCACAGGACAGGGCAGGCCAAGCCAAACTGCTGATTGCATTTTCACTTCACTTCCATTGTAATTGCAGTTTCAAGCACAGGGCAGGCCAAGCCAAACTGCTGATTGCATTTTCATTTCACTTCCATTGCCATTACAGTTTCAAGCACAGAGCAGGGCAAGCCAAACAGCTGATTGAATTTCACTTCACTTCCATTGCCATTGCAGTTTCAAGCACAGGGCAGGCCAAGCCAAACAGCTCATTGCATTTTCACTTCATTTATACGGCCAATGCCGTTTCAAGCACAGGGCAGGCCAAGCCAAACAGCTGATTGAATTTCACTTCACTTCCATTGTCATTGCAGTTTCATGCACAGGGCAGGCCAAGCCAAGCCAAACAGCTCATTGCATTTTCACTTCATTTCCACTGCCATTGCAGTTTCAAGCACAGGGCAGGCCTAGCCAAACAGCTCATTGCATTTTCATTTCATTTCCACTGTAATTGCAGTTTCAAGCACAGGGCAGGCCAAGCCAAACAGCTCATTGCATTTTCACTTCATTTCCATTGTCATTGCAGTTTCAAGCACAGGGCAGGCCAAGCCAAGCCAAATAGCTCATTGCATTTTCACTTCATCTCCACTGCCATTGAAGTTTCAAGCACAGGGTAGGCCTAGCCAAAGAGCTCATTGCATTTTCATTTCATTTCCACTGCGATTGCAGTTTCAAGCACAGGGCAAGGCAGGCCAAGCCAAACAGCTGATTGCATTTTCATTTCACTTCCATTGCCATTGCAATTTCAAGCGCAAGGCAGGCCAAGCCAAACAGCTGATTGCATTTTCATTTCACTTCAATTGCCATTACAGTTTCAAGCACAGGGCAGGCCAAGCCAAACAGCTGATTGAATTTCACTTCACTTCCATTGCCATTGCAGTTTCAAGCACAGGGCAGGCCAAGCCAAGCAGATGATTGCATTTTCCACTTGATTTCCACTGCGATTGCAGGTTCAAGCACAGGGCAGGCCAAGCCTAACAGCTGATTGAATTTCACTTCACTTCCATTGGCATTGCAGTTTCAAGCACAGGGCAGGCCAAACCAAAGAGCTGATTGCATTTTTACTTCACTTCCATTGCCATGCAGTTTCAAACACAGGGCACACGAAGCCAAACAGCTGATTGCAATTTTATTTCACTCCCATTGCCATTGCAGATTCAAGCACAAGGCAGGCCGAGCCAGAGAGCTGATTGCATTTTCACTTCACTTCCATTGCCATTGCAGTTTCAAGCACACGGCAGGCCAAGTCATATTGCTGATTGCATTTTCACTTCACTTCCATTGCCATTGCCGTTTCAAGCACAGGGCAGGCCAAGCCAAACAGCCAATTGAATTTCACTTCACTTCCATTGCCATTGCAGTTTCAAGCACAGGGCAGGCCAAGCCAAGCAGCTGATTGCAATTTCACTTCATTTCCATTGCCATTGCAGTTTCAAGCACAAGGCAGGAAAGCCAAACAGCTGAATGCATTTTCACTTCTCTTCAATTGCCATTGCAGTTTCAAGCACAGGGCAGGCCAAGCCAAACAGCTGATTGCATTTTCACTTCACTTCCATTGTCATTGCAGTTTCAAGCACAGGACAGGGCAGGCCAAGCCAAACTGCTGATTGCATTTTCACTTCACTTCCATTGTCATTGCAGTTTCAAGCACAGGGCAGGCCAAGCCAAACTGCTGATTGCATTTTCACTTCACTTCCATTGCCATTACAGTTTCAAGCACAGGGCAGGACAAGCCAAACAGCTGATTGAATTTCACTTCACTACTATTGCCATTGCCGTTTCAAGCACAGGGCAGGCCAAGCCAAGCAGCTGATTGCATTTTCGCTTCACTTCCATTGCCATTGCAGTTTCAAGCACAGGGCAGGCCAAGCCAAACTGGTCATTGCATTTTCACATCACTTCCATTGCCATTGCAGTTTCAAGCACAGGGCAGGCCAAGCCAAACGGCTGATTGAATTTCACTTCACTTCCATTGCCATTGCAGTTTCAAGCACAGGGCATGCCAAGCCAAGCAGCTGATTGCATTTTCCACTTCACTTCCATTGCCATTGCAATTTCAAGCACAGGGCAGGCCAAGCCAAACAGCTGATTGCAATTTCACTTCACTTCCATTGCCATTGCAGTTTCAAGCACAAGGCAGGGAAAGCCAAACAGCTGATTGCATTTTCACTTCTCTTCAATTGCCATTGCAGTTTCAAGCACAGGGCAGGCCAAACCAAAGAGCTGATTGCATTTTCACTTCACTTCCATTGCCATGCAGTTTCAAACACAGGGCAGACCACGCCAAACAGCTGATTGCAATTTTATTTCACTCCCATTGCCATTACAGATTCAAGCACAAGGCAGGCCGAGCCAGAGAGCTGATTGCATTTTCACTTCACTTCCATTGCCATTGCAGTTTCAAGCACACGGCAGGCCAAGTCATACTCCTGATTGCATTTTCACTTCACTTCCATTGCCATTGCCGTTTCAAGCACAGGGCAGGCCAAGCCAAGCAGCTGATTGCATTTTCGCTTCACTTCCATTGCCATTGCAGTTTCAAGCACAGGGCAGGCCAAGCCAAACTGGTCATTGCATTTTCACATCACTTCCATTGCCATTGCAGTTTCAAGCACAGGGCAGGCCAAGCCAAACGGCTGATTGAATTTCACTTCACTTCCATTGCCATTGCAGTTTCAAGCACAGGGCAGGCCAAGCCAAGCAGCTGATTGCATTTTCCACTTCACTTCCATTGCCATTGCAGTTTCAAGCACAGGGCAGGCCAAGCCAAACAGCTGATTGCAATTTCACTTCACTTCCATTGCCATTGCAGTTTCAAGCACAAGGCAGGGAAAGCCAAACAGCTGATTGCATTTTCACTTCTCTTCAATTGCCATTGCAGTTTCAAGCACAGGGCAGGCCAAGCCAAACAGCTGATTGCATTTTCACTTCACTTCCATTGTCATTGCAGTTTCAAGCACAGGACTGGGCAGGCCAAGCCAAACTGCTGATTGCATTTTCACTTCACTTCCATTGTCATTGCAGTTTCAAGCACAGGGCAGGCCAAGCCAAACTGCTGATTGCATTTTCACTTCACTTCCATTGCCATTACAGTTTCAAGCACAGGGCAGGACAAGCCAAACAGCTGATTGAATTTCACTTCACTACTATTGCCATTGCCGTTTCAAGCACAGGGCAGGCCAAGCCAAGCAGCTGATTGCATTTTCGCTTCACTTCCATTGCCATTGCAGTTTCAAGCACAGGGCAGGCCAAGCCAAACTGGTCATTGCATTTTCACATCACTTCCATTGCCATTGCAATTTCAAGCACAGGGCAGGCCAAGCCAAACGGCTGATTGAATTTCACTTCACTTCCATTGCCATTGCATTCAAGCACAGGGCAGGCCAAGCCAAGCAGCTGATTGCATTTTCCACTTCACTTCCATTGCCATTGCAGTTTCAAGCACAGGGCAGGCCAAGCCAAACAGATGATTGCAATTTCACTTCACTTCCATTGCCATTGCAGTTTCAAGCACATGGCAGGGAAAGCCAAACAGCTGATTGCATTTTCACTTATCTTCAATTGCCATTGCAGTTTCAAGCACAGGGCAGGCCAAGCCAAACAGCTGATTGCATTTTCACTTCACTTCCATTGTCATTGCAGTTTCAAGCACAGGACAGGGCAGGCCAAGCCAAACTGCTGATTGCATTTTCACTTCACTTCCATTGTCATTGCAGTTTCAAGCACAGGGCAGGCCAAGCCAAACTGCTGATTGCATTTTCACTTCACTTCCATTGCCATTACAGTTTCAAGCACAGGGCAGGACAAGCCAAACAGCTGATTGAATTTCACTTCACTTCCATTGCCATTGCAATTTCAAGCACAGGGCAGGCCAAGCCAAACAGCTCATTGCATTTTCACTTCATTTCCACTGCCATTGCAGTTTCAAGCAATGGGCAGGCCAAGCCAAACTGCTGATTGCATTTTCACTTCATTTCCACTGCCATTGCAGTTTCAAGCACAGGGCAGGCCAAGCCAAACTGGTCATTGCATTTTCACATCACTTCCATTGCCATTGCAGTTTCAAGCACAGGGCAGGCCAAGTCAAACGGCTGATTGAATTTCACTTCACTTCCATTGCCATTGCAGTTTCAAGCACAGGGCAGGCCAAGCCAAGCAGCTGATTGCATTTTCCACTTCACTTCCATTGCCATTGTAGTTTCAAGCACAGGGCAGGCCAAGCCAAACAGCTGATTGCAATTTCACTTCACTTCCATTGCCATTGCAGTTTCAAGCACATGGCAGGGAAAGCCAAACAGCTGATTGCATTTTCACTTCTCTTCAATTGCCATTGCAGTTTCAAGCACAGGACAGGCCAAGCCAAACAGCTGATTGCATTTTCACTTCACTTCCATTGCCATTTCAGTTTCAAGCACAGGACAGGGCAGGCCAAGCCAAACTGCTGATTGCATTTTCACTTCACTTCCATTGTAATTGCAGTTTCAAGCACAGGGCAGGCCAAGTCAAACTGCTGATTGCATTTTCACTTCATTTCCACTGCCATTGTAGTTTCAAGCACAGGGCAGGCCAAGCCAAACAGCTCATTGCATTTTCACTTCATTTCCATTGTCATTGCAGTTTCAAGCACAGGGCAGGCCAAGCCAAGCCAAACAGCTCATTGCATTTTCACTTCATCTCCACTGCCATTGAAGTTTCAAGCACGGGGTAGGCCTAGCCAAACAGCTCATTGCATTTTCATTTCATTTCCACTGCGATTGCAGTTTCAAGCACAGGACAAGGCAGGCCAAGCCAAACAGCTGATTGTATTTTCATTTCACTTCCATTGCCATTGCAAATTCAAGCGCATATCAGGGTAAGCCAAACAGCTGATTGCATTTTCACTTCACTTCACTTCCATTGCCATTGCAGTTTCAAGCAGAGGGCAAGCCCAGCCAAACAGCTGATTGAATTTCACTTAACTTCCATTGCCATTGCAGTTTGAAGCACATGGCAGGCCAAGCCAAACAGCTGATTGCATTTTCACTTCACTTCCATTGCCATTGCAGTTTCAAGCACAGGGCAGGCCAAGCCAAGCAGCTCCTTGCATTTTCACTTCATTTTCACTGCCATTGCAGTTTCAAGTACAGGGCAGGCCAAGGCAAACAGATTGCATTTTCACTTCACTTCCATTGTCATTGCAGTTTCAAGCACAAGGCAGGCAAAGCCAAACTGCTGATTGCATTTTCACTTCACTTCCACTGCCATTGCAGTTTCAAGCACAGGGCAGGCCAAGCCAAATAGCTGATTGAATTTCACTTCACTTCCATTGCCATTGCAGTTTCAAGCACAGGGCAGGCTAAACCAAAGAGCTGATTGCATTTTCACTTCACGTCCATTGCCATTGCAGTTTCAACCACAGGGCAGGCCAAGCCAAACAGCTGATTGCATTTTCACTTCATTTCCACTGCCATTGCAGTATCAAGCACAGGGCAGGCCAAGCCAAACAGCTGCCTGCATTTTCACTTCATTTTCACTGCCATTGCAGTTTCAAGCACAGGGCAGGCCAAGCCAAACAGCTCATTGCATTTTCACTTCATTTCCACTGCCATTGCAGTTTCAAGCACAGGGCAGGCCAAGCCAAACAGCTCATTGCATTTTCACTTCACGTCCATTGCCATTGCAGTTTCAAGCACAGGGCAGGCCTAGCCAAACAGCTCATTGCATTTTTATTTCATTTCCACTGTAATTGCAGTTTCAAGCACAGGAGAGGCCAGGCCAAACAGCTGATTGCATTTTCATTTCTTTTCCACTGTCATTGCAGTTTCAACCACAGGGCAGGCCAAGCCAAACAGCTCATTGCATTTCCATCTCATTTCCACTGCCATTGCAGTTTCAAGCAGAGGGCAGGCCAAGCCAAACAGCTGATTGCATTTTCACTTCACTTCCTTTGTCATTGCAGTTTCAAGCACAGGACAGGGCAGGCCAAGCCAAACTGCTGATTGCATTTTCACTTCACTTCCATTGCCATTGCAGTTTCAAGCACAGGGCAGGCCAAGCCAAACTGGTCATTGCATTTTCACATCACTTCCATTGCCATTGCAATTTCAAGCACAGGGCAGGCCAAGCCAAACGGCTGATTGAATTTCACTTCACTTCCATTGCCATTGCATTCAAGCACAGGGCAGGCCAAGCCAAGCAGCTGATTGCATTTTCCACTTCACTTCCATTGCCATTGCAGTTTCAAGCACAGGGCAGGCCAAGCCAAACTGCTGATTGCATTTTCATTTCACTTCCATTGCCATTACAGTTTCAAGCACAGGGCAGGGCAAGCCAAACAGCTGATTGAATTTCACTTCACTTCCATTGCCATTGCAGTTTCAAGCACAGGGCAGGCCAAGCCAAACAGCTCATTGCATTTTCACTTCATTTACACTGCCAATGCAGTTTGAAGCACAGGGCAGGCCAAGCCAAACTGCTGATTGCATTTTCACTTCATTTCCACGGCCATTGTAGTTTCAAGTACAGGGCAGGCCAAGCCAAACAGCTCATTGCATGTTCACTTCATTTCCATTGTCATTGCAGTTTCATGCACAGGGCAGGCCAAGCCAAGCCAAACAGCTCATTGCATTTTCACTTCATTTCCACTGCCATTGCAGTTTCAAGCACAGGGCAGGCCAAGCTAAACAGCTCATTACATTTTCACTTCACTTCCATTGTCATTGCAGTTTCAAGCACAGGACAGGCCAAGACAAACTGCTGATTGCATTTTCACTTCACTTCCATTGCCATTGCAATTTCAAGCACAGGGCAGGCCAAGCCAAACAGCTGATTGAATTTCACTTCACTTCCATTGCCATTGCAGTTTCAAGCACAGGGCAAGCTAAACCAAAGAGCTGATTGCATTTTCACTTCACGTCCATTGCCATTGCAGTTTCAAGCACACGGCAGGCCAAGCCAAACAGCTGATTGCATTTTCACTTCATTTCCACTTCCATTGCAGTTTCAAGCACAGGGCAGGCCAAGCCAAACAGTTGATTGCATTTTCATTTCATTTCCACTGTCATTGCAGTTTCAAGCACAGGGCAGGCCAAGCCAAACAGCTCATTGCATTTTCACTTCATTTCCATTGTCATTGCAGTTTCAAGCACAGGGCAGGCCAAGCCAAGCCAAACAGCTCATTGCATTTTCACTTCATCTCCACTGCCATTGAAGTTTCAAGCACAGGGTAGGCCTAGCCAAAGAGCTCATTGCATTTTCATTTCATTTCCACTGCGATTGCAGTTTCAAGCACAGGGCAAGGCAGGCCAAGCCAAACAGCTGATTGCATTTTCATTTCACTTCCATTGCCATTGCAATTTCAAGCGCAAGGCAGGCCAAGCCAAACAGCTGATTGCATTTTCATTTCACTTCAATTGCCATTACAGTTTCAAGCATAGTGCAGGCCAAGCCAAACAGCTGATTGCATTTTCACTTCACTTCCATTGCCATTGCAGTTTCAAGCACAGGGCAGGCCAAGCCAAGCAGCTCATTGCAATTTCACTTCATTTTCACTGCCATTGCAGTTTCAAGCACAGGGCAGGCCAAGCCAAACAGCTCATTGCATTTTCACTTCACTTCCATTGTCATTGCAGTTTCAAGCACAGGGCAGGCAAAGGAGATAGCAGATATTAGTAGTAAGCACAAGGTAGTGATTGTGGGAGATTTCAATTTTCCACACATAGACTGGGAAACATATTCTGCAAAAGGGCTGGATGGTTTGGAGTTTGTAAAATGTGTGCAAGATAGTTTTTTGCAGCAATACATAGAGGTACCTACTAGAGAAGGGGCAGCGCTGGACCTCCTGTTAGGAAATGAGACAGGGCAGGTGGCGAAGGTATGCGTCGGGGAGCACTTTGGGTCCAGTGATCACAATACCATTAGTTTCAATATAATTATGGAGAGGGTTAGAACTGGACCTAGGGTTGAGATTTTTGTTTGGAGAAAGGCTAACTTTGAGGAGATGCGAAAGGATTTAAAAGGAGTGAATTGGGACATGTTGTTTTATGGGAAGAATGTAGAAGAAAAATGGAGGACATTTAAGGGTGAAATTTTAAGAGTACAGAATCTTTATGTCCCTGTTCGGTTGAAAGGAAATAGTAAAAAATGGAGAGCCATGGTTTTCAAGGGAAATTGGACACTTGGTTCGAAAAAAGAGAGAGATCTACAATAATTATAGGCAGCATGGAGTAAATGAGGTGCTTGAGGAGTATAAAGGATGTAAAAAGAATATTAAGAAAGAAATTAGAAAAGCTAAAAGAAGATATGAGGTTGCTTTGGCAAGTAAGGTGAAAGTAAATCCAAAGGGTTTCTACAGCTATATTAATAGCAAATGGATAACAAGGAATAAAATTGGTTCATTAGAGAGTCAGAGTGGACAGCTATCTGCAGAGCCAAAAGAGATGGGGGAGATATTGAACAATTTCTTTTCTTCGGTATTCACGAAGGAGAAGGATATGGAATTATGTGAGGTAAGGGAAACAAGCAGAGTAGCAATGGAAACTGTGAGATTCAAAGAAGAGGAGGTTTGGACACTTTTGAAAAATATGAAAACGGATAAGTCTCCAGGTCCTGACAGGATATTCCCTAGGACATTGAGGGAAGTTAGTGTAGAAATAGCAGGGGCTATGACAGAAATATTTCAAATGTCATTAGAAACGGGAATAGTGCCGGAGGATTGGCATACTGCGCATGTTGTTCCGTTGTTTAAAAAGGGTTCGAAGAGTAAACCTAGCAATTATAGACCTGTTAGTTTGACGTTAGTGGTGGGCAAATTAATGGAAAGGATACTTAAAGATAATATATATAAGCATCTGGATAAGCAGGGTCTGATTAGGAACAGTCAACATGGATTTGTGCCTGGAAGGTCATGCTTGACGAATCTTCTTGAATGTTTCGAAGATGTTACTAGGGAAATTGATGAGGGTAAAGCAGTGGATGTTGTCTATATGGACTTCAGTAAGGCCTTTGACAAGGTTCCTCATGGAAGGTTGGTTAAGAAGATTCAATTGTTGGGTATTAATGGTGGAGTAGCAAGATGGATTCAACAGTGGCTGAATGGGAGGTGCCAGAGAGTAATGGTGGATGGCTGTTTGTCAGGTTGGAGGCCGGTGACTAGTGGGGTGCCTCGGGGGTCTGTGTTGGGTCCACTGTTGTTTGTCATGTACATCAATGATCTGGATGATGGTGTGGAAAATTGGATTAGTAAGTATGCAGATGATACTAAGATAGGTGGTGTTGTGGATAATGAAATAGATTTTCAAAGTCTACAGAGAGATTTAGGCCATTTGGAAGAGAGGGCTGAAAGATGGCAGATGGAGTTTAATGCTGACAAATGTGAGGTGCTACATCTCGGCAGGACAAATCAAAATAGGACGTACACGGTAAATGGTAGCGAATTGAGGAATGCAGTTGAACAGAGGGATCTAGGAATAACTGTGCATAGTTCCCTGAAGGTGGAATCTCATGTAGATAGGGTGGTAAAGAAAGCTTTTGGTGTGCTGGCCTTTATAAATCAGAGCATTGAATATAGAAGTTGGGATGTAATGTTAAAATTGTACAAGGCATTTGTGAGGCCAATTCTGGAGTATGGAGTACAATTTTGGTCGCCTAATTATAGGAAGGATGTCAACAAAATAGAGAGAGTACAGAGGAGATTTACTAGAATGTTGCCTGGGTTTCAGCAACTAAGTTACAGAGAAAGGTTGAACAAGTTAGGTCTTTATTCTTTGGAGCGCAGAAGGTTAAGAGGGGATTTGATAGAGGTCTTTAAAATTATGAGCGGGTTAGACAGAGTGGACGTGGATAAGCTTTTCCCATTGAGAGTAGGGAAGATTCAAACAAGGGGACATGACTTGAGAATTAAGGGACAGAAGTTTAGGGGGAACATTAGGGGGAACTTCTTTACTCAGAGAGTGGTAGCTGTGTGGAATGAGCTTCCAGTGGAAGTGGTGGAGGCAGGTTCGATGTTATCCTTTAAAAATAGATTGGATGGGTATATGGACGGGAAAGGAATGGAGGGTTATGGTCTGAGTGCAGGTAGATGGGTCTAGGGGGAAGTATTTATATTTAATTCTAAAAAAAAATTTAAAATTTTTTAAAAGTTCGGCACGGACTTGAAGGGCCGAGATGGCCTGTTTCCGTGCTGTTATGGTTATATGGTTATAAAGCCAAACTGCTGATTGCATTTTCACTTCACTTCCACTGCGATTGCAGTTTCAAGCACAGGACAAGGCAGGCCAAGCCAAACAGCTGATTGCATTTTCACTTCATTTCCACTGCCATTGCAGTTTCAAGCACAGGGCAGGCCAAGCCAAACTGCTGATTGCATTTTCACTTCACTTCACTTCCATTGCCATTGCAGTTTCAAGCACATTGCAGGCCAAGCCAAACAGCTGATTGCATTTTCACTTCACTTCAATTGCCATTACAGTTTCAAGCATAGTGCAGGCCACGCCAAACAGCTGATTGCATTTTCACTTCACTTCCATTGCCATTGCAGTTTCAAGCACAGGGTAGGCCAAGCCAAGCAGCTCATTGCATTTTCACTTCACTTCCATTGTCACTGCAGTTTCAAGCACAGGGCAGGTCAAGCCAAACAGCTGATAGCATTTTCACTTCATTTCCACTGCCATTGCAGTTTCAAGCACAGGGCAGGCCAAGCCAAACAGCTGATTGCATTTTCACTTCACTTCCATTGTCATTGCAGTTTCAAGCACAGGACAGGGCAGGCCAAGCCAAACTGCTGATTGCATTTTCACTTCACTTCCATTGTCATTGCAGTTTCAAGCACAGGGCAGGCCAAGCCAAACTGCTGATTGCATTTTCACTTCACTTCCATTGCCATTACAGTTTCAAGCACAGGGCAGGACAAGCCAAACAGCTGATTGAATTTCACTTCACTTCCATTGCCATTGCAATTTCAAGCACAGGGCAGGCCAAGCCAAACAGCTCATTGCATTTTCACTTCATTTCCACTGCCATTGCAGTTTCAAGCAATGGGCAGGCCAAGCCAAACTGCTGATTGCATTTTCACTTCATTTCCACTGCCATTGCAGTTTCAAGCACAGGGCAGGCCAAGCCAAACTGGTCATTGCATTTTCACATCACTTCCATTGCCATTGCAGTTTCAAGCACAGGGCAGGCCAAGTCAAACGGCTGATTGAATTTCACTTCACTTCCATTGCCATTGCAGTTTCAATCACAGGGCAGGCCAAGCCAAGCAGCTGATTGCATTTTCCACTTCACTTCCATTGCCATTGTAGTTTCAAGCACAGGGCAGGCCAAGCCAAACAGCTGATTGCAATTTCACTTCACTTCCATTGCCATTGCAGTTTCAAGCACAGGGCAGGCCAAGCCAAGCCAAACAGCTCATTGCATTTTCACTTCATCTCCACTGCCATTGAAGTTTCAAGCACAGGGTAGGCCTAGCCAAAGAGCTCATTGTATTTTCATTTCATTTCCACTGCGATTGCAGTTTCAAGCACAGGGCAAGGCAGGCCAAGCCAAACAGCTGATTGCATTTTCATTTCACTTCCATTGCCATTGCAATTTCAAGCGCAAGGCAGGCCAAGCCAAACAGCTGATTGCATTTTCATTTCACTTCAATTGCCATTACAGTTTCAAGCATAGTGCAGGCCAAGCCAAACAGCTGATTGCATTTTCACTTCACTTCCATTGCCATTGCAGTTTCAAGCACAGGGCAGGCCAAGCCAAGCAGCTCATTGCAATTTCACTTCATTTTCACTGCCATTGCAGTTTCAAGCACAGGGCAGGCCAAGCCAAACAGCTCATTGCATTTTCACTTCACTTCCATTGTCATTGCAGTTTCAAGCACAGGGCAGGCAAAGGAGATAGCAGATATTAGTAGTAAGCACAAGGTAGTGATTGTGGGAGATTTCAATTTTCCACACATAGACTGGGAAACATATTCTGTAAAAGGGCTGGATGGTTTGGAGTTTGTAAAATGTGTGCAAGATAGTTTTTTGCAGCAATACATAGAGGTACCTACTAGAGAAGGGGCAGCGCTGGACCTCCTGTTAGGAAATGAGACAGGGCAGGTGGCGGAGGTATGCGTCGGGGAGCACTTTGGGTCCAGTGATCACAATACCATTAGTTTCAATATAATTATGGAGAGGGTTAGAACTGGACCTAGGGTTGAGATTTTTGTTTGGAGAAAGGCTAACTTTGAGGAGATGCGAAAGGATTTAAAAGGAGTGAATTGGGACATGTTGTTTTATGGGAAGAATGTAGAAGAAAAATGGAGGACATTTAAGGGTGAAATTTTAAGAGTACAGAATCTTTATGTCCCTGTTCGGTTGAAAGGAAATAGTAAAAAATGGAGAGCCATGGTTTTCAAGGGAAATTGGACACTTGGTTCGGAAAAAGAGAGAGATCTACAATAATTATAGGCAGCATGGAGTAAATGAGGTGCTTGAGGAGTATAAAGGATGTAAAAAGAATATTAAGAAAGAAATTAGAAAAGCTAAAAGAAGATATGAGGTTGCTTTGGCAAGTAAGGTGAAAGTAAATCCAAAGGGTTTCTACAGCTATATTAATAGCAAATGGATAACAAGGAATAACATTGGTTCATTAGAGAGTCAGAGTGGACAGCTATCTGCAGAGCCAAAAGAGATGGGGGAGATATTGAACAATTTCTTTTCTTCGGTATTCACGAAGGAGAAGGATATGGAATTATGTGAGGTAAGGGAAACAAGCAGAGTAGCAATGGAAACTGTGAGATTCAAAGAAGAGGAGGTGTGGACACTTTTGAAAAATATGAAAACGGATAAGTCTCCAGGTCCTGACAGGATATTCCCTAGGACATTGAGGGAAGTTAGTGTAGAAATAGCAGGGGCTATGACAGAAATATTTCAAATGTCATTAGAAACGGGAATAGTGCCGGAGGATTGGCGTACTGCGCATGTTGTTCCGTTGTTTAAAAAGGGTTCGAAGAGTAAACCTAGCAATTATAGACCTGTTAGTTTGACGTTAGTGGTGGGCAAATTAATGGAAAGGATACTTAAAGATAATATATATAAGCATCTGGATAAGCAGGGTCTGATTAGGAACAGTCAACATGGATTTGTGCCTGGAAGGTCATGCTTGACGAATCTTCTTGAATGTTTCGAAGATGTTACTAGGGAAATTGATGAGGGTAAAGCAGTGGATGTTGTCTATATGGACTTCAGTAAGGCCTTTGACAAGGTTCCTCATGGAAGGTTGGTTAAGAAGATTCAATTGTTGGGTATTAATGGTGGAGTAGCAAGATGGATTCAACAGTGGCTGAATGGGAGGTGCCAGAGAGTAATGGTGGATGGCTGTTTGTCAGGTTGGAGGCCGGTGACTAGTGGGGTGCCTCGGGGGTCTGTGTTGGGTCCACTGTTGTTTGTCATGTACATCAATGATCTGGATGATGGTGTGGAAAATTGGATTAGTAAGTATGCAGATGATACTAAGATAGGTGGTGTTGTGGATAATGAAATAGATTTTCAAAGTCTACAGAGAGATTTAGGCCATTTGGAAGAGAGGGCTGAAAGATGGCAGATGGAGTTTAATGCTGACAAATGTGAGGTGCTACATCTCGGCAGGACAAATCAAAATAGGACGTACACGGTAAATGGTAGCGAATTGAGGAATGCAGTTGAACAGAGGGATCTAGGAATAACTGTGCATAGTTCCCTGAAGGTGGAATCTCATGTAGATAGGGTGGTAAAGAAAGCTTTTGGTGTGCTGGCCTTTATAAATCAGAGCATTGAATATAGAAGTTGGGATGTAATGTTAAAATTGTACAAGGCATTTGTGAGGCCAATTCTGGAGTATGGAGTACAATTTTGGTCGCCTAATTATAGGAAGGATGTCAACAAAATAGAGAGAGTACAGAGGAGATTTACTAGAATGTTGCCTGGGTTTCAGCAACTAAGTTACAGAGAAAGGTTGAACAAGTTAGGTCTTTATTCTTTGGAGCGCAGAAGGTTAAGAGGGGATTTGATAGAGGTCTTTAAAATTATGAGCGGGTTAGACAGAGTGGACGTGGATAAGCTTTTCCCATTGAGAGTAGGGAAGATTCAAACAAGGGGACATGACTTGAGAATTAAGGGACAGAAGTTTAGGGGGAACATTAGGGGGAACTTCTTTACTCAGAGAGTGGTAGCTGTGTGGAATGAGCTTCCAGTGGAAGTGGTGGAGGCAGGTTCGATGTTATCCTTTAAAAATAGATTGGATGGGTATATGGACGGGAAAGGAATGGAGGGTTATGGTCTGAGTGCAGGTAGATGGGTCTAGGGGGAAGTATTTATATTTAATTCTAAAAAAAATTTTAAAATTTTTTAAAAGTTCGGCACGGACTTGAAGGGCCGAGATGGCCTGTTTCCGTGCTGTTATGGTTATATGGTTATAAAGCCAAACTGCTGATTGCATTTTCACTTCACTTCCACTGCGATTGCAGTTTCAAGCACAGGACAAGGCAGGCCAAGCCAAACAGCTGATTGCATTTTCACTTCATTTCCACTGCCATTGCAGTTTCAAGCACAGGGCAGGCCAAGCCAAACTGCTGATTGCATTTTCACTTCACTTCACTTCCATTGCCATTGCAGTTTCAAGCACATTGCAGGCCAAGCCAAACAGCTGATTGCATTTTCACTTCACTTCAATTGCCATTACAGTTTCAAGCATAGTGCAGGCCACGCCAAACAGCTGATTGCATTTTCACTTCACTTCCATTGCCATTGCAGTTTCAAGCACAGGGTAGGCCAAGCCAAGCAGCTCATCGCATTTTCACTTCACTTCCATTGTCACTGCAGTTTCAAGCACAGGGCAGGTCAAGCCAAACAGCTGATAGCATTTTCACTTCATTTCCACTGCCATTGCAGTTTCAAGCACAGGGCAGGCCAAGCCAAACAGCTGATTGCATTTTCACTTCACTTCCATTGTCATTGCAGTTTCAAGCACAGGACAGGGCAGGCCAAGCCAAACTGCTGATTGCATTTTCACTTCACTTCCATTGTCATTGCAGTTTCAAGCACAGGGCAGGCCAAGCCAAACTGCTGATTGCATTTTCACTTCACTTCCATTGCCATTACAGTTTCAAGCACAGGGCAGGACAAGCCAAACAGCTGATTGAATTTCACTTCACTTCCATTGCCATTGCAATTTCAAGCACAGGGCAGGCCAAGCCAAACAGCTCATTGCATTTTCACTTCATTTCCACTGCCATTGCAGTTTCAAGCAATGGGCAGGCCAAGCCAAACTGCTGATTGCATTTTCACTTCATTTCCACTGCCATTGCAGTTTCAAGCACAGGGCAGACCAAGCCAAACTGGTCATTGCATTTTCACATCACTTCCATTGCCATTGCAGTTTCAAGCACAGGGCAGGCCAAGTCAAACGGCTGATTGAATTTCACTTCACTTCCATTGCCATTGCAGTTTCAATCACAGGGCAGGCCAAGCCAAGCAGCTGATTGCATTTTCCACTTCACTTCCATTGCCATTGTAGTTTCAAGCACAGGGCAGGCCAAGCCAAACAGCTGATTGCAATTTCACTTCACTTCCATTGCCATTGCAGTTTCAAGCACATGGCAGGGAAAGCCAAACAGCTGATTGCATTTTCACTTCTCTTCAATTGCCATTGCAGTTTCAAGCACAGGACAGGCCAAGCCAAACAGCTGATTGCATTTTCACTTCACTTCCATTGCCATTTCAGTTTCAAGCACAGGACAGGGCAGGCCAAGCCAAACTGCTGATTGCATTTTCACTTCACTTCCATTGTAATTGCAGTTTCAAGCACAGGGCAGGCCAAGTCAAACTGCTGATTGCATTTTCACTTCATTTCCACTGCCATTGTAGTTTCAAGCACAGGGCAGGCCAAGCCAAACAGCTCATTGCATTTTCACTTCATTTCCATTGTCATTGCAGTTTCAAGCACAGGGCAGGCCAAGCCAAGCCAAACAGCTCATTGCATTTTCACTTCATCTCCACTGCCATTGAAGTTTCAAGCACGGGGTAGGCCTAGCCAAACAGCTCATTGCATTTTCATTTCATTTCCACTGCGATTGCAGTTTCAAGCACAGGACAAGGCAGGCCAAGCCAAACAGCTGATTGTATTTTCATTTCACTTCCATTGCCATTGCAAATTCAAGCGCATATCAGGGTAAGCCAAACAGCTGATTGCATTTTCACTTCACTTCACTTCCATTGCCATTGCAGTTTCAAGCAGAGGGCAAGCCCAGCCAAACAGCTGATTGAATTTCACTTAACTTCCATTGCCATTGCAGTTTGAAGCACATGGCAGGCCAAGCCAAACAGCTGATTGCATTTTCACTTCACTTCCATTGCCATTGCAGTTTCAAGCACAGGGCAGGCCAAGCCAAGCAGCTCCTTGCATTTTCACTTCATTTTCACTGCCATTGCAGTTTCAAGTACAGGGCAGGCCAAGGCAAACAGATTGCATTTTCACTTCACTTCCATTGTCATTGCAGTTTCAAGCACAAGGCAGGCAAAGCCAAACTGCTGATTGCATTTTCACTTCACTTCCACTGCCATTGCAGTTTCAAGCACAGGGAAGGCCAAGCCAAATAGCTGATTGAATTTCACTTCACTTCCATTGCCATTGCAGTTTCAAGCACAGGGCAGGCTAAACCAAAGAGCTGATTGCATTTTCACTTCACGTCCATTGCCATTGCAGTTTCAACCACAGGGCAGGCCAAGCCAAACAGCTGATTGCATTTTCACTTCATTTCCACTGCCATTGCAGTTTCAAGCACAGGGCAGGCCAAGCCAAACAGCTGCCTGCATTTTCACTTCATTTTCACTGCCATTGCAGTTTCAAGCACAGTGCAGGCCAAGCCAAACAGCTCATTGCATTTTCACTTCATTTCCACTGCCATTGCAGTTTCAAGCACAGGGCAGGCCAAGCCAAACAGCTCATTGCATTTTCACTTCACGTCCATTGCCATTGCAGTTTCAAGCACAGGGCAGGCCTAGCCAAACAGCTCATTGCATTTTTATTTCATTTCCACTGTAATTGCAGTTTCAAGCACAGGAGAGGCCAGGCCAAACAGCTGATTGCATTTTCATTTCTTTTCCACTGTCATTGCAGTTTCAACCACAGGGCAGGCCAAGCCAAACAGCTCATTGCATTTCCATCTCATTTCCACTGCCATTGCAGTTTCAAGCAGAGGGCAGGCCAAGCCAAACAGCTGATTGCATTTTCACTTCACTTCCTTTGTCATTGCAGTTTCAAGCACAGGACAGGGCAGGCCAAGCCAAACTGCTGATTGCATTTTCACTTCACTTCCATTGTCATTGCAGTTTCAAGCACAGGGCAGGCCAAGCCAAACTGCTGATTGCATTTTCATTTCACTTCCATTGCCATTACAGTTTCAAGCACAGGGCAGGGCAAGCCAAACAGCTGATTGAATTTCACTTCACTTCCATTGCCATTGCAGTTTCAAGCACAGGGCAGGCCAAGCCAAACAGCTCATTGCATTTTCACTTCATTTACACTGCCAATGCAGTTTCAAGCACAGGGCAGGCCAAGCCAAACTGCTGATTGCATTTTCACTTCATTTCCACGGCCATTGTAGTTTCAAGTACAGGGCAGGCCAAGCCAAACAGCTCATTGCATGTTCACTTCATTTCCATTGTCATTGCAGTTTCATGCACAGGGCAGGCCAAGCCAAGCCAAACAGCTCATTGCATTTTCACTTCATTTCCACTGCCATTGCAGTTTCAAGCACAGGGCAGGCCAAGCTAAACAGCTCATTACATTTTCACTTCACTTCCATTGTCATTGCAGTTTCAAGCACAGGACAGGCCAAGACAAACTGCTGATTGCATTTTCACTTCACTTCCATTGCCATTGCAATTTCAAGCACAGGGCAGGCCAAGCCAAACAGCTGATTGAATTTCACTTCACTTCCATTGCCATTGCAGTTTCAAGCACAGGGCAAGCTAAACCAAAGAGCTGATTGCATTTTCACTTCACGTCCATTGCCATTGCAGTTTCAAGCACAGGGCAGGCCAAGCCAAACAGCTGATTGCATTTTCACTTCATTTCCACTTCCATTGCAGTTTCAAGCACAGGACAGGCCAAGCCAAACAGTTGATTGCATTTTCATTTCATTTCCACTGTCATTGCAGTTTCAAGCACAGGGCAGGCCAAGCCAAACAGCTCATTGCATTTTCACTTCATTTCCATTGTCATTGCAGTTTCAAGCACAGGGCAGGCCAAGCCAAGCCAAACAGCTCATTGCATTTTCACTTCATCTCCACTGCCATTGAAGTTTCAAGCACAGGGTAGGCCTAGCCAAAGAGCTCATTGCATTTTCATTTCATTTCCACTGCGATTGCAGTTTCAAGCACAGGGCAAGGCAGGCCAAGCCAAACAGCTGATTGCATTTTCATTTCACTTCCATTGCCATTGCAATTTCAAGCGCAAGGCAGGCCAAGCCAAACAGCTGATTGCATTTTCATTTCACTTCAATTGCCATTACAGTTTCAAGCATAGTGCAGGCCAAGCCAAACAGCTGATTGCATTTTCACTTCACTTCCATTGCCATTGCAGTTTCAAGCACAGGGCAGGCCAAGCCAAGCAGCTCATTGCAATTTCACTTCATTTTCACTGCCATTGCAGTTTCAAGCACAGGGCAGGCCAAGCCAAACAGCTCATTGCATTTTCACTTCACTTCCATTGTCATTGCAGTTTCAAGCACAGGGCAGGCAAAGGAGATAGCAGATATTAGTAGTAAGCACAAGGTAGTGATTGTGGGAGATTTCAATTTTCCACACATAGACTGGGAAACATATTCTGTAAAAGGGCTGGATGGTTTGGAGTTTGTAAAATGTGTGCAAGATAGTTTTTTGCAGCAATACATAGAGGTACCTACTAGAGAAGGGGCAGCGCTGGACCTCCTGTTAGGAAATGAGACAGGGCAGGTGGCGGAGGTATGCGTCGGGGAGCACTTTGGGTCCAGTGATCACAATACCATTAGTTTCAATATAATTATGGAGAGGGTTAGAACTGGACCTAGGGTTGAGATTTTTGTTTGGAGAAAGGCTAACTTTGAGGAGATGCGAAAGGATTTAAAAGGAGTGAATTGGGACATGTTGTTTTATGGGAAGAATGTAGAAGAAAAATGGAGGACATTTAAGGGTGAAATTTTAAGAGTACAGAATCTTTATGTCCCTGTTCGGTTGAAAGGAAATAGTAAAAAATGGAGAGCCATGGTTTTCAAGGGAAATTGGACACTTGGTTCGGAAAAAGAGAGAGATCTACAATAATTATAGGCAGCATGGAGTAAATGAGGTGCTTGAGGAGTATAAAGGATGTAAAAAGAATATTAAGAAAGAAATTAGAAAAGCTAAAAGAAGATATGAGGTTGCTTTGGCAAGTAAGGTGAAAGTAAATCCAAAGGGTTTCTACAGCTATATTAATAGCAAATGGATAACAAGGAATAAAATTGGTTCATTGGAGAGTCAGAGTGGACAGCTATCTGCAGAGCCAAAAGAGATGGGGGAGATATTGAACAATTTCTTTTCTTCAGTATTCACGAAGGAGAAGGATATGGAATTATGTGAGGTAAGGGAAACAAGCAGAGTAGCAATGGAAACTGTGAGATTCAAAGAAGAGGAGGTGTGGACACTTTTGAAAAATATGAAAACGGATAAGTCTCCAGGTCCTGACAGGATATTCCCTAGGACATTGAGGGAAGTTAGTGTAGAAATAGCAGGGGCTATGACAGAAATATTTCAAATGTCATTAGAAACGGGAATAGTGCCGGAGGATTGGCGTACTGCGCATGTTGTTCCGTTGTTTAAAAAGGGTTCGAAGAGTAAACCTAGCAATTATAGACCTGTTAGTTTGACGTTAGTGGTGGGCAAATTAATGGAAAGGATACTTAAAGATAATATATATAAGCATCTGGATAAGCAGGGTCTGATTAGGAACAGTCAACATGGCTTTGTGCCTGGAAGGTCATGCTTGACGAATCTTCTTGAATGTTTCGAAGATGTTACTAGGGAAATTGATGAGGGTAAAGCAGTGGATGTTGTCTATATGGACTTCAGTAAGGCCTTTGACAAGGTTCCTCATGGAAGGTTGGTTAAGAAGATTCAATTGTTGGGTATTAATGGTGGAGTAGCAAGATGGATTCAACAGTGGCTGAATGGGAGGTGCCAGAGAGTAATGGTGGATGGCTGTTTGTCAGGTTGGAGGCCGGTGACTAGTGGGGTGCCTCGGGGGTCTGTGTTGGGTCCACTGTTGTTTGTCATGTACATCAATGATCTGGATGATGGTGTGGAAAATTGGATTAGTAAGTATGCAGATGATACTAAGATAGGTGGTGTTGTGGATAATGAAATAGATTTTCAAAGTCTACAGAGAGATTTAGGCCATTTGGAAGAGAGGGCTGAAAGATGGCAGATGGAGTTTAATGCTGACAAATGTGAGGTGCTACATCTCGGCAGGACAAATCAAAATAGGACGTACACGGTAAATGGTAGCGAATTGAGGAATGCAGTTGAACAGAGGGATCTAGGAATAACTGTGCATAGTTCCCTGAAGGTGGAATCTCATGTAGATAGGGTGGTAAAGAAAGCTTTTGGTGTGCTGGCCTTTATAAATCAGAGCATTGAATATAGAAGTTGGGATGTAATGTTAAAATTGTACAAGGCATTTGTGAGGCCAATTCTGGAGTATGGAGTACAATTTTGGTCGCCTAATTATAGGAAGGATGTCAACAAAATAGAGAGAGTACAGAGGAGATTTACTAGAATGTTGCCTGGGTTTCAGCAACTAAGTTACAGAGAAAGGTTGAACAAGTTAGGTCTTTATTCTTTGGAGCGCAGAAGGTTAAGAGGGGATTTGATAGAGGTCTTTAAAATTATGAGCGGGTTAGACAGAGTGGACGTGGATAAGCTTTTCCCATTGAGAGTAGGGAAGATTCAAACAAGGGGACATGACTTGAGAATTAAGGGACAGAAGTTTAGGGGGAACATTAGGGGGAACTTCTTTACTCAGAGAGTGGTAGCTGTGTGGAATGAGCTTCCAGTGGAAGTGGTGGAGGCAGGTTCGATGTTATCCTTTAAAAATAGATTGGATGGGTATATGGACGGGAAAGGAATGGAGGGTTATGGTCTGAGTGCAGGTAGATGGGTCTAGGGGGAAGTATTTATATTTAATTCTAAAAAAAAATTTAAAATTTTTTTAAAGTTCGGCACGGACTTGAAGGGCCGAGATGGCCTGTTTCCGTGCTGTTATGGTTATATGGTTATAAAGCCAAACTGCTGATTGCATTTTCACTTCACTTCCACTGCGATTGCAGTTTCAAGCACAGGACAAGGCAGGCCAAGCCAAACAGCTGATTGCATTTTCACTTCATTTCCACTGCCATTGCAGTTTCAAGCACAGGGCAGGCCAAGCCAAACTGCTGATTGCATTTTCACTTCACTTCACTTCCATTGCCATTGCAGTTTCAAGCACATTGCAGGCCAAGCCAAACAGCTGATTGCATTTTCACTTCACTTCAATTGCCATTACAGTTTCAAGCATAGTGCAGGCCACGCCAAACAGCTGATTGCATTTTCACTTCACTTCCATTGCCATTGCAGTTTCAAGCACAGGGTAGGCCAAGCCAAGCAGCTCATTGCATTTTCACTTCACTTCCATTGTCACTGCAGTTTCAAGCACAGGGCAGGTCAAGCCAAACAGCTGATAGCATTTTCACTTCATTTCCACTGCCATTGCAGTTTCAAGCACAGGGCAGGCCAAGCCAAACAGCTCATTGCATTTTCACTTCATTTCCACTGCCATTGCAGTTTCAAGCACAGGGCAGGCCAAGCCAAACAGCTCATTGTATTTTCACTTCACTTCCATTGTCATTGCAGTTTCAAGCACAGGGCAGGCGTAGCCAAACAGCTCATTGCATTTTCATTTCATTTCCACTGTAATTGCAGTTTCAAGCACAGGAGAGGCCAAGCCAAACGGCTGATTGCATTTTCATTTCATTTCCACTGTCATTGCAGTTTCAAGCACAGGGCAGGCCAAGCCAAACAGCTCATTGCATTTCCATCTCATTTCCACTGCCATTGCAGTTTCAAGCAGAGGGCAGTCCAAGCCAAACAGCTCATTGCATTTCCATTTCATATGCAGTGCCATTGCAGTTTCAAGCACAGGGCAGGCCAAGCCAAACAGCTGATTGCATTTTCACTTCACTTCCATTGTCATTGCAGTTTCAAGCACAGGACAGGGCAGGCCAAGCCAAACTGCTGATTGCATTTTCACTTCACTTCCATTGTCCTTGCAGTTTCAAGCACAGTGCAGGCCAAGCCAAACTGCTGATTGCATTTTCACTTCACTTCCATTGCCATTACAGTTTCAAGCATAGGGCAGGACAAGCCAAACAGCTGATTTAATTTCACTTCACTTCCATTGCCATTGCAGTTTCAAGCACAGGGCAGGCCAAGCCAAACAGCTCATCGCATTTTCACTTCATTTCCACTGCCATTGCAGTTTCAAGCACAGGGCAGGCCAAGCCAAACAGCTCATTGTATTTTCACTTCACTTCCATTGCCATTGCAGTTTCAAGCACAGGACAGGCCAACACAAACTGCTGATTGCATTTTCACTTCACTTCCATTGCCATTGTAGTTTCAAGCACAGGGCAGGCCAAGCCAAACAGCTGATTGAATTTCACTTCACTTCCATTGCCATTGCAGTTTCAAGCACAGGGCAGGCTAAACCAAAGAGCTGATTGCATTTTCACTTCATGTCCATTGCCATTGCAGTTTCAAGCACAGGGCAGGCCAAGCCAAACAGCTGATTGCATTTTCACTTCATTTCCACTGCCATTGCAGTTTCAAGCACAGGGCAGGCCAAGCCAAACTGCTCATTGCATTTTCACTTCATTTCCACTGCCATTGCAGTTTCAAGCACAGGGCAGGCCAAGCCAAACAGCTCATTGCATTTTCACTTCACTTCCATTGCCATTGCAGTTTCAAGCACAGGGCAGGCCTAGCCAAACAGCTCATTGCATTTTCATTTCATATCCACTGTAATTGCAGTTTCAAGCACAGGACAGGCCAAGCTAAACAGCTGATTGCATTTTCATTTCATTTCCACTGTCATTGCAGTTTCAAGCACAGCGCAGGCCAAGCCAAACAGCTCATTGCATTTCCATCTCATTTCCACTGCATTGAAGTTTCAAGCAGAGGGCAGGCCAAGCCAAACAGCTCATTGCATTTCCATTTCATATGCAGTGCCATTGCAGTTTCAAGCGCAGGGCAGGCAAAGCCAAACTGCTGATTGCATTTTCACTTCTCTTCCATTGCCATTGCAGTTTCAAGCACAGGGCAGGCCAAGCCAAACTGCTGATTGCATTTTCACTTCACTTCCATTGTCATTGCAGTTTCAAGCACAGGGCAGGACAAGCCAAACAGCTGATTGCATTGTCACTTCACTTCCATTGCCATTGTAGTTTCAAGCACATGGCAGGCCAAGCCAAACAGCTGATTGCATTTTCACTTCACTTCAATTGCCATTACAGTTTCAAGCACAGTGCAGGACAAGCCAAACTCCTGATTGCATTTTCACTTCACTTCCATTGCCATTGCAGTTTCAAGCACAGGGCAGGCCAAGCCAAACAGCTCATTGCATTTTCACTTCATTTCCACTGCCATTGCAGTTTCAAGCACAGGGCAGGCCAAGCCAAACAGCTCATTGCATTTTCATTTCATTTCCACTGTAATTGCAGTTTCAAGCACAGGACAGGCCAAGCTAAACAGCTGATTGCATTTTCATTTCATTTCCACTGCCATTGCAGTTTCAAGCACAGGGCAGGCCAAACAACTCATTTCATTTTCATTAAGGGCTAACAAATCATTTATTGCAAGTACATTGCAGACTCAAAGTTCAGTTGATTCACAGCTTAGAATGAGAATCGTGGCCTCTCCCTCGCAATCTTGCAGTGTCTGAGACATGTCCAGGCATCCGGGGTTTTATAGTCCTGCCCCCACCCCTGAAGGGGCGTTACCTTCATCGCGGTGATTGACAGGCGAGAGGATCTCAAGGTTTTTTTAAACTCTCAATTTTTTTTTTTTTTCATCGATGGGAAAAATCATCGGGCGCTGCTCAGCGGAGGACTGTGAATAAGATGGCTTAAAATTAATGCGATATATGGTAGCGTTATTTCTAAAATCAATATACAGCGCAGACAGGAAGTTGTCAAGATAAGACTTTTAATTATTTTGATAGTCTGAATAGGAACCCGATTCAGATTAGCGCAGCCTTGCTTCCAGCTGTTCTGGAATCCTAACACAGGACCTGAATGTGTGATATTCCCATGGATAGGTCATTTTGTGGGCAAATTGCTAGGGGTGGAGTGCTTCAGAGATTCTGACCAAAAAACTCCTAAGTGACAAATGTGCCATAAACCTGAGAGGGGTAAGCATAAAATCTCCAACCGTGTTGTCGTCTCAGAATAAAGCAAGATTGTCAGGATGCTCTGCACACACTCCGGGACCAACCAACAGGCCGTGACCATCCCATTACATACAATGTCATGTAATAATGCACACCACTGGGTTAAGATTGTATCCATCACAGTAAACTTATTGAACTGGATATGCCCTGAAATGTAAACAGGAGATGTGAGAATAAAATCAGTTTTTGATGAATAACTTGAGATAGTCTGGAAAGGGGCAGGTGTATTCTTGGAAGAATCAGAACTAGAATCTCTATCAAATGACCAAGATTGATATCAGCGTCACTCCAGGATTAATTAATGGCAATTACGTGGGAACTTCACGTATAAGTAGCTTCGATTTAGCTAGTTTAACTATTCCACTGAAAACTGCAAGGAACCATTAATGCAAAATCTTGAAATGACCCCATATTATAGAGCAGGAAAAGTAGACCAGATTGCAGAGATATGGTGCAGTGACATGCTAAAACTATTAATTAGTAATTTTGATAGTTTAGGAATGTTTCTTAAAATGTCTCGGAAACAAAATGGTTCAAAAAGATGTGTCATATCTATATTACTAAAAGTCTGATCTTGACCACTTCCTGTTGTTCTGTATATTGATTTTAGAAAAAACGCTGCCACTTACGGCTGTGATTTTAGGCCATCTTGCTCAAAGTCCCCCTCTGCTGCGCAGGGCAAGAGGATTTTTCCCATCGATGAAAAATAAAAGAGTTATTAGTGTTTAAAAAATGTTGAGATTCTCTCCCCTGTAGGCCACGCCCCTTCCGGAGGGACTATAAAACCCGGAAGTGTTGAGTGCCTCAGTCAGTCTCTGCAAGATGGGGGAGCGAGAGGGTCACGTCTCTCAGTCTGAGCTGTGAATAACAATGAACACATGTCTACTAAACTGTGAGTGGTTTTACTGACCTGTCAGTGCCCTTAATGTGGTTTGAAAATATAGTTTGGAAATGCTAAAGCTGTGTTTCCTTTGGATTGGAAATGCTAAAGCTGTGTTGCCTTTGGTTTGGAAATGTTAAAGCTGTGTTGCCTTTGATTTTGAAATGCTAAAGTTGTGTTGCCTTTGGTTTGGAAATGCTAAAGCTGTGTTGCCTTTGGTTTGGAAATGCTAAAGCTGTGTTACCTTTGGTTTGAAAATGCTAAAGCTGTGTTGCCTTTGGTTTGGAAATGCTAAAACTGTGTTGACTTTGGTTTGGAAATGCTAAAGCTGTGTTGCCTTTGGTTTGGAAATGCGAAAGCTGTATTGCCTTTGGTTTGGAAATGCTAAAGCTGTGTTGCCTTTGGTTGGAAATGCTAAAGCTGTGTGGCCTTTGGTTTGGAAATGCTAAAGCTGTGAGTGACTGAGCCTCCAGCCCAAGAATCCATTTGGCCCACAATGTCCATACTAGCCCTCTGGAAACCAGTCCCTTCAGCCCACAACACCCATACTAGCGCTCCAGAATGCCTCCTCCCTCCCCCCCCCCCCTCTGGCCACCAATATTGGAATTGGTGGAGGCGGAATATTGCGTTGGGGGACCAGCCCTCTCGTGTGATGCTGGTACCCAATGGGTCCCACTTAGTCTAGTATGGAATATAGTGTTACTGCAATACCCCTAGAAAAAATAGATTACACCTAAAATGGAGGGTGTGCTCGTGCATAAACAAAAATCATACAAAGACCTCTTATTTTTCCTACATTTACTGGAGGGTTGATAAAAATATGCCCAGTAACATGCCCAGTGTCATCCTCAATAAGGGCAGTATGTGCTTTCTCGTTGTGACAAAACAGAATAGAATTTCTGGTGATAAAGATTGCAATGTCCAAGGAGATTAATTGGTAGTACACAAATTATCTCATGAAAATGACATGAGTATATGGAGACTGTTGGAGACCTAACTGTATGTACTCAGTTCCAAAGCACACTTTGCTGCTCAGTCCATGCAGCCAAGTATGCTGAACTTGGGATGAGGATCAACTAAACTGTACTCTAAAAATGAATACACCCGCCGCCAAGCCACTTCTTCACAGTATGATCAGTTTACAGGGACAAAGGTGAATACTGTGTCACCACAATGCACCAGAGTCAGTGGTGCAACACTCTAATCTGTTCAATTGAAAACCTACTGTGAGGTTTAATGTGAAGATTTTGTGTATAAAACTACATAAGCATGTTAACATTACTGCAAAGAATTCATTGAGAGAAGATTTACATAAAAATGTAATCAGTTTTTTTTTATATGACATAACCCCTGTGCAGAAAGACCTTAAGGAAGTGATTAAGAACTTCAGGCAGTCCTCAAAGTGTTATTATTAATGGCAAATTTACGGAAACTTCAATTGCAAGCAGCTTTGATTTAGCTGATTTAAGTAGTGTGCTGAAGACTGTGAAGAGTCATTTATGAGCAATCTTAAAAATGTTGCATATTGCAGAGCAAGAAGAATTAGAGAAAGATCAGATTACAGGAATATTGTATAACGGTTGGAACAGCATGCTAAGACAATTAATCAGCTATTTAGAAAGGTTAGGAATGTTCTGAATGAAGCTGCTCAACAATAAATAAATGCAAGAGGAATTCAAGAGCACTAGAGAAGAATCCTCTTGGTGGGACCTTGGTATTAAAATTAAAATCCAGCATGGATATGTATTGATAATTGTGCAGTCTGCTGCTGTATCTGCTGCTCATGATCTGTAATAGAATGATCAATTATGTTTGTAACATAATGTAATATTTAACTTTCTTTAGGAGCAGCACATTTAACTTCCCCCATTCAGCATCAAGACCAAACATTGAAAAGATACTTCAAACATGGACAACAAAGTCCTCTGTTGCACATCTTATTTTGGAGCAATGAAAACATTAGAATAAAAAGCTATGACTACTTGCTTGGCTACAGTCTTGGCTGTTCCATGGCTTTAATCAATTTTCCACAAACTGTAGTTATCTGACCTGAACTGTGGTTAGCATGGTTAAAACCATGATTTCAGTACTCTTTGTGATTTGTAACCATCTCTTGAGATATACTGTAGTTCCACTTATGAGGAAGAGGCTTGCAAGTTGAAGCATGAATTTAAGAGCGTTATTAAACTTGAAAAGGAGGATAAAAGATTTACAAGATTGTTACCGGGACTAAGGCTAGGAAGGATGTGGCTTTCCCCCTAACCTGTGAGAGGTTTATAAAAACAGAAGGGCATAGATAAGATAAATAGCCGTCTTTTCCCCAGGGTATTGAAGTCTAAAACCAGATGAGCATAGGTGTAATATGACAGAAGAAAGATTTAAAAGGAATCTGAGGGGCAACCTTTTCACACACGGGCGGCACGGTGGCGCAGCGGTGGAGTTGCCAGAGACCCGGGTTCGATCCTGACTACGGGTGCTGCCTGTACGGAGTTTGTACGTTCTCCCTGTAACCTGGGTTTTCTCCGGGATCTCCGGTTCCTCCCATATTCCAAAGACGTACCAGGTTTGTAGGTTAATTGGCTTAGTATATTTGTAAATTGGCCCTAATGTGTGTAGGATAGTGTTAATGTGCAGGGATTACTGGTTGGCGTGGACTTGGTGGGCCGAAGGGCCTGTTTCCGTGCTGTATCTCTAAGATGATGGAGGGCAAATGGAACAAGCTGCCAGAGGAAGTGGTAGAAACAGATACGATCACCACAACTAAGACACCTAGATAGGTACAAAGGTATATGAAAGGTTTGGAGGGGTCTGAGCCAAACACAGGCAAGTGAGCCTTGCTTGGTTAACTTGGTCTGCATGGACGAGTTGGATTGAAGGGTCTATTTATGTGCTATTCAGCTTTATGACTCTATGTCCAAACCATGCACTATTCAATTGACAGATGATGATTGATCAAGACCAGGACCATGGTTTGTGAGCAGAAAACTGGTCGTGCATCAGAAGGGTAGTGAACTGGCCAAAAGGAAAGAACAAAAAGTCACAATGTTGTAAATGTGAGAACCCAAAAAGCCTACTATTAGCTCTGAGGGTCCATTGAATGCTAGCTTGAGTCACAAGCACATTTGTGTCAGTTTGTGAGTTTCTAATAAATGTATTGGTTGCATACACTAGAAATGAAACTATTGGTTCTATTGTAAATTCAGGGTCTGGACTAATGGATAAGTTGGGCAGACACCAACTTTAAAGTTTCACACAGGTCAGAATCTCCAATAAGAGGCACTGCTTCACCCTCTCACCCTGAGGACAACCCATTATGGGGCAAGATCTTTCACTGAGGAATTACCCTAGTTACAGTCAGGATTTTTCCTTTCTGGACCTCACAACTATATAATTCCCTAAGCTCCAGATCAAATTGTCTCTTGGATATTTTCTGCCATAAAACAAGCAACAACCCTTCATTGCATTGCTCTTCAAACCATTCTTCTTGCTCTACATCTCAATTAAAGTTCAACAGATTTACTTATCTTTGTCAGAAATTATCAGTAGCAGTTCCCAATGTTAGTCTGAAGAAGGGTTTCGGCCCAAAACGTTGCCTATTTCCTTCGCTCCATAGATGCTGCTGCACCCGCTGAGTTTCTCCAGCATTTTTGTGTACCTCCAATGTTAGACTTCTGCCTTAGCTCTTTCCCTCTTTGAATTTGAGATTGAAGTTCTTCACCATTTCTTCTCAGAACACCAAATCCCATTATTCACTTGGTTTATGACTAGAGTTTACTAATATAAACAAATGACATAAATTCACATGCAGGATTAAATAGATCAGTAATAGGGACAACTTGCAGGCTTTTGTTAGGTGCCAAAAGGCAGGGTGTAAGTCAAGTCAAATTTATTACCATATGCACAAGTGTGGTGAGGTACAGGTACAATGAAAATCTTGCTTGCAATAGCATCACAGGGACAAAAGCAACATATAAAAGCATAAAACATGCATACGTCATACAAAACAGTGAAAAGGAAAAAGACTGTTCAAAAACATCATAATCAAAATTTATTAGCCAAGTATCTTTTACAACATACGAGGAATTTGATTTACCATAGTCATACCAATAAAAAGCAACAAAACACCCAAAATACATTTTAACATAAACATCCACCACAGTGACTCCTCCACATTCCTCCGCATAGGGGTCATCAAGCTCCCGCATCGGGGGGATTTCAGTTCCCCCCGGTTGGGCGACCAGAACCCGGGTCGGGGCTAGTCGCACCTCCTGCGACTTTGGAGCTTCCCAACATCAGTCTCTACCCGAGACTGCGAGCTCCTCGATGTTGAAGTCCGCAGGCCGCGGTTGGAGCGTCGATCCCAGGCAAGGGATCGCAGGCTCCGATGGTAAGTCCACGGCCCCGCGGGGGGCTCAAGGTCAGTCTCGAGCAAGGCCGCTACCTCCATTCCATCACTACCTCCATTCCCTTACCTTGCCGTCCTTAACCCACCTTCTTACTGACACATGCTGATCCTGCACTTTAATCAGCTGGCCATTAAACGACTCCTACATGTCATCTGTGGATTTACCCAATAACAACTGATCCCAATCTACCCTCTTTAGCTCCTACCTAATGATATTGTAATCTGCCTTGCCCCAATTAAGTACCTTCCAGCCCAAATCAGTCCTATCCCTTTTCAAAACAATCTTAAAATTTATAGAAGGTACACAAAAATGCTGGAGAAACTCAGCGGGTGCAGCAGCATCTATGGAGCGAAGGAAATAGGTAACGTTTCGGGCCGAAACCCTTCTTCAGACTGATTGGGGGTGGGGAGAAGAAAGGAAAAAAGGAAAAAGGCGGAGGAGGAGCCCGAGGGCTGGGGGAGGGGAGGAGACAACCAGATGGCTGATGAAGGGGAGGGGACAGCAAGGGCTAGCAGAATTGGGAGAATTCAATGTTCAAACCCCCAGGATGTAGACTGCCCAAGCGTAATATGAGGTGCATTTCCTCCAATTTACGGTGTTGCTCGCTGTGGCCATGGAGGAGACCCAGGACAGAGAGGTCAGATACGGAATGGGAGGGGGAGTTGAAGTGCTGAGCCACCGGGAGTTCAGGTTGGTTATTGCGGACCGACCGGAGGTGTTCGGCGAAACGATCGCCAAGCCTCCGCTTGGTCTCACCGATGTAGATCAGCTGGCAGCTGGCAGCGAATGCAATAGATGAGGTTGGAGGAGATGCAGGTGAACCTCTGTCGCACCTGGAACGACTGCTTGGGTCCTTGAATGGAGTGGAGGGGGGAGGTGAAGGGACAAGTGTTGCATCTCTTGCGGTTGCAAGGGAAAGTACCAGGGGAGGGGGTGGTATGGGAGGGAAGGGAAGAATTGACAAGGGAGTTACGGAGGGAGCGGTCTTTGCGGAAGTCAGACATGGGGGGAGATGGGAAGTTGTGGTGAGTGGTGGGGTCACGTTGGAGGTGGCGAAACTGACGGAGGATCACTTGTTGTATGTGACGGCTGGTGGGGTGAAAGGTGAGGACTAGGGGGACTCTGCCCTTGTTGTGAGTGGGGGATGGGGAGAGCAGTGTTGCGGGGTATGGCAGAGACCCTGGTGCGAGCCTCATCTATGGTGGAGGGGAACCCCCGTTCCCTGAAGAATGAGGACATTTCAGATGCCCTGGTGTGGAATTTATAGAGTTGTGATCACTACCTCCAAAATGCTATTCCACCATAACACCAGTCAC